>JAZKJV010005485.1:600000-991512 GCA_037367405.1 Ottelia alismoides | reverse complement strand
TTCCTTCATTTTTCTATTTTTCTTTATTCTTTTATTTTTGCACAATTACGTGCTAAATATGCAATATGAACAAATGCATGCTGCATGTTAACTTATTATATTTACACTTATCTACTTGATGATTTGCCAAGATACATAGCTAAAATAAAAGAATAAAGAGTGAGAATCGGATATTTATCGCCAAGGAATAAAGTAGTGGAAGATAAGGGTCATTTATACAATAAAAATCCACTTTTTATTCATTCATTATCCATTTTTGGGACTGATTTTATTTTTTCACCTTTTATAATAAAATAAAGAAACTTTAACATAAAAATTGTAGGTAATAAAATATAGAAAAATACAAAATTTATTTCTTACAAAAATAATATACATAATAAAAGTTATGGTCTAAATAAAATTCTAAAACCCCAATTTTCCAGACCCATATCATTCAAAAAAACCGCAAAATATATCAAAGTCAAACTTAATTGTATATAACTTTTAATAAACTATTTAATGAAGGTAGTTTCATATATTTTGGAGTTAAAGTGTAAAATTTAGGTTTTGGACCCCTATTATATAGCATACTTGAATAAAATATTCAATTTATGAAACCTTTTTATTATTTGTACAATTTTATATTTTTATAATTTTGTAAATATTACCTACAACACATGTACATCTTAAAACCACATTAAAATCACCAATAAAACATTTAAATAAAATATGTGTATATAAAAGACATAGATGAAATACCTATAATTATACCTATATTCTATGTACCCCTATTTATTTTAGTATACAAATAGCATCATAAAAATATAATAAAAATATATTTATACACATAAAAATAAGTTAAAAATATATTAAATAAAAGAATAAATCAAAAAATAAAAAAGTAGCTAAAATATATATATGAATATAACTTCAAACAACACCCAAAAAATTAACTATCAACAAATAACTTCAAAAATTAAATAAAAATCATAATGAAATACCACATAAATTAATAAACATTTTATTTTATATTCAAATATTAATAAAATCATTTACTATTTAAATATTTAATTACAAATAAAAATGTAGTTTTGTCATGTAGTGCACCTACTTGGATCACTCACAACGCTCTGACCATTGACCCCCCTGGTCAGCTCCCCCTCCAGGACACCTGACTTGATGCGTGTGTCGACTCCCATGATTTCAGCCTTTTTTCCTGCTCAATATATCCATCCATTATCTTCGATCCCTTCACAGGAAATCATCACTAATCTTTCTAATCCACGTCAAGTCACTAGTTCTCTTATCCTTAAGATGAATCTTTCCATAATCCTCGGTCAACAAGGGTGCTCGTTATGCTTATAAATAAATACCTCCCTGTCCCTCTTCTTCTTTGGTCACTGTTCTGAGTCTAGGAGCCCGATTTCTTGGACAAGAGAGCTTCCTCGTGACAGGAGGAGCATCTTTGCAGTCTGGATCAGATCTAGGAAGATTAGGTGCACTTAGGCGCCGATCCGGTAAGCCCTACTCCCTACTGACCACCGTATGTATAAGAGTTGCGTATTTCTATCTTTAGCTACATTTTTATTCCAGCTTTTTATTTCTGCGTTTACTTTCATGCTTAGACCATAGTTTTTATTTAATCACTGGATTCGTAGTTTGTCAGAGCGGATCTCATCTTGTATCGCTTGTTATCCACCACGCCTTCCACCCACACGTCATTCCTCGACACCTTCTGATCACCCCACGTGCTTCACTCTCCTAGATCTCCTCCACTCACTCTGCTAATCTCTTCGAAGCACCACTGCCTTCGCTTCATCCACCATCCATTCCATGTCTAACCGGGTCGTGGCACTTTACCGTCGACCTGCGAGTTTATTGATGTAGTAATTGTACGTGAAGGGCCTCATCTGGGGTAGTTTTGAGGTTCTAAAGCATCTCCAAGTATCCTCTCCCTCCAGATCTCCTCTGGCGAGCTCCAGAGCTTTTCGAGGTGTCCATCAAGTCTGCGACACGTGTAGTATCGTGGAGAACATCTTAGCATGCCGGAAGAAGGTTGGAGCATCCAGTAAAAGGTAATCAAGTGAGCCTAGGGGAGGTCTTCTTCCCAGTTCTTCTAGGTCCATTCAAGACCGTTCTTGCATCTATTCTTCCCGCGCTACATGAGGCATCCGATCGTTTAAGCCACAACCATCATATCGCCTCCTACGAGCTAATCTCAGTCATCGCCTGCGAAGGTTATCCCTTGCTCTCATGCTAGCACGTGGATTAATGATGAAGGGCGAGCCATTCTATTACGCATGTTTGATGGGTTAATTGCACACTTCATCCCACATTTTATATATTTACTTAGTAATGTTGTAAATAAAATGTAACGTTTAATATAAAATGGACATTTTGCACATAGGTTCTTGGACTTATACATATTTACTTTTGGGTCGTGTCCAGCTCAGCTCACGTGCCATCCCACGTAAGTTGGGTATATTACATGTAAGCCCATATGGTTTTTGTATTTATTTTTAGTGTAATAAATTCCAAATACGTTGTATAATTTTGACACACTTGTAGATGAACCCCTGATCTTTATTTTAATTGCAAATATGTCCCTACTAGTTTATGTATTTTGGGTGCTTGGATTTCATTTATTAAAAATAACACCCTAGCTCCTAAAATCATGCAAAGATAGAGTTTGATGCCTAGAAGCATGTTATTTCACGCCACATATTTGTTTTGCTTTTTGGGTATTTCAACAATTTATTAAAAATCAAAAGGAGCTCATTTTTATCCTGTCTACAGTATAGAATACCAAAAAATAGAAAATATCTTAAAAAAAATCAAAAAAGTATATATTATCTATTTTATTGTATTTTAACTATAGACCAAAAATAACTAAAAATGGAAAAGAAATTCCTAAAAATTGAAAAACCCCAAAACCTTTATAAAATCTAAAAATCATTAAAAAAATCCAAAAATATATTTTCCTATTTTATAATTTTATTTATATGATTTTCTATATATTACAATTGATTTAAATAAACCTTATTTACTATTTTAAAATTTAAATAAATATAGCCTATTTTATGAAATCCCTGAATTCAGATACTTTTGAATTTAAAAATACATAAAAATTAGAAAAAAAATTAGAAAAATCATAAAAATATTAGGCAAATATATAAACTCAAAACAATTTTTACTCTCTATTTTATTTATATTTACGATTATTTATAAGTATATTATTCTATAATGTGTATATACTTTATATATAGTTAACTTTTATTTATATCTTAAAAATAGTAAATACCAAATCTGAAAATATAAAAAGGAAATTAAAAATATAAAATTTAAAACAAAATACAAAAATATAAAACAAAAAAATAAAAATAGAAAACCACAAATATATATATTAAATGACATGATTGGACATAATATTATCTGTTAAAAAATAAGCATAGGCTACCCATATTGCTCTCTGTGGTTCGACCTCTACACACTTGCTTACTATACACTTAGTTGTTGAGAATAATATATTTTAACTAACTTTGTCCTATTCATTGCTTTTATTTGTTTTGTAGGTTATTTGTTGATTGATTGAAATCTATGGAGTGGTGAAAACACCGATTGCGATCTCGCCCTGTAAGACCATACGACCCTTTTACAAATCCCTCTCATCAGTTCCTCACAACAAAAAAATACTAGAGAAACTTACATGGGTTTCAAGTGTTCCGGTGAAGGTGAGATTAAACTGACACATACATTATATATGCATAATAGTATAATCAAAACTTCAATCTCCTAGAGATCAAATTAGTCTAGATATTAGCATCTGACGGTAAAAGCTTATGCAACTAACAAAATCCTACATGATAGTCATATGAATCTCAGAGATTGATGTATATTATTCAACCATGAACAATAAAAATGTATATAATGATATTCGATGGCATTTCAGGTGGCCAACGATTATGATAGATATTGCATAATTTGTTTCCATATGACTAATATGCCTATAGATTGGAATTGAACATCAGATAACTACAAGAGACATTCAAAGCTTGGAAATACTAAGTTGGAGATGAGCGCATATCACGGTGGATCTTGTCACAGAACTACCCAAGACAAAAAATATTGCTATTATTCAGCATGAATGATTGAAGATCGATTACTCAAATCAACCACATTTTACTCTTTCACATAGGTCAATCGACAGAGGGTCTATCTAAACTGTAAGTGAATGAGATCGACAGACTAGATGTTGTCCCAATTCCATTACGTCAGATTGGGACATGAGATACAGTCTTAGTTAAAAAAAAGTTTTCAAGAGGTTGTGTGCACTCGATTTAAGTTGGTACTTCTTTTACCCACAGACTTGTGGCCAATCAGATGGAATATTTCGAAGATTGGAGGAGCTATCAGGAGCATGTGCTTATGATTTTATAGGCATCTCGGATAGAGACCTAACTATAGTAGAGTTACATAGAATAATCAGTTCTCATTCGAGTGTCAATATAGTTCCTTATGAAGCAGTATACATACGATATTGTAGATCACCCTCTCATTATAGTGATGTATGTGTGTGAATGTATTTGAGATCAGAGCTAATCGATACAAGAAAGAAGAGTGTTAAAAATGAGATGCAAAGAAATCCTATGTTCTTTGGTATATCTAGAAAATAAGATATTTCAAGGACAAATTTCTTAAGGATGGTAGATTGTAACGACAACATATTTTCCAATCAAGCTTTCTTTTTATTTCCTCGTTTACTAATATGGATTTGTCTAAAGTAATGGGTAATAGTGACTCATTGATTTCCTCCTTTGAGAGGCATAAAAATCCAATGAATCCCCCTCACGTCACTTGCCTTTTGCAAAGAGAGAGAGAGGAGGAGGAGGAGAGAGGAAGAGTTAGAGAGATCTCACTGGAACAATCATCCTCATCGGAGGGGATGGTTGCGTCGATTCAGAAGCAAGGAGAGGACGTCGTGATCACTAGTAGATAAAAATTCGTCATATTTGAAGTATATATCGATTTAGGATTACATAGAAAAATTGATCACATATAAACTATGATCTTTAAAATGTATGTGTCCGATTCCAGAATAGTATACATTCCAATCCTATTTATAACGAGATTCATGTATACACACATTGGATTCGTTGAATAATACACACAAATGACAATTCAATTTTCGAAGAGATCCATGTAATGTATGTGTTGAATCCTCTGGTTAATTTACAGCTTGCTGATTTTATCTGGAATTGGATCATCCCACAACAATGGCTTAGCTTTTAGGGAAGAACTCTTGGAGTTGTAAGGCCTTTCCACGTATGAAGGATTCTTGAGATCAACGCTATATTCATCCGTTGTCACTTTTAAGTTTTCTTAGGTAAATACATGTTAATACATGCCTGAATACAACTCCATGCCATCATGTGTTTAGGAAATTTAATGATCTTATATAATCATATGTATATCTATGAATTTCAGTGTTCAATTAACTCTAAACCCATGGTGAATTAAGATATAATCATTTCGTGAATAAAAAATTATGTTCTAATGTTATATATTGATGTTCATAAAGCTCGTGAAAACTACAAAATTAGAAAGTAACTGATTTATGACATGTCTTTTCTATACTCTACCTTGATGGCATATATATTTGAAAAGAAAATTATTCTTTTCTTCATGTTACAACCACAAGAGTTGCATTTTTTAAAGGTAAAATCCATATATCATGGGCTTCTTATAAAATAGGGTTGTTATAGGGGAACCAACTGTCCATGTCAATATATTTTTTTACCCAGCTATTAATTAATTATTACGAAACAATTATACATGTAGCGGATAATCATTTCATGTAAAAAAGACCAAATGCCATATTATTTCCCTCATAATATATTAATGGCATGATTAATTATTTACACAGAAACAATCCGAGTCAAGCATTCAATTGTGTTTGTATGCATACATGTACATGTGATATATATTTCCGAGCAATATATATATATATATATATATATATATAGGTAAATGGGGCTGCCCTCAGGGAGTAGCCAACTTGGGTACTCCCACCCCTATTTTTCCCTCATTTTTTTATTTTTTTAGAAAATAAAAATTTGTATATTCATCATTATATCCCTCTCACATCCTGTTAAAATTTTGTCAGAAACAGACACTCCTACGCAAGTGTGCTCGATCCACGAATTGGGATCAACAAATAGAGGACTCCATGTCATGCGATTACGGAAGTAATTAATATTGATATCCGAAACGTAACTTATGGGATTCAAATATACATTTTGCTAAATAGAGAGTTTATTTTGTAGCCTAATATATATGAAGTGATTACTTCAGAGTATAATGGAAATCGATAAAGTACGTATTGTAGAAAAGAAACTGTAACAACGACGCGTGATTCTTGTCTCGTGATGATAGAAGATGGAATCCAAAAGTCAATTGCAAATAATTTAATGGCATCTTAGTAATTGCATTGACTCGTGAAGTTGACATATTGTCCACCACACGACGAAATTCGTGTGTGAAATGGATAGGAGTGAGATTCCCCTGGTCTCTATTGATAAAATCTCCTTATATGTAACAAACGCTGATCTAATATAATACTATTTTTATAATTCGATCTTGATGTTAATATATATTACTAAATGTATGGCTTAGCGAAATTTAAAATTGATGGTAAATTGCTTAAATTAACGTTAAATTTCCTTAACTCGAAAAAAAAACTCCACCTCGTTTGAACTTATCCCATGTATATATACATAAACACACGCAAGTAATGGAAATCAAACATATTTGAAATTAAAAAATGTGCATGTATTGCCATATTGGTAAGTTGGGCCCATGAAAATTAATTCTCAACTATTTCAAAGGACGTGATAAAACAACTGCAGACAAATTCATTTGAGAAACTTTTTCTGCAAAGCAAAAAACATAAATCTGCCAAAATGGTCAATAGGAAGTGTTTGACTTTGAGATACTTCCGATTCATTTCCAACAACACAAATTCTTTAGGAATAGAGTTGTATTATTATGATTGAGAATTCTAAGGAATGAAATTCTATTTCTAAGGTCCTGTTTGGTTGGAGAATAGGCCCTGGAATAAGAGCCAATTCTCCTCTCGATACGGTTCCCAGTGGTACGACTATTTCCTATTATTCTATTTTATTTTACTCTAGTTCCTATCTTTATCCCACCTTACCTACCTTTATTTCACCTTATTCTCCTTATTCCTATCCTCCAGCCGAATGGAGAATAGACCCTTATTCCCCTTATTCTCCATCCTTATTCCTGCTTATTCTCCTACCGAACGGGCCCTAAAAGTAATTGAGTTGTATTCTAATGTTTACTTTTGATGGGAATGTGAGTATGGATTTGTAATTGGGTCTATACATAGAAGGGGATGGTGGCATTATCTTCACACCACAGCAAGAGGGAATACCACCACAACAATATAGCCCATTAAGAGAACATGAGAAGAGAGAGAAAAAAGAGTGAAAGAACAAAAAGAGTTGTACTCATTCTCTTCTTAGTCCTTTTCTTCTCCGGTGGTCCGATATGTGATTGACCACCATCATATCCGATTATCTTTATTCTTCGTGTGCTTCAATGGCGGTTGTCGACTACACATTTGCATATGTATCTGATGTTTAATCTCCAACAACCGGTGTTTGATTCTTGCTCCAACGATTAGTATCCGTTGGATACGATATCGATCTATCTACCTAACAAATGGCATAAGAGCAGAGGCGATACCACAACGGTCCCAACAATTGGTATCAGAGCCTAATTCGATGACATTTGGAGGGATGATGTGGTGGATTAGAGTGAGGTTCAACGTGAATGATTGAGACGACGTCAGCGGCGAAGCAACTGCTCAATCGAGAGAGAATGAGATATGGTTTGGGAGAGAGCTCCCTATGCGAGGTATGGATCGTGCTTTCTCTGTGTGTTCTTCCCCTCCGAAGGAGGTTTATTTATAGGGCATGATGCACCCCTCGCATAGCCGCCCCACTCCGTCCACGTCCATTTCGCACGAGTCTCGCGTGAGACTCAGCCCTTGCGCAATTGCCGCCTCGCGCAACTGCCGGCGGAGGTTTGAGCGCGAGGTCACTGATATATTCAAACATCTCCCACTTGACCGAAGCGATTAAATATTCTATATTACCACTATTCGTGTAGTGTACATATGGAGATGTCTTTTGATTTACTCAAGCATTCCTGAGTCCCATTAAACCAACATGTTTAACGTAGGTTCCTGCAGCTATTCCCTTGGTTAGGGAATTAGCCAACATGTTGCTGGTAGGTATGTAGGTTACCATGATTTCTTACTTCGCCGCTTTATCTTGTATATAGTGAAATTGGATCTCAATGTGTTTTCCTTTAGAACCATTATCCCCACTATTGATCAAGTTTATCGTTGCTTGATTGTCACAATACATTTCAATTGGCCCTTTGACCAATTCAAGGCTTAGGTTCTCTAGAAAACATCTGATCCACATAGCATGAGTGGTGGTCATGCTAAATGCAATGTACTCAGCCTCCTGTGTATGTTGAGATACACAACTTTATTTCTTACTACCCCAAGAAACGACTGCACCACCAAACATGAATAGGTAACCCGATGTGGATTTTCTATTATCCACATCCCCTCCGAAATCGGCATCGGAATATCCTTCCACTTCAAGCGAATCTGCTTGATACACAAGTTTCAGATGTATTATCCCTATCACATATTGAAGAATCCTCTTTACATCTTCCCAATATGTTGGATTGGGATTGCTTTGATATCTACTATCTGAGCTTACTGGAAAAGCTAAATCAGGCCGAGTACATTGCATACATTAAACTTCCCATCGCTTGTGCATATGGTACATCTAAATGTTTCTGCACCTTTCTGGGAAACTGACTCTTGCTGAACCTTTTTTACTTCACAAGTGGTGTTGGAGCTGGAGTGTTATTCTGCATTCAAAATCTCCTTAATATAGTATGCAAATATCTTTCCTAACTAAGGCTCAATGTCCTTGAGTCACTATCTCTTGTTATTTGAATTCCAAGAACATAGGATGTTTCTCCCATGTCCTTCATCTCAAATTCATTGCTCAATTTTTGTTTGACTTCATTGAGCATTTGTATGTCGTTACCAGCAATCAGAATGTCATCCACATATAATGTCATGATTGCAAACATGCTCCCACTCTTCATGACATACACACAGTTATCCAATTTATTTGAAAAAAATCTAAATTGAATAACTTTCTCATGAAATTTGAGATACCATTGCCGTGAAGACTGGTTTAAGCCATATAATGACTTTCTTCACTTGTAAATTTTTTTCATGACCTTCAACCTGAGATCCATCAGATTGTCGCATATAAATCTCCTCCTTTAATTCTCCATAAGGAAGGTTGTCTTCACATCCATTTGGAACAATTCCAAATCCATATATGTGACTATGATTAAGATCATCCGAATGGATGCAAACTTAGCCACCACAGAGTAGGTTGCCTGAAAATCTATTCCATCTTGCTGAGTATAACCTTAGCAACTAATCTGGCTTTGTATTTGTCAACAGTACCATTGACTTGGTACTTCTACTTGAATACCCACTTGCATCCTATTAATTTCCTACCTTCTGGCAAATCACATAATTACCAAACATTGTTTCGCTCGATTGAGTCCAACTCATCTCTCATGGTGATCGACCATGATTCCGACTCAGACGAAGCCATAACTTCATCAAAGGATATGGGATCTGTACAATCCGCGACATCCTCATCCACGGTGTAGCACGACGCCTCACATCCATAGATTTGGTAATCTTCCATCCATGCGGGCCATGTTCTGGGTCTCTTGTTGCCGATTATACTCGTGGGTTGTGTGGGTCCACCCACTTCCTCTAAAGGATCATCATATTCCATATGTTCATTATCTACATTTGGATGATCGATATCATTCTCAAGTTCTTGTCTAATGCTCAAGTCATCGTCATTGTCCTGTAGGACAATCAAAGGATGTGATTTGATGAGACCGAAAACCGAGCGACTAAGGGTAAAATGTGTCACTGGTCGTTACGACCTTAATCACTCGTATCAGAATCAATCAAGAAAATCAAGACCACCAATATAGATCAAGCAAGCAAAACACGAAATAGCAGTCTAGCTATTTATTTTACCTAGTATAGCTACTAGGGTCGAACTCAAGGAGCACGGTATGGTGAACCTACAAAGTAGTCGGAAATCAAAAACAACTTTTTTTGGTGGTTTTTATGTTTTTTAAAATTTTTTAGATTTTTCAATATTAGGAAAAAGGCTAAAAACACTAATAAAAGCTCAATCAAACAATTATTAAATACCTCAAAAGCACTTTGAAAATTCAAATAAAAATATTTTTAATTTTAGAAATATTTAGATATTTTTGATATTTTTCTTGGATTTTTTTAAATTTTTAATGGATTTTATAAAAAATGAAACAAGTCTGAAAATGCAAAACAGTGTGCAGCCAGAACCTAAAGCCACTTTAAAAATACATAAAATGCTATAAAATTCAATCAATAATTTTATTGTAAACTAAAGATAAAAATCTAACTACAGAAACTGAAAGTGCAATTTTTATTTTTTAATAATTTCAAATGATTTTTCTAAATTTTTTAATGTTTATCAATTTTTAGGGTTTTTATAAATCCAAATGCGGCAAAATTGGATAGAAGCGAAAAGGCAACAAAACAAGCACTTAGTAATGTTTTTGGATTTTTTTAAAGAGCTTTTAGTATTTTTAGTTGATTTTTGAAATTGGAGAGAAGAAATTTTTAGGTTTTTGAATATTTAAAAATATCAAATGAAAATAAAATGACCCCAAAAATTCCTGAAAATTTTTACACCATGACAGGAGCCATGTAGTCAAATTTCACGAATGTTGGGTAAGATTTGGTATTTATTTCAACCAATCAAAGATGCACAACACACAGGGACTAATATGCAAATATGAAAAAAGTTTTCGGCCAAATAATAACACGTGGAAAGAGTTTGAGGTTGAATATGCAAAAAGATCAGAGCAGCACGAGGTCGGTACGTGAACCATACAAGCAGGGGTATAAGTGCAATTCATATTTATAAAAATGCAATCAGTGACAAGAATAAAGCTCAGGTAAAAATATGCAAATAACCCAGATGGCACGTGACAGACCACGTGCTGCTCAAATAGAGGGACTGAAAAGCAAATTCTGGAAACATAAGGTCCTAAGTGCAAAATGTCCAAAATAAAACAACTATAGACAATATTTACAAGACAAAGAGATAAATGCAGAAAGTAAAAAGGGCCTAAGTGCAAATTACCCTTATTATGGATGATCCAACGGTCGAAAGCTCTCCTCTTAAGATCTGACGGTTGGGCTCAACGGATAACGTTTCGACGATGGATGGCTGGGAATCGATCCTCAGATGAATCTTACGGACGAGAGCTCCCAGTAGACGGATGGACACGATCAGAACTGGGGGAAGGCCTCTATCCAACGACGGAGAAGCTCCTTGGAAGAACACCGATGAACTAGCCTCTAACGAGCTTCGGTCGGTCAATACGGGCAACGGGGATGTCCTCCGAGGCTGCTAGGATGGGGAAAAGAGAGCCGATGACGGTCCGCAGCTGCTGAGATGCTCCGATGAGGCCGGGAGCTCCTAGAAAGCTCCGACGACGCGAGGGACCTGGAGCTCCTATGCTTCAGTGTTCGAACCTCCAGATGAGGTTCTGCGACGTCCTAACCTGCACAGGCAAACCACAGGGTCGAGGGCAAAATGCTTCAACCCGTTAATGTGCGGAATGGAGTGAAGGATGAGGTGGGGCGTACCCTTCCGACGAGGCGACGGCGAAGGAAGGCTTCAGTCCTGTTCCTGGGCGAATCAGGGGGAATAGAGGGGCGTAGAAGGTGGATGGAGGGCTGATGGAGATGATGGGTCATCAGAATGATGTTAGGAAGGCCCAACCATGGCGAACGAGGCGAAACTACCAAGATCGACCAAATGCGAAAAACTCGAATCTAAAGCAATAAGAAGAGAAACTAAGCTACATGATGAGGGATTTCGTCTGTTCTGGAGGTCGGGGACTGATGAAGCCACATTTCATCATCTTTATTCTATCATTTTGGCATCAAAAACCCTAGCAAATGCGTGTAAATGCCATTAATTCGATCATCTTAGCATTCATGCATGTGCATGTAAATAGTGTATAAAATACTGTAATTAAAGCCAAAATTATAGAATAAATAAAAGAAAAGAAAAAGAATAAAATATTATAAATATTTTATGACCCGAAACCCCTAGACCTAGGCATCTTGATGAATAGGTCGACAAGGAATAAAGTAGGGGGAGATAAGGGCCAAAATACAATAAAAATACCTTTTATTTAATTCATTCTTTATACATTTTGGGACCTATTTTTGGTTCTACATTTTACACATCAAATAAAGAAACTTTGTACATGAAAGTTGTTGATAATTACATATAGAAAAATACAAAATTAATTTCACTGAAAAATAATGTATAGATAAAAAGTTATGGTCTGAATAAGATTCCAGAACTTCAACTTCCTAGACCTGTATCTCGTAAATAAAAACTCAAAATGTACCAAATTTACTTTAATTGTATATAGCTTAAAATAATCTATTTAATGAAGGTGGTTTCATATTTTTCGGAGTTACCGTTTGAAAGTTGAGTTTTGGACCCCACTTGTATACTTGTACAAATTAAATATTTATTTTATTATTTATTCATTATTTTTGTATTTTTATATTTTTATTATTTTGTAAATATCACTTATAATATATTTTTATATTAAAATCAGAATAAAAACATAAAAGAAACACAAAATAAAATACCTATACATACATAGTACATAGGTATAATACCGATACTTATACCTGTATAATACATACTTATATTTTATTAATTATCTAAAACACATCAGAAAAATTAAATAAAAATATATTTAAGTGTATAAAAGTATTCTATAATTTTATAAAATAATAAACAAAATTAAATAAATGAAAGACATAAAATAAAAATAAAACAATAAAATATATATGTATATGTACCTATAAAGGGTATAAAAGGAAACTCATAATTTTGTACTTCATAAAATTAATTAAAAATCATAATAACATACCTTATAAAATAATAAATATTTTTTTATTAAATAATTTAAAATTAATTAAATCATTTACTAATTTAATTTGATTTTACAAAACATTTTCCCAGGGTTTTTCCTGGTTGGTCCACGTGGACCAACCAGGAGGGTCCGAGAGTTGACTGGCGGGTCAACTCTCTGACCCGCCCCCTGTGGCTTTGACAGCCGTGGTTTTTCCTCGATTCTCCCATTTTTTGGAGCTCGATCCTTTCACTATTTCATGTCGCGCTCTTCTTGATTTTTCATCCTCTACGATCGAGGATACACAAGGTCTATCTTGGGGCGTGGATCGACGATTTACCCACTACGCCTCGTTCTTCGCATCCCATCCGTCAACCCTAAAAAAACCTTCCTTCAACCATTTTCAAAACTTGAACTGCATTTCATCCAGATTTTCCCCCCTGGGACTCGCTTGGCCTACCTGGAGGTGACAGCTGCAGATTGGCCTCTTCAAGGCGGCGGATCGACGAAGATCTGGGCGTGTTCCACACCTCCGGCGAGCCTAGCCATTGAGGTACTTTCAACCTCAGGCCTAGTCCTTCGAGGTACTTGATCCCCTATTTTTCTTTGCTCCTTTTATTCACCATAGTCGTAGCATCACGTAGCCACCCTCCATTCCATTTTTCGCTCATCGATTCGCTCAATCGATAGTCTCGCCGGAGCTACCTCCGGTCAACTTCATATTCGTCGTTCGGCACCCTTTCGCACCCTCGCAGGGTCGGGGCAATTTGCCCCCGACGCCTTCACTCTTTTCTTGCAGGGTTTAAGCTTCAAGTCGCGCCTGGAGCTCATCTTGGAGGAGGCGGAGGTACCTGGAGCCCTTCTGCTCCGGCGACCTCGCGCGAGCCCCTCGGCCATCGTGGAGGATTTTTGGAGGGGCCACCACATCGAAGACCCTTGCAGGAGTCTCGAGAGCCATTTTGGAGCTTCACAGGGCGGCGGAGGAGGCTGATCGACGCTGGGGAAGCTCGCCTCCCCGCGAGTTCATCCCAGTTCATCTAGGCCCCTTCGTAGCCGTCAGATCTTGAAGAGCTTCCAAATGCGGTAGCCATCATTGGATCTGAGCGTTCTCCACCGTCGATCCTCTCCAGCAGAGCTGATCTAGGCCGCCATAACCGAACCGGCATCAGGCATCCTCGGCGTGACACGTGTCCAAGCTATATCTCTCAACCGTCAGATAAGCGAGCGCGGGGTATTTTGCGATTCTTTCCCCGCATGTTTTTGTATTTCCTAAATAGCACTTAAACATTTTGTTGCCTTGTATTTATTTTTGTAACATTTGCATATCGCCCCTGGATCTTTTCGGTTATTGCATTTAAGGACAAGCCACGTCACCTTACGTGACAAGTACACGTGAGGTGCGGGGATTTTTGTGCGGAGGCCTTCGATCCTTTTTGTATTTACGTTTAGTCTAGAAAATTTGAAACGTAGTCTTATACTTTTGCGATGTTTGCAATATAGCCCCTGCACGTTTCATAAATTACATCCGTGCCCCTGCTAGGCGCGTGTGCTCGCGTACGTGCATTTGGTGTTTTTGCAAGGGTGCCCTTGCGGATTTTAATATTTGTGCGTGGTCCATTAAATTGCTTATTCAATAGTATATTTTGTGAGAAAATTGCAACTTTTCTCCTGGATATTTATTTATTTGCACTTATAACCCTGCTAGGCATTGTATTTTTATATGCTTTCTCTATTTATTTTACGCATCATTTTAACTCGAAAAAATCCACAAAAATCAATTTAAGTTCTTGTTTTATTGCACTTCCATGCCACATTTTCGCATTTCAGTTTTATTGCATTTTCATATTTATTAAAAATAAAAAAATGCATTTTTGCTATTGTTTGCATTATAAAATACCAAAAAAATCAAAACTCTTTGAAAAATTCCAAAATAATTACCTAAGGTCTATTTTAGTGTCTTTTAGTGTCAGTCCAAAAACCATTAAAAAATTCAAAACAAAAATGTTAAAAACTATAAAACCTCCAAAAACGTCATAAAAATATAAAAACTTCTAGAAAAACCCTAAAAATATAATCTCAGTTTCTGTAGTTTCTCTATTTTATTATATTTTATTTAAAATTAATTTGGGAAAATTTTGTTATAGTTTGCTATTTTTCATTCCCATTTTAATCTCGGCCAGTAGCTAATCCACTGTTTTCTTGTATTTTGCCTTTTAAAAATATCAAAAGTATTCAGAAAAATCTCCAAAAATCACAAAAACACTATAAAATTATAAAAAGACCAAAACATCTTATTTTCTGATTTTTGACTATTTTTCCTTATTTTTATAAATACCTCATTCTCTCTTTTCTTATATTGTATATATTCTATTATTGAAAAAGAAAATATAAAAATATAAAAATATAAAAAGAAAAGATAAAATCAGAAAATCAAAAACCAAAATACAAAATTAAAAATAAAAAATATATATGATTAAAAACCCACAAAAAAATTTGCATAATTTTAGACACATCACACTCACATTTTGCATTTGCTTGATCTATCCTGCCTTGCTCCCTGAGTTCGACGCTCTACACATACTTACACTATACACCTATTTGTAGAGTTAAAATAAATTTGACTCCACATTTGTTTGTCATTTCTTAATTTATATCTTGTGGGTTCATTGTTGACTAATTAGGGATTTTTGAGTGGTCAACACACCGATTGCGGTCTCACCTTTTGAAACCGTACGACCCTCGATCTCCCTGGTTATCAAATGACGTCGTTGCCAGGGAGCAACAATGTTTAGATTATTGTTTGATTTTGATTGTGATTATTTGTTTATACCATTGTTTGCTTTATCGGTCATTTTTTATATCTATTTGTGAGCTTTCTAACCATTGTCTTTCTTGTCTTCTTGTGAGGGACGGCTGATCGAGGAGGATCACCTAGGTGATTCGGTGCAGTCTTGGGAAGCGGAGTCGGCTTTTCTAGCCCAAGCTAACAAGAGAGAGCAGGAGGATTGAGAGAGAGAGTGTGTTAGCTAGCTTTTATTTATTTTTGTGTGAGAGAGATTCATTTAAATTGTAATAATATAGGTACACTTGGACACTCAGGATACTCGGGCCTAATTTCCAGGTGTTTGTACACCTGGGGGCTCATCGCGGTTTTTATCGGTTTTACCGCTGTCATTTTCTGATTTTTATTTATTTTTCCTTTCTTTTGTGGATTGAGCACTTAGATTTTTAGGCATTGCTTGATCAATTAGATTAGGTCCAAACACCCTAATAACCATTGCATGTACCTATAGTGCGTATTTGGACTTAGTTTAATTAAACAATCGTCTCATCGTCTTCGAGCCTACGTGCCGCGAGCCCACCCCATCAAGCGCTACTCCTGAACTCGATGTGTCGAGAAGAGGAGGGGTGAGTCTAGACCGGACTCTTGGATTGAGTATTGGTGACCGACTTGTAGTTCTTCACGCTAGCAATTGCCTGCTTAGGACGATTTCCGTGTGCATATCGGCATATAGATTAGGTTTATAGATTCCTATTTTGCATCCCGCATGGAGAGAGATGGGAGTCACTGTAAGTCTTCTATCTTTGCATTCATCATTTAGGCACTAAGGTGAGATTTCCAACTTAGTGCCACTTGCATTGGTTTTTCCGACTCTTCTCCCTCTGTTTTTGGATCAAATAGGAATCAAGAAAATAAAAAATCGTTAGGCGCTTGTATTGAATCTACTCAAAACAAGTGATAATACCAACAAAATTAAAAAAGGGATTGATAAAGAAAACTTGATCTAAATAAAATTGGTTAATTGGATTCATTGCTTGGGGAGAGTAACACCCTCACTTGTATTCAGGTTGCATGGGAAGGTCTCCTTCTAAGTGAGAGAGCGGCTTCGTAAGGATTAGAGCCAAAAACCCAGTCTGTGGCTGCCTTGTGTATCGCCTGGAAATCCGAAGTATTGGCGCTTCTATCCTACGTGGACGAGTAGGGCTTGGTCACCATTGATGACTCTTTATTGTGTAGAGCATCGACCTTGTCCGAAGTATCGAGCCTAAGCCATGCCTTCACGAGGGTATCTGTCTCATCGTCTTGCGTCCTAGTAGGTTCTTGCACGCTCACGAGGGATTCCCTTGGGAGCGAGTTCCGAAGTATTGGTTTCACCTATTGGCTTCCTTTCTCTATTTATTTGGCTGAGTAGGGATCCAGGAAGGGTTACAAGGACCTCGAATAGTGCAGACTACAGGTTACACACGAGGAGGACAAGTACGGGATACTCTTCCGACAGTATTCTCGCTCCTATAGGCGTAGAGATCTAAGGACTCGTTCAAAGATAAATGCCTAAATTCATCTAAAAACTACAAAGATAAAAGTCGAACCCTTACGGCTTCATGTGTTGAGTTGGTGAACCCCTTGTATTGTGTTTGATTGACTAGTTGCTTTAGGTCAAGATCAAAAACACTGCACAATTGTGCACAATTTTGCCCCCCTCTTCTTCATTTTTCTACTTCACTCTTCTCAATAATCAAGATGATGGGAAGGAGGTCTCTTAGGCCGTCTCTGTCGGCACCGCTATCCAGCACTCCTCCCTATTCATCTAGGACGATTTCGGGGAGTCAAGACCCACTCTCCGAACCTGAGTTCACTTCCACCTGTTCCCCCTCGATCCCCCTTCTTCCTCCATCAATCCAACAGTTTCAGAGTTTAGTGCAACACAGAGCTCAGATCATTTGACGGCACCTGAGGTGGGTTCTTTTGCCTTTTCAGAGAACCCAGACATGGCAGGCAGAGGAGAGCACCCAGATGAGCAGGAACACCCACCATTCTTATATGACCAAGCTGCCATCAACAATTCACTTCTGGCATCCCTAGAGAAAATGCAGAGACAGATCAGAGACCAGGGAGCATTCATGGGTGACGTCATGCGAGAGCTGACGCAGATGAGAGCTGATAGAGAGAACAGAGCTGCAGGTGGTGGAGGAGACATACCTATTGCAGAGGGAGGAGATCCTGAAGCTGAGAGACCGCCACAGACAATCATAAGGGAATTGCACAATCCTACCGCATCCCTCACTAATCGATGGATCCGACTTCCTCCCGTTCATGGAGATTTCGAGCTCCGCCCCCACACTATTCAGCTACTGCCAAAATTCCATGGGTTGGCGATCGAAGAGCCACACCTCCATCTACAGGAATTTGAGATGATCTGCAGCACGATCCATGATAGGCTGGTGACTGAGGACACCATCAAGATGATAGCTTTCCATTCTCTTTGGTTGATAGGGCCGCTTACTGGCTCAAACATTTGGGGAAGTTCGTCGACACTTGGACACAACTCCGAACCGCATACCTCAACAAGTATTGCCCTCTCGGCCGGACCAACGCAGCTCGAGCCATGATCAGCAATTTTGTAATGATCCCTAATGAACAATTCCATGAGGTCTGGGATTGATTCAGAGAGCTCATTGACCGGTGTCCACATCATTATATATCCAAGCCCAACCTGGTGCAAAGTTTCTTCTGTGGCCTGACACCGGAGCTGCAGGGGCTTGTAAATGCCTCTTGTGGTGGGTCATATTTTTCGAAGGGTGAAGACGATGTGTGGGCCATCTATGAAGGAATAGAAGAGAACTTCACGGTCATGGCCCAAGCCAGAGTCTACATACAGGAGAATCCACCTCAAGGAGGAGGATCATTTTAGAAGATCACCCGCATCGATGCCGGTCCTCATACTCCGTCGGCAGCCACAACCCAAGCCGAATCAGCCGCAACCGACATGGGCATCATTAGTAAGAAGTTGGATCGCCTCGAGATCGTCGAGAAAAAGCAAAGTCAGAGTCTGGCTCAGATGGAACTGATGAGAAAGAACATGAGGGACCTGAAGACACAGATGCTCTGCATTCAGCAGGCACAAACTTATACTCAGCAGCCTCCTAGGTCACGAGCTGATCCCAGCAGTAGCAGCTTAAACCAACATTCTGCCCCCTACCGACAGGTCAATCACATCCATGCAGAGCCGGTGCCGCAGCTACAGTACCACCCATCGCAGCCACCATCTCAGGACACTCAGATGTTGGTCTATCAGCCTGATCAGCCATTGGCAGTTCTTCCTCCACCACCCTTCGAGCAGGAACCATTGATGGAAGTCAATGGGATATGGTACAGCGGTACCCACAGCCCGGGATTCATCGCGATCACCCCGGATTCCACTGGACCACTGGTGGCACCTCCTCCCAGCAATAGACTCCGGCTCAGGGATATCAGAACAGCCAGCAGCAGCCGTAGCAGCAGCCCCAGTATGCCCACCAGCAGAACCAGCAAGGTCCTTGTCCCGCCTATCAGGGACAGCAGTGGAGGCAGCGTCAGCAGCCTCAACAGTCATACTCCCAGCCTCGTGAGCACTTCTCCTCCCAGCAACAACCTCTTTTCCAGCAGGGAAATACATCCGGTTCTCAAGCATCTGTCTTTGAGAACCCAACTCTAGATGACCTCGCCCGATTACTTTCTGAACATCGAGAATCCTACCGACGGGACATAGATGAATTCCGGCAGGTGGTGAGGGACTTAATCAAGGGAAAATTCGCCATACCAGCTCAGATTGAGCTTAACCCGAACAGTCTGAAAAGAAAGTCTGAGCAGGTATAGTTTACAGAGGATACCTCTCCTAGTAATTATTTGAGTGACATGTCTTCTTATTTGTATGATGCTGATTTTTGACTACTAGGAGCGGTAGGATGCCAGCCGGCGGTGCCTCATCTGAGCGACACCCACATGCAGAACCACAAGCGCCAGATGAGCAGAGCAGCGGTCTAATGCCGCGGATGATGTTGATGATGGTGGTGGTGATGCCACCAATGATGGAGATCCAGATGTCGGTACTGAGGCCGTCGTGATACCAGATGCAGACGGTGGTGCTGATGCCACTATTTTTGATGATGTGCCAGAGCGCGGTGCTGATGCCGCAAAGATAGATGCCTTTGGTGGTACTGAGGCCACGACTTCTACTTTTGTTGAGCTCCCTCATGTTGTGTTGCCACCTTTTGTAGCTCAGGACTGTGGTAATAAAAAGAACAAAAAAATGAATAAAGAAAAAGTTTCTGTATCTACTTCGAGTCCATATGTGTTACATGATGATCAGTGTATGGATTCCATTCCCTCACAAGCACAGGAACCGATTCCTAGTCCTCCATCTGAGGAGGCCCCTTCCACCCCCTTCCCTGAAGCACTCTGCTTGGCGAAGGGGAATAAAAAAGAAAATCTAAAAAAGACTCAACAGGTAGAGTTCAGCAACTAGATGATTGATAGATTCCATATTCAGCTGACTCTACGGGAGGCACTTGGGCACATTCCCCTCTTCCAGAAGAACTTGAAAGAAAAGACTACAGTCCGTAGGAAGAAGAGGAACCACAGAGATCAAATCCATGTGCTCACTCATGACACTTGCTGCATCATTCAGAACAAATTGCCAGCCAAGAGACCCTATGCAGGAGCTCCCTATGTCGGATGCGAGATTCAAGAGCAGCAGTTCGATCGTACTCTATTAGACAGCGACTCTTCTATTAACCTTCTTCCGGCAGCCTTACTCAACCAATTCGAGTTTGGTCCTCTTCTTAGGAGCAGGACAACCCTTCAGTTTGCGGACAGGTCGACTAAGAGACCGAAGGGGTTGTTGAGAGACGTGGTCCTTACCATTCAGGGCCTGAAATTCCCCGTGGACTTTGTTGTACTAGACATGGAGATCCCTGAGTCGGTAACTGATGCCCCTATCATACTTGGACGCCCATTCTTGGCCACATCCAAGGCGGTGACCGATCATGATAATGGGAAGGTGTGCTTTCGCGTAGAAGGCGAAACCATACAAATAGAGACGATCGAGGAAACTAGAGCGAGAGAATTAGCATGATCAGAGCAGTCCAGTGATATTGAGCGGATGACAGAAGCTGAGCTAGACATCCACCAAGAGTGTGATTTTGTGATGACAGATGATGAATCCATTTGGACAGATCCCATAGCACAAGCCCTCACCCTGCCCGTAGAGTCACCATATTTACAGCTTATGGCAGTTGAGAGCTTGGAGAGCACAGCCCTGGACGAGGATACATTTGAGGCTGACAATTGTGGGACGAGCATTGCAGATTTTCATTCTTGTTCATAAAGTTCAGATCCCTCGGATTCAGGCATTGATTGGGATGATTTTGATGATTATTTGCCGTGTTTGATTCCTTCTGAGCCGACAGCTAGGACGGAATGCGAGCCAGTACAGTTCATAGATGATTCAGCAGTGCTCACTTCGTCAGATTCTCATGCACAGTGAGAGTTCTCTCATGCAGACCTGGTAGACTTCACACAGACATATCAGAATCCAGATCTGCCACCTCCCAGTTGTCCAGAACTGAAACCCTTGCCGCAATCGCTGAAGTATAGATTCCTTGCGGGTGAGCCAAATATGCACCCAGTCATTATCTCAACGGGTTTGACTGGAGAACAAGAACATCGTCTGATGGACGTTCTTGAAAGAAATCGCAAGGCGATAGAATGGAGTATAGCTGATCTCAAGGGGATTAGTCCGGCTCTGTGCTCCCACCACATCTATCTTGAAGAGGACGCTAGGCCTTCGCGTGAGTTCCAGCGACGACTGAACCCGAATCTTCGAGATGTGGTCATGAAAGAAATATCAAAGTGGTGGAGCGCCGATTTTATCTACCCCATCTCCGAATCCAAGTGGGTTAGTCCATTACATGTGGTACCCATGAAAATGGGTATCACTACAGTTGTGAATGAGTTTGGAGAGGAGATAGCTACCCGGGTACCAACTTCTTGGAGGGTCTGTGTGGATTACAGACGATTGAATCAGTCCACCAAGAAGGATCAGTTCCCACTGCCATTCATTGATCAGATTCTCGAGAGGCTAGCTGGGAAGAGTCACTACTGTTTTCTTGACGGGTACTCCGGATATAATCAAGTGGCCATTGTGCCCGAAGACCAGGAGAAAACGACATTCACCTGTCCGTTTGGGACTTATGCTTTCCGATGGATGCCCTTTGGTCTATGTAACGCTCCTGCGACATTCCAAAGGTGCCTGTTGTCCATTTTCTCGGACATGGTGGGTGATTGCTTAGAGGTCTTCATGGATGACTTCTCGGTCTATGGCGATGGGATTGATGCTTGTCTTGACTGCCTAGACCATGTGCTTCAGCGCTGCATAGAGGTCAATCTTGTCTTGTCTTGGGAGAAGAGTCACTTCATGGTGACTCAAGGGATGGTCCTTGATCATATCATCTCCGACAGGGGCATGGAGGTTGATCCTACCAAGGTGGAAATCATTAGAAAACTCAATCCACCGTCCAATCTGCGTCAACTGCGTTCTTTTCTGGGGCATGTTGATTTCTACCGACGGTTTATTCATGACTTTAGTTGAATTGCCCGATCGCTTACTGATTTGTTAAAGAAAGACACCGAGTTCATTGTAGATGATAAGTGTCTTGCATCTTTTGAGACTCTCAAGAATATGGTTGTCTCGGCTCCTATCCTTCAGCCACCCGATTGGTCTCTCCCATTCGAGATCATGACGGACGCTTCTGATTTTGCCGTAGGGGCTGTGCTTGGACAGAGGAGGGATGGATTGCCGTATGCCATTCACTACGCCAGCCGGACTTTGGATGCTGCTCAACGGAATTATACTGTGACTGAGAAAGAGATGCTGGCTGTAGTCTTTGCTTTGGATAAGTATCAATCGCATATTCTCGGATCTAGAGTGACTATCTACACAGATCACACCGCCATCCGGTACTTAATGGCCAAGAAGGATTCCAAAGAACGTCTTACCAGATGGATCCTTCTGCTCCAGGAATTTGATATTGAGATTAAGGATAAGCCTGGAGTTAAAAATGTGGTGGCGGATCATCTCTCCCATTTAGAGAACCTTGAGGAATCTGAGCCCAGCGCACCTATCACAGAGACATTTCCAGACGAGGCGATCTTGGCTGTCGCCTCACTCCCATGGTACGCCGACATTGTGAACTATCTTGTCGCCAAGACGGTTCCATAGGGTTGGCCCAGGCAGAAACTTGAGACCTTCCTAGCGAAGGACAAGTTTTATCATTGGGAGGATCCTATCCTTTATCATGAAGGAGGGGATAGTATCTGGAGAAGGTGCATTCCTCAAGAAGAGCAGCACAACATCCTCACCTACTGCCACACGCTTGAGGCAGGAGGACATTATTCTGGGGGACGGACAGCACAAAAGGTGCTTCAATCCGGCCTTTGGTGGCCTACTCTCTTCAAGGATTCAGATGAATTCGTGAAGAGGTGTACTGACTGTCAGAAGATGGGTGCTTGCGGACAGAGAGACATGATGCCCATGGAGCCCCTTCACTTTTGTGAGGTTTTTTATGCGTGGGGGGTTGATTTCGTGGGCCCATTTCCTAAGAGTCAGGGGTTTGAGCACATTTTGCTTGTTGTGGATTATGTCAGCCGTTGGGTTGAGGCTATCCCCGCCCAAGCCGCAGATGCTAAAACTGTGTGTAAATTTTTGAGGAAAAATATCATTTCACGGTTCGGGGTGCCTAGAGTTCTGATTTCATACGGGGGGTCTCATTTCATTAATGATAAAGTCAGGGCCCTCGCAGACGAGTTCAGCATTGACCTCGTGTTGCCACGTTGTATCACCCTCAGACTAATGGTCTAGCCGAAGTATCGAACATGGAGATCAAGACGATCTTACAGAAGGTTGTCCGCCCAGACCGAAAGGATTGGTCACAGCTTTTGGACTCGGTCTTGTGGGCCTATCAGACCTCCTTCAATAATCCATTAGGGACATCTCCCTTTCACCTCATCTATGGCAAGCCGTGCCATTTGCTAGTGGAAATCAAGCATAAATCATTTTGGGCAGTCACTGAGTTACTGTTACATCTCGAGAGTGTAGGAGAACAAAGAAGAGCAGAGTTGGCAGCCCTGGAGGAATTGAGAGATACGACCTTTTCTAGCAGTCTACAGTACAAGGAAAAAGTGAAGACATGACATGATTCTCATATCATCCATAAACAGTTTGAGCCTGATCAGCATGTATGGTTGTTTGATTCCAAGATGAAGTTATTTCCAGGAAAATTACAGAGCAAGTGGAAAGGCCCATATGTGGTCAGGAAGGTACATGACAATCGTAGCATTGATATATCCGAGCCGTCATCTTCCTCTACATTTCGTGTTAACGGTCAGCGCCTGAAGTTATATCTAGATCATGATGCACTGGCCGTTGACGTTGCCCCCATTCTTTTGGTATGAGATGTGTTATTCGACTCGATCATTTGCATCTCATACATGGTTATCACTTCCATTTTTCGCTGTATAGATCCATCTGTTGATATCCTTTCTCCTTTTCTTCTTTTCTTCTTTTCCCTTTCTATATTCTGTATCTATCAAAAAGGTGTCACCCCTTGTAGACAATTTTCTATTCTTAGGACGTACTTTGTCCTAAGTATAGGGGGGTGTGCACTCCGAGTTGTTCTATTCTTTGATCCTCTCCATTGTCTCCTCTTCTTGTCTATACTTAGGGATATCTTACCCTAAGTATAGGGGGAGACAGTCTGAGTACGATCTTTCATTCCCACCCTTGACCCTCCCTACGTTGTGTACAATCTGCAATACTTAAGATTATTTGATCCTAAGTATAGGGGGGACGGTCGACTTCTCATTGATTCATTCATTTCTTCATTCGGTTATTCTTTAGACTTGCCTATACTAAGTACGAGTTGTGTCTTCTCTTTTCTCTCCGATCTATGAGGACATAGCGCAAGCTAAATATAGGGAGGTCGTATATACTGCGTATATACTTTAGCCATAACTACTACTTTCGTATTTTCTTAATAATTATGGCTAATTAATACAATTAAATTCATTAAAAACCTTAATAAAAAACGTGATTATTCCTCAAATTCTTTATGTATTTACTAATTAGAAAATCAGGTGAAAATATTTTTTGCAAAATGTTGGAAAAAAAGTTTGAAAATCTTTTTGAAAAATCTTTTGAAAACTATTTGGAAAACGTTTTGTTACATGTTTTCAACCATTGTAAAATATTTTGATTATAAAAATTATTTTCTTTGTGTGAAATAAAATGTTTGAAAAATGATTTACAAATGGTTTGAAAACGATTTCAAAAATATTTGGAAAAATCTATATATACTGTTTGGAAAACCTTTGCAAAATGATTTTCAAATGTGTGCACATGTTTGTAAAAACTGTTTGTAAAAATTATTTTGGACTACAGTTTTCAAAATGGTTTGAAAAACCTGTGTCAAATAAGTTTGAGGAATATATACATCGCACCGAAAATCCACTGTATATATATACTTATAAAATTGACCACTTACCCTTGTAAATTCTTAAAATCCACTTCTTGTATATATATATATATATATATATAATGCACTCCCATGTAAATATTTGTACCTAGTTTTTATCCAAAACCTTTTTGTTTTCAAAAATCCCAAAAACATTTGCAAAATTAAAATCCAAAAACATTTGAAAAATCTTTTTGAAAAATCTAAAAATGCATATGCATCATCTTTTCAAAAACCCATAAAAAAGTCCAAAATCTTTGAAAATTGCATCACAAAAATATTTTCTGCATCGCATTGCATAGCATTCGCATTTTTCAGATTGAGTTTGATAATTGAACGAGTCTAAGTAAAATCCGAAGATTGGAGCTCGGTTGGACCTTAAAATCTACCTAATTAACAGGAACCTTATAGAGCCGGAATTGAGGTACTTCAGGTCTAGTTGACTTAATTCTTTTAGGATCACGAGACTTGGTTCAATGGATTCTTGACTGCCTAAGTAGAGTATTTCGGAGTACACGCACGACTCTTGTTGATAAGGACCTAACTTGGACACCTGCACCTTTCACTTGGCTCAACTCAGTTGAAGTGGTGAGGGGTTGGATTTTCCGGTATGAGACGTACACATATGGAAACATTTGTCCTCCTCTAAGGAGGGAAGTGCGCCCCAGAGTTTCGAGGATAGGAAATCATGGGTTGCAATAAAACTTCAAAAGTGGGATAGTCTACTAGCTCAAGAGAAAAAACTCCCTATGTAAATGCTGCTGTATATAGTATTCAAAAAAATGCAAGAAGCAAAGACTCCAAAAAAGTGTACAGGCCTGTACAAAAATAAAAATGCCTGCCGGAGTGTACATATGTTGTAAAGTCAAATAAGCAAGCTTGAGCTTCAAAGTCAAATCATGTGAGCCTGCAACTGGATGACTTGACTACACTGGTCTTGCATCCTAGGACATGTAGCTACATTGGCTACCGTCCATTCTTCTCTTCACCCACTCCACTTGGGTTGGTTGCCACTTGAACTTAGAAGGGAATACCCTGCTCCTTGAGGAACGAGTTGTTGGATTGGGGAATCATTGGGTTGTCATATTGGAGAAGTCAGTCTCTTTGTCATTTCAGTTGGGTAGAGCCACCATTACTTACATTGTACGAGTCAGATTCATAGTCATAAGGGTTTGCGTATGAGTTGAAATATTTCTGACTTGGCTATTGAGGAGACTTGAACAAAGTATTGGGATTCTCAGGGATTGTTGGATTTTCAAATTCGGTTCTCATTAAGGTTCCGCCCGCACTAAAATTCCAAAGGTCTGACTTAAGCTCCAAACTTTGGTTTTGCGAAGACAAGTTTGATAATCAAATTTAATCCAGCTTCTTCTTTTTCTTTTCTTTCCTTTTCTTTTTGCACTTACTGCATAAATGTTTGCTAGGAACTAGCAAAGGTAAAGTATAGGGGGATGATGAAGTCACATTTCATCATCTTTATTCTATCATTTTGGCGTCAAAAACCCTAGCAAATGTGTGTAAATGCCATTAATTCGAGCATCTTAGCATTCATGCATGTGCATGTAAATAGTGTATAAAATACTGTAATTATAGCAAAAAGTATAGAATAAATAAAAGAAAAGAAAAAGAATAAAATATTGTAAATATTTTATGACCCGAAACCCCGAGATCTAGGCGTCTTGATGAATAGGTCGACAAGGAATAAAGTAGGGGGAGATAAGGGCCAAAATACAATAAAAATACCTTTTATTTAATTCATTCTTTATATATTTTGGGACCTATTTTTGGTTCCACTTTTTACACATAAAATAAATAAACTTTGTCATGAAAGTTGTAGATAATTACATATAGAAAAATACAAAATTGATTTCACTGAAAAATAATGTACAGATAAAAAGTTATGGTCTGAATAAAATTCCAGAACTCCAACTTCCCAAACCTGTATCTCGTAAATAAAAACTCGAAATGTACCAAATTCACCTTTAATTGTATATAGCTTAAAATAATCTATTTAATGAAGGTGGTTTCGTATTTTTTGGAGTTACGGTTTGAAAGTTGAGTTTTGGACCCCACTTGTATACTTGTACAGATTAAAATATTTATTTTATTATTTATTCATTATTTTTGTATTTTTATATTTTTTATAATTTTGTAGATATCACTTATAATATATTTGTATATTAAGATCAGAATAAAAACATAAAAAACACAAAATAAAATACCTATACATACATAGTACATAAGTATAATACTAATACTTATACCTGTATAATACATACTTATATTTTATTAAATATCTAAAACACATCAGAAAAATAAAATAAAAATATATTTTAGTGTATAAAAGTATTCTATAATTTTATAAAATAATAAACAAAATTAAATAAATTAAAAACATAAAATAAAAATAAAGCAATAAAATATATAGGTATTTGTACCTATAAAGGGTATAAAAGGAAACTCATAATTTTGTACTTCATAAAATTAATTAAAAATCATAATAAAATATCTTATAAAATAATAAATATTTTTTATTAAATAACCTAAAATTAAATAAACATTTACTAATTTAATTTGATTTTACAAAACATTTTCCCAGGGTTTTTCCTGGTTGGTCCACGTGGACCAACCAGGAGGGTCCGAGATTGACTGGCGGGTCAACTCTCTGACCCGCCCCCTGTGGCTCTGACAGTTGTGGTTTTCCCTCAATTCTCCCATTTTTTGGAGCTCGATCCTTTCAGTATTTCATGTCGCGCTCTTCTTGACTTTTCATCCTCTACGATCGAGGATACACGCCCAAGGTCTATCTTGGGGCCTGGATCGACGATTTCCCCGCTGCACCTCGTTCTTCGCATCCCATCCGTCAACCCTACAAAAAAACCTTCCTTCAACCATTTTCAAAACTTGAACCGCATTTCATCCAGATTTTTCCCCCTTGGACTCGCTTGGGCTATCTGGAGGTGACAGCTCCAGATTGGCCTCTTCAAGGCGGCGGATCGACGAAGATCTGGGCGTGTTCCACACCTCCGACGAGCCTAGCCGTTGAGGTACTTTCAACCTTAGGCCTAGTCCTTCAAGGTACTTGATCCCCTATTTTTCTTTGCTCCTTTTATTCACCATAGTCGTAGCATCACCTAGCCACCCTCCATCCCATTTTTCGCTCATCGATTCGCTCAATCGATAGTCTCACCGGAGCTACCTCCGGCCAACTTCATATTCGTCGTTCGCCACCCTTTTCGCACCCTCGCGGGGTTGGGGCAGTTTGCCCCCGACGCCTTCACTCTTTTCTTGCAGGGTTTAAGCTTCAAGTCGTGCCTAGAGCTCATCTTGGAGGAGGCGGAGGTACCTGGAGCCCTTCTGCTCCGACGACCTCGCGCGAGCCCCTCGGCCATCGCCGAGGATTTTTGGAGCGGCCAGCACATCGAGGACCCTTGCAGGAGTCTCGGGAGCCATTTTGGAGCTTCACCGGGCGGCGGAGGAGGCTGATCGACGCCGGGGAAGCTCGCCTCCCCGCGAGTTCATCCCAGTTCATCTAGGCCCCTTCGTAGCCGTCAGATATTGAAGAGCTTCCAGACGTGCTAGCCATCGTTGGATCTGAGTGTTCTCCACCGTCGATCCTCTCCAGCAGAGCTGATCTGGGCCGTCATAACCGAACCGACATCAGGCGTCCTCGGCGTGACACGTGTCCAAGCTATATCTCTCAGCCGTCAGATCAACGAGCGCTGGTATTTTACGATTCTTTCCCCGCCTGTTTTTGTATTTCCTAAATAACACTTAAACATTCAGTTGCCTTGTATTTATTTTTGTGACAATTGCATGTCGTCCCTGGATCTTTTCGGTTATTGTATTTAAGGACAAGCCACGTCACCTCACGTGACAAGTACACGTGAGGTGCGGGGATTTTTGTGCAGAGGCCCTTGGTCCTTTTTGTATTTACGTTTAGTCCAGAAAATTTGAAATGTAGTGTAATACTTTTGCAATGTTTGCAATATAGCCCCTGCACGTTTCATAAATTACATACGTGCCCCTGCCAGGCGCGTGTGCTGGCGTACGTACGTTTGGTGTTTTTGCAAGGGTGCCCTTGCGGATTTTGGTATTTGTGCGTGGTCCATTAAATTGCTTATTCAGTAGTATATTTTGTGAGAAAATCGCAACTTTTCCCCTGGATATTTGTTTATTTGCACTTAAACTCCTGTCAGGCATTGTATTTTTATATGCTTTCTCTATTTCTTTCACGCATCATTTTAACTCGAAAAAATCCACAAAAATCAATGTAAGTTCCTGTTTAATTGCACCTCCACGCCACATTTTTGCATTTCATTTTTATTGCATTTTCATATTTATTAAAAATAAAAAACATGCATTTTTGCTACTGTTTGCATTAGAAAATACCAAAAAAATATCTAAACTCTTTGAAAAATTCCAAAATAATTACCTAAGGTCTATTTTATTGTCTTTTAGTGTCAGTCCAAAAATCATTAAAAATTTCAAAACAAAAACCGTAAAAATTATAAAACCTCCAAAAACATCATAAAAATCTAAAAAATTCTAGAAAAACCCTTCAAAATATAATCTCAGTTTCTGTAGTTTCTCTATTTTATTGTCTTTTATTTAAAATTAATTTGGGAACATTTTATTACTGTTTGCTATTTTTCATTCCCTATTTAATCTCGGTCAGTAGCTAATGACCTATTTTCTTGTATTTTGCCTTTTAAAAATACCAAACATATTCAGAAAAATCCCCAAAAATCACAAAAACACTAAAATTATAAAAAGACCAAAAACATCTTATCTTCTGATTTTTGACCATTTTTCCTTATTTTTATAAATACCTCATTCTCTCTTTTCTTATATTGTATATATTCTATTATTGAAGAAGAAAATATAAAAATATAAAAATATAAAAAGAAAAGATAAAATTAGAAAATCAAAAACCAAAATACAGAATTAAAAATAATAAATAAATAATATATATAATTAAAAACCCAAAAAATTTTGCATAATTTTAGATACACATCACACTCACATTTTGCATTTGCTTGATCTGTCCTGCCTTACTCCCTGAGTTCGACACTCTACACATACTTACACTATACACCTATTTGTCGAGTTAAATTAAATTTGACTCCACATTTGTTTGTCATTTCTTGATTTATATATTGTGGGTTCATTGTTGACTAATTAGGGATTTTTGAGTGGTTAACACACCGACTGTGGTTTCGCCTTGTGAAACCGTATGACCCTCGATCTCCCTGGTTATCAGGGACCTCCGAGGGTATTCGCCTCAATGGATTGATGCCTCTAGAGGCTCGAGCTCGCCTCACGACGGAGCATGGTGGAGTGTGCGCCGGACCTAAGTCTCCAACGCTCGAATCCTCGCTGCGACACTCTCAAACGCCAGCTGTCACTCAAACGAAGAGAAGGAGGTCATCGGAGACAAGGGGGCGGCCAAAGATGCCGGAGAAATTGTGGCTCAAGGAGGCTATATACTCAGCGAGGTCTGATAAGTCTGGAGTGAAAGCGCGCAATCCGAGGAACGGACCCCTACTGATATTATCGGGTGTGTGACTTGGATCACTCCTCAGTAATCAGAGCCTCAAATCGAAAGGAACGGTGAACGGATCAGCTCGGGAAAAATTTGGGAAAGTCGGGCGAAACTTGGATCCGAGAGAAGAGTGGTCCAGGGGGGACCGTTGACCGGGGTCAAGAGTCCACCTTAAACCAATCAGAAAATAGGAAATAGAAAAGATTTATAAAATAAATAAAAAATAGAAAACGATTTTATTTTAAAATATTTCCCAAAATAAAAACTGTTTATTATTTTTCAAACTAAATTTTAGTGATTTTTATTTAGTTTTATGAAAAATAAATTATGCTATATACTTATATAATATTATATACAGGTATAAAATACCTAGGTATTTTTGTATTTATTTTTTTTAATTTCTTATTTTTGTATAAATACCCTAAATTTATATTTTATTTATTTACAACATAAAATTTGGAGTATAAAATAATTTTTATTTTATTTTTATGACTTATTTACAAGTGTGAAATAAATATGGATAAGATACATATGTACATGTATTTTATACAAAGAGAGAGAGAGGGAGTTTATTTTATTTTATTTTGATTTTTGTTTTATTTTTGGAAATATATACATGGGAGTACAAACATCTCTTTATTTTTATTTTTATTTTTGTGAAAATAAAATAAAATAAATATATACACACATATATATATACACACACAAAGAATGGGATGTGCACATGGTAGAGTAGCCTTATCTCTCTGCTTATTTTATTTGGCGGTCATGCCACTACTTGGCCCTCCCTTGGGTTTGGATCACTCAATATTTATTCTAAATATTTCCCTCTTTTTCTTTTATTCTTTATTCTTTTATTGTTGCACAAATACATGCTAATTATTGAATATTAACAAATGCATGCTTTTTGGTAACTTATTGTATTTACAACTATATGCATGATGTTTTGCCAAGATATTTAGCTAAAATAAAAGAATAAAGAGTGATGAATGGGGATTCATCATGATTCCTCTACTTCATGCTCCTTTTCTTGATGAATTTCAAGAAAAGTTGCATCACGACTTTCGATCAGACCTTTAGTTTCATGGAAGAACCTATATCCTTTAGAGTGTTCACTATATCCAATAAACTTGCACTTTAATGTCCTGAAGTCTAGCTTGTCCCTAAGCTGACTCGATACCAGAACATGTGCAACACATCCCCATTTTCAGAGATGGCCCAACTCGGGCTTTCTGCCATTTCATATTTCATATGGCGTTAATTTGATGGACTTGGTGGGAATTCAGTTCTGGTATATAGTTTGCAGTCAACACTGCCTCTCCCCAGAATTTCTTGGAGAGTCCTGAGTGTGAAAGCATGCACCTTACTGCATTCATCAAAATCTGGTCATTTCTTTCTGCTACACCATTCTGTTGTGGTGTATAGGGCATTGTAGTCTGCCCATGAATGCCTGGCTGAATACAGTAATCCTCAAACTCCTTTGAGGTATATTCCCCACCTCTATCTATCCTAAGAGTCTTGATTGGTTTTCCCAATCTTGTCTCCACTTCCGTCTTATATCTCTTAAATGTTTTAAGTGCTTCCGACTTTCTTCCTAAGAGATAGACATATGAGAACTTTGTGTAATCATCAATGAATGTTATAAAGTATTCCTTACTTCTATATGTGCTGACGCTCAGTGGTCCACATATGTCCGAATGGATTAAACCTAGTAACTCTGTTAAGCGAATTCCGATTGAGAAGGGTCTTCTCGTCATTATACCGGTCAAACAGTATTTGTAGGGAAATTTCCTTGCACATGTGATCTTAGGCAACAAATTTTCCTTAACCATTTGATCCATCTTAGAATTTCCTGGATGACCCAATCTCACGTGGCACAAGTCATAGTCAGACAAATAGCACAAGGAATACTCATAAGAGACATTCATTGATTCATTAGAGTTTATTACAGGAAGACAAAACATGTCATACTTGAGCACAAATTTTCCCATCGTATAGACAATCTTATTCTTGCCAATAGAAACACGCTTATTATAAAAGTGGACATCGAAATGCTTCTTGAGCAAAACTGGGACAGAGATCAAGTTCCTATGTATTCCAGGGGCATATAGTACATCATTCAGTACCATAATATTGTCCCCCAGATCAAGCTTGTATGTCCCAAAACCTTCCATGCCCAAGTAGGTGTTGTTTCCCATGAAGATTCTCTGTTCTCATTTGCTCAACCCCTTGATGTCCACTAGGCCCTCCTTCATCTTTGAGATGTGTTTGGTTGCTACAGAGTCGATCCACCATCTGTCATTGTCCGTGATGACAGAGTTGCATTCCACGACAACCGTGAATTTCATTTTCTTCTTGCCTTTGTTTTCAGGCAATTTAAAATTTCCTGGCTTCTTCTTTTTGGGTCAATTGACCTTGAAATGGTCATATTTACCGCAATCGTAGTAAGAGCCACGTGGGTATTTCCCACTCTTTCCCTTGAAATTCGCCTTGAAGGGGCCTAGCCTTTTCTTTGTGTATATCACATTAGCTTCTTCTTCCTCCTCCTCGACCTCAAAGATCTTGACTTTCGATCTTTACTTTGAGAGGTCTTGTTCAATCGCCAGCTGTGCAGGTAGGTCCATCACACTCTTTATATTGACGTTCATCCTCAAGGATGTAGCAACCATGTTGAATGACGGCGAGAGACTTCCTAAGATGGTTGCTATCTCCATCTTTTCTGGAATTGCGCATTCAGTAGATGGCAGATCTTTGGCCATCACGATCATCTTGTTCATGTGCTCGAGGATGCTTTCGGATTCCTTCATTCTACACGAGTTGTCTTGTGTAGAAGAAGCTAGACGCTCACTTCCGATTTGGAGTGATATTTCTCCTTAACCGCAGTCCAGAGCTCATACGCTGATTTACAGGACTCGAAGTCCCAAATCAGATTCAACTCCATATGGGGTAAATATAAAACTTCTATCCCTATTATATGTTTTCTCCCAGTGTTCGTGGGACCTAATTTCTTCCACAGTTGGATTCTCAGATAATGTAGGGCAGGGTTTGTCTATTATGGAGTGTATGCTATCATGTAGCAGGCCAAAATAGATCTTTCTACTCCACAATTCATAATTAGTACCATTGAGGTACTCTATTTTCCCTACTTCAGTGGTAATAGCCTTGCTTGTCATTTTTTTGATCTAATGAAATGAATAGAATGTATGAGATTATGTAATTTCAAAAGAGTAATTAAAAAAATTTTGTTTAAAAAAAGATAAAAAAATATCAACAAAAATAAAGATAAAAGAAAATAAGCAACAAGCTTCCTATTAGGCTTTGCTTCAAGTTTGACCAAAAGTCTATTTAAGCAACAATTTTTTTAAAGAAACTGAGATAAGATTCAACCAAAAAAACGTCAAAAATGAATCTAATTTTAAAGTATATTTTTTAAATGTGGGTGGGTTTGTATTTTTTAAGCAATAGGCATGTGATGTTAAAAAAACTATAATAAAGACAATATGGAGACCATGTAATAATAAGTTTTTTAATAGAAGACTAATCAATGATAAAGATTGAATGTTCAACCAAAAAGAACGAATCCAATCAACGAAGGACTACAAACAAGTCAGCTTCTTTTTAGTAACAAGTAGCTAATGTCAATTAATCAGTGATTAAACTAATATCTCTTTTCTTAACAAAGAATTATGGTTCTACTCTCCCAAAAAAATAATCAATATGTTTAATCAATAATATTTGTCTAGTTTTAATACAAACAGAGAGTCAGTAACTTAAAAAAATGCCACGAACAACAAAAAAATTGCACAAGCACGTGACCTATCTAATTCTTATATATATATATATTGAAGAATCAAGTTTCCTATTTGTTATTAAAACAACCCTTAATGGCAATTTATGGATATAATTATACAACACATTTTTTAAAAAAACAAGAAAAGGAAAAAGTGAGTCAAGCAAGAGAAGGAAGGCAATAAAAAGAGTACAACCCTTCCACCCCTAAAAAAATGTTTGAAGATCTAATTAAAACACAAGGGCATCTTTAAAAACTTTTAAAAAGTCAGCATACAACGAGGTATGAAATGTAAAACTCCAGCACGTTAAAAAATATATTAACAAAACAAGGGTATGAAATGTAATATATGTCTAAAGATAACCTGGACGTTCTTAGGGTTTCGATGGGAAGAACCAACAGTTCCAACGGCAGCGGCAACAACTTCGACGACGCAGATGGCGATCAATGATCGGATGCATGGTGGCCTGATGAAGATGCACAGCTTGACGAAGATGCAAGCCACGCAACCCCGAGCTCTGATACCATTGAATGATTGAGACAACGTCGGCGACAAAGCAACTGCTCAATCGAGAGAGAATGAGATATGGTTTGGGAAAGGGCTCCCTACGCGAGGTATGGATCGTGCTTTCTGTGTGTTCTTCTCCTACACTAATAGACCTATTGAATACTTTGAACTTTTGTAACTATTTTAATTTCTATTATGTATATATGCTTCAAATGCACCGCTACACATACATATGCAAATATACACCTATTAAAATTTAGTACAAAAATTCTACCATTTATGATTTATATACTTAATACTTTAACTAAACTTAGAGCACTCCTATACCGATAAAAAGACTCCTTATACATCGTATTCTATCAAAATATAATTAGTCATTTGTCAAGACATCTTGTAGCGAGTTTCATCAACTCGAAGATTTACAATTGGCTTTATTTTGAAATTTGTGTTATGATTTTCCATCAAGCTTCCTTCTCAATATTTTTCTCCGGTCTGCTTAGTTAATTTGCATTTCATTAATTACTTTATATTTTAGAGACTTTGTTAATTTTACATTTATATTTATATTGGATAAGATGTAATCTATGTAACGGGCCTTTAATTGCAGGGTTGGGAAGGGTTGGGTTGGCCCAACCCTTCCCAATCCTCCAACCAAACAACCCAATCCTCCTCACAATTTACTATTCACAGGGGTACCCCTGCCCAACCCAACCCTGTCCAACCCTGCATAGAAAAAGTCGTTCATAAATGATGAAAATCTTTGTTCTTTAATAGAAGATAAATATTGGTTTGTATGTGTATAATATTTTCTTAGGACCACAGGAGAAGTAGCTCTTTTGTGATGTATTTGTAAGCCATAGGTATTTCAAACTTAGGCGCACGGCATAGCCCCTTTGGTATAGGGTGTGTATATGTCTAAACCTTATGTTCTATAATTCCTCATTTGTTTGTTGTCGTTATTATTTCATCATCACACTTAAATTGATGATTATTTTTGTAAAAGCACTATTCATCACCGTCCATTACATCTTTGCTCAATATCAAAAGGTATCAGTGGTGATCAATGTGGCGACCCAGGATCCAGATACTCAAGAATACATATCCATAACATACGATTCCACATTCGCAATATCAAATTGTATCAAACATGCAAGAGAACAACAGAGAAAGCAGAACCACATTGTCTGTTCCATTTCATTCATAATATCATGTCCACCAAAATTTTTGTACAATGCCATAGAAGTATAGAAACATGTATAGATACATCATGTCTCTCAAAAAATACAGGCACAACTAGATAAAAGAATATGAACCAACTGTACCACAGGAAGAGCAGAACAAATCAACCACGAGAAGCCTACTATTGTGGTTGCTGCTCCTGTGAAACTGTCAAATTCACATAAATAACTTTATGAGCAAAGCACCATGTATGGATATAAAACAACAACTAGAAAGGTAAATGGAAATGTGTACAAGAAACTTTTGAGAAAACCTAAAAAGTATACCCAACTCCCCTTTTTCTACATCCACTAAGAAATGACACTTTGCAAAGAACTACCATCCTACACAAAGCGGCTTCTAACAACTCGACTTATAGTTCCAATCAGAATATGAATACGTATTATACACCAATTCTAAATTATAAGAGAGTATGACCACAATAGAAATATAACCCAAATCCACACTCTACAGGTAGGTTTCTCGACGGAAGGGCACGATCTAATTCAATACATTTGATCTTGGATAATCGTACTAATCATATAGTTTTATGACTTTTTATTTAATAATCTCGACATCTTTCCTCATAGGGGTTAATCGATGTACTTATACGGGGGCCAACACTTGTACGTACCTACAAGTCATACATGTAAGAAAAGATGAGCTTCGACTGTAGTTTAATGTTGCTTAACGCCACCACTAACATACCTTTTTAGTAACACACATTCTCATGAGGAGTCATATAGAGCACGTAGGCCTCATCCCTAGACAGAGAACACAAAGAACACAATGTGCAACACAAAGCAGAAGGATGTGTAATCGGGGGCACATAGTCGCTCGACGCCATGGCAAAAATTCACTAAGATGCTGGCAAACCTGAGAATGCCCTAGCTAATTACATGGAATTAACGTAATGTTCGTTGTAGGCAAGCAAATTCATACTAATCAAAGTGACCACGAAATTAGTTTTTAATTCAATGCAAGTGGTCTAATTTATTTTACTTTGACAAGCCGAAGGTCGAACTCAGAGAGGTCAATGTCTCCTTAGGTCAATTTTCATATAAGCTAGATGTTCGAAAATAATATTTTTGGTAATTTTTTGTGCAAATTCAAGATGATAGTTTTAAGGTCAAATTAGTCTGAGATGGAAATTTCAAATTAATTAGCAAATTCACTCAAAAATCAAGATGGTTATTTTTCCTTAATTATTCATACAAATAAGAATCCATAACCTACTTTTATTTTAGGACATGAAATGCATCCATGAAACATGGATAGTTTCTTTGAGTTTTTTTGTAATTATATGCAAATGATACCAAAAAAATAATGAAAATTAATAAGAAGCTAAAATGGTGAAATTAACCTACAACAAATTTTTGAAATTTTTCTGATGCAAATTAAAATTATAATGAATTAAATGTTCAAACAGAGTGATTTTCAATTGATTAATTTTAATAAATAATAAAGTTAATTATTTTTTATAATTAAATATTAATCTAGTCAAGTTATATATAGCAAAAATTACAAATCTTAAAACTATCAACTTTACAGAAAATTAAATATTAATTACATCAATCACAAGATAATTTATTTTAACTTAGATATATGTGTAAATTGGACATTTTTTTGGGAACAAGTTAGAACATAAATAATTCTACCTAATGTTAATTTTTGGGAAGTTATGGAGTGATGAATGATTTATTATAATTTCCAACACAGACAGGGAAAAATATAAGAATTTTCTCCTCGATAAATATTAATAAATCAATCACAGCTCATAAAATTACATTAATTTAAAATAATAAAGAATTAATTTTCTACATTGTGTAATTTTTGAAATAAAAATTGGAAGCCAAATGGTGGTTTAAATTAGCATGCAAAGACAGGGTTTAGAATGCAAAATTACTAATTAAAATGAACTAACTAAATATGCATCGAGACCTATATTGAATTACGTAAAACTATTGGTGTATTCTTGCTATTTTTCTAAGAACACATGTGGCACACACGTGCATGGTCTGATTGACAAGGATAGATGCGTGATTGACTGGAATGCCAAGGGCATCAGTATTTTTCTCCCACCCCACATGCGGGGGTGCATGCTGAAGGATATGAGGAATCCTCAAGCGCATCACGGAAGCGTGATGATTGCATCTGCTGCGATCGGAGCAGCTAGTCGCACTAGCCGCTAGGTGCAGCAGAATTTAAAAAATTTTAAATCATGAGATGAAACCACATGATTCCAAGAACATTTCTTGGATCGTTTCATCTAACCACAAAGTATTAGAAATACCTCTTAAAGCGTTGTTGCGATCACTAGATCTCTAAAGTAAGAGATCCTCCTGACTCAAGTCTGATCCACAAAGATAGCACTTGCGGGCGCGATGATGAGACTCGTGTTTCCTGCAATCCTCGATGAAGATCCAAGCCTTGAATCTCCTAATTTCATCCAACGAAATTCGACGTCTCCTTCTAGAGCAATAAGCTCCAAAGAAGATGGAGATCCACAGGCAATCGAAGTGACAACATGACGACATAGATGCGATTGCTATCCCTCAAGATCTTAAGGTGGATAACCACCTTTAGAGGGAGAGAGAGATGCAGCAAGAATGAGAGTTGAGAGAGAATGAGAGAGTAGACGTGTATAATACATATATTCCAAAGGGCTAGGTTTTCCCTCTTTAATACTAGTTTGGGAGTCCATGGATCACAATCCATGTCATATACAAAATCAATGGTTGGATTGATATGTGTTTTTAATCAATGTCCATGATCATTGTTGTTCAAAACAACAACTTATTAAATTATATTAAATTAAATATATATTGCATTATCATCAATATAATTTAATTCAATAAAATCGATTATCACAAGATAATAAGATAATAGTTAAAAAGAGATAATAATCCACTCCTAAAAATATGGGGCGTCACCCATGACCAATTCATGGGTGACACAACCTCATTTTTGGTAGATTATCTCCTTTTTTATTTTATCTCATTATCTCTTAATTATTCGAAACAACATTTATTGCAAAATTATCTACTAAATTAATTCCAAATTTATTAGTGAATATTTCAATGAAGCCATTGAAAATATGTCAATCATAATCACAACCCAAAAAAATTGTAAATTACATTTCCAATTAATTGCTTAATGTGAATCCAATTCACATTAACAATTAATTAATGCCATTTACAAAAGTGATGTCTCTCTAATATATTGTAAACCACATTTATAACATACACAAATACTATGGATAACATGGACAACACTATCGATAATCAGCATTTCTTTGATAATTAAATCTCATTTAATTATCTTGGATAATCATACTCACAATATGAATCTTATTCATATTATACTTGATAACTAAATCTCATTTAATTATCAACATCTTATTGCTTGGATACACAATTCATCAAAGGAATTATTCTTGAGCTCCTTCATGAATAATGTGCTTTCTCCACAGATACTTGGAGATAAGGATAGGGTGATTGTATTGTTCCATGTATAGTGACTTGGATGTTGAGATCTCATCTCAAATCCAGATCTCACGGACCTCCCATAGATGCTTGATTAAATCAAGTTCGTAAATCTAATCTTCTCATTGCATCTAAATCTCATTCAGATCAATGTCCAAATCTAATCTTCTCATTCATTGCATCTAAATCTAATCTTCTCATTGCATCTTCTCAATGGACCAAGATCAGATTACTTCTCTACTGAGAGGAGCCACTAAAATCCAAACTCATTTCATCACTCCCTCGGAATGGAAGCGTCATGGTTATACAATCATTTATGATCACATCACCCTCAGATATTCCTAATACCTGTACATCCTGCATACTGGAAGACCTATGATCAACCTGAAGATGTAGATCAATTTTACATTGTCTTCTTCAGGGTTTGATCACCTTGTTTCTCAATCTTGGTCATTGGGAATTGGTATCGATCATATGCTTTCCCAAAGTATATATCAAACCTTCAAATTCTTGTCATGCTTCCAAAGCACGACGACCTTGCATGAAATTTTATCGGTCCCAATACCTCATGAGTGAGCTCATGTCTTTCTGGTTCATAAGTGAACCTATATGATCCCTTTGAGAGATCGTATTACTCATATGCCCTTACATGCACACCAGTTCATTGGTGTATAGACCTTGGTCAGGTCATGAACCTATTGGTCTGCCAAATGTACATACTCAGACATATAGTAACACATCTGTCTCCGGTCAGAGGATGTGTGCCTATGCTTTGACAACATTCAACATAGGACTTAGATTATCTCGATCTCGTTAAGTCAACCCTTTGACCTAACTAATCTGACACCTCCGAATCATTATTCCCATGAAGAGGACTTGCATCAAGAGGTCGGTCAGATATCAGCCTTTTTGAGAAAGGATTGCCATCTCCTACACAGACTAGAGAACATCTCTTAATAATTATTTGACGGTGCTTAATGAGTCCTCTATGTAACTCTTTAGATATTCATCCAAACACCAGCCTCTATGATTCATTTAATGAATCAATAGCTATATGATCATCAAGATGGCCATGGTACATAACCCTAGTTGTACAGAGGGATCTTATAGCGCATTCATTCATTTAATTTCAAAAGGGAGTGAAAACAATCAATAACTTTTATTGATAAAACACATATTACAATAACATTTATTGTAAGAATGGTTCGCCCGGGGCTTACATGTCCAACAATCTCCCACTAGCCCTCAGAACCATTCATGTACAATCCGTAAACCCATACTCATCACATGCTGGTCGAAAACCTTCTGTGTCAGAGGTTTGGTTAGAGGATCAACAATGTTGTCAGCAGAGGCCACCTTGGTGATGATGATATCACCACGCTTTGAATCTCCCGAATGATGTGGTATTTCCTTTCCACGTGCTTTCTCTTTTGATGCCATCAGGGTTCCTTTGCGTGGGTAATGGCTCCCCTGTTATCGCAGAGTAACGGGATGGGAGTAATAAAGGAAACTACACCAAGCTCCAAGATGAACTTGCGCAACCACATCGCCTCCTTTGCAGCATCTGATGCGGCAATGTATTCGGCTTCTGTTGTTGAATCCACCGTAGTATCCTGCTTCTTGCTTCTCCAGCTCACAGCACCGCCGTTCAACAGGAATACAAACCCTAATGTCGACTTTTGATCATCAATATCCGACTGAAAGTCTGAATCTGTATATCCCAAGACTTGGAGATCACCATCTCCATAGACCAAGATGTAATCTTGCGTCCGTCTTAGATATTTGAATATGTTCTTTACGGCATTCCAGTGTTGCTCTCCATAGCAGGATTGGTAACGACTTACCACTCCCACTGCATGGCAGATGTTTGGCCTAGTACACATCATGGCATACATTAAGCTTCCTACAACTGATGCGTAGGGACATCCAGCCATGGCCTTCTTTTCCTCAACACTTCGAGGAGCCATCCCTTTAGACAGATGGATACTGATTAATCTGTGATTCATCACTCTAAAAGTTGAAAATAGAGCTTTGTTCCCAAGTAATTAGATGCATGTTTCTACTTATATTGCATAATTTTCATTCATGCATACATTGATAATATCTGCATTTTAGCATTCATATTTGCATTAAATAAGAAGCCCCATTCACTTATAAATATTCACCTGTATATTCACCATATTTCAACTATTTTTATATATTTTATACTAACTCTGAATCCAATAAAGTCAACTCCATAGTGTATATATTACTAACACTAATTAAAGAAAAAACATAAAATAATACTAACTTGTAGAATTAACCGATAAACCCCAAACCCAGTTGGAGACCTTAGACCTTAAAATACGCATATCTCTCTCATACAACCTCCGAAATAGGTATACTCACTTTTAAAGTAATATACATTCAGAGACCTTTAAAACAAAACTAATTTCATTAAAATCAGAGCTCGTATGCAAAACTTGTGTTTTTGGGCCCCTTTGTATACTACATGTATGTATATTTGTACTCATGTATTTTGTATCATATTTGACTTCATCTCCGTTTTTGGGAAACTTGTAGATCTCATCGATATCTACAACTTTTATGTTTTGAGTTTTTCCAAATTCGGTCTCCTTCTCTCTCTAAATGCATTTTCTCTCTCAGTCACTCAGAGCTGGCCACGAGGCGCCCTCTGATTACGCCACACGGCCCGCTTCTTTGCGCGCCATGCACCCTATCCTCTCCACCATCCGATCACTCGCCTTCTCCCTCGATCTGGACTGCTCATCATCGCAAAGCTTCCTACCCGTTCGATCCACACATAGATCTCATCTAGACCGCTCGCCAGCGCCACGCTTCCCGTTGCGCTACGTGGCGAAGCCTACGTCCTCCGATCTTCTCTAGGAAGCTCTTATCCTGGACACTCATCTCGCAACGCCTCACGACCCTTCGATCAAGCCCCTAGACTACATCTCCGCCACACGTTAGAGCCTTAACCCACGGTCGCCACGTGGCTACATCCACGCCCTTCAATTTCGACCCGTCGATCTAATCCTCACCTTCCACTTCCACCCTTCTTCTGATCATTCGATCGCTCGATCCAACGGTCGATACTTCGTCTTCTACCTCCCGAACGCGTCGCGCCCCACGTCGCCCACCATGCGCGAGGGTCGCCCCCTTTCTATTTTGGGAGCCTCTCCATCCATCCTCGCTGACCTTTACCACCTCCCTCGTGTAGCCCTATCTCCCATCATCCTCGCCGAACCCCTCAAACTCCATAACCTCCATCCACCTCGCTCCACGATGCCCACCAACTCCACCACCTCGTCACCTATGATGTCACCTTCAAGCTATAAATGTGCCTCCCCCATCGACTGACAACCCCATCCGCCAGCACAGGAGGATTCCTTGAGCTCCTGGATCATCACTTGATCACGTGGTCCACAACGTGCCACGTGGTCGCCTCCGAGCCTCTGGCCCAATCTTTAGGCTCGGAGCCACCGAAGCTACCCCGAGCCAAGTCCGAGCCTCCATAGCACCCGAGCCTCAGTCCAAGCCTCTGAAGTCCACCGAGCCTGGGACCCCCACATGGTTTGCACGTGTAGCCTAGGAATTTTACAGCGAGGCCCCTGAAGATTTTCATATTTGCATTCCAGTCCCTGCTAGGAACCCCCACGTGAGGAGCACGTGTTCTGTGGGAAATTTGAATGCATACCTTCCTTATTATAGGTAATTGCATATTCATCCCTGTCAGCATGTTTACTTTTTATCAATTTTATTTCTTGTAATTGCAAATAGGCCTCTGTCTTTACACGCATATTTAGGCATTCATTTTAACTCATTTTTCAAGTTTGGAAGTTGCATTCTGTAGCTTAATTTGTCCTCTTTCATATGTGACACTTGGCATATTTTTGTAAGAGAAGTGGATTTTATTATTAATTAATTGGTGGAATTTTGTCATATTTTGCCCATTTATGCCTTTTAATTTGTAATAATTTCCCAGTGATTCCAAAAATCACCAAAAATTCACATTAGACTTAGGATAAGTGCATTTACATTGTTTCCAAAAATCATCTCATTTGCATGCACCTCGAGGCATGAATAAATCATTTAGTGATTTACTTGATTAATTTGTAATAGGTCCAATTCACATAGAAATTTAGGTTAATAATTTTCCTAGATTCTTCACATGTAGATCTATCTAGGATACTTTTAAGATATGAAAATATTGTGATTTGGTACTTATTAAAATTAATTTAGTCAAAAACACTTTGCATTCCTTTTAAATTCACAGTAATTTCATCTGGTGTCAGAAAAATTCTAAAAAAATTAGTGTAGCTTAATTTCATTGCATTCCACCACCTTGCAAAGTTTCACAATTTTTGAACTTGATTTGATCACTTTTCTAAATTTACTTATAAAACTGGCCCGATTTTGCATGTGTCTTTTCTTTCTTGCATAAAATATATTGACTAAAGACCAAAAATATCTTCTGAAAATCTGACCTTGGAAATTTCCTTAAAATCTACCTAAGGAGACAGTTGCCTCCCTAAGTTCGACCTTGGGCTTGCCCAAGTAAAATAAATTTGCCACTCGTGGTTAACTCGACAATTAAAAGTGATTTTTGATCTGCTCTTATTATCCGACTGCAAAACAACACAACGATTAATTTGACCATTAGTTTGATTAAATTAACAAGGGTAGTAAGACGCACGTCAAAATGGCGTCGTTGTCGGGGAGGCACGGCTTAGGTTAATTTGTAATTAATTTCTGAGTGTTTGATTTTCCATCCCCAAGTAGTCTGACTCCCGGTTTTCTTGTGAATATTTTTCTGTCCTGTAATTTTGTATTTTTGTGTCATTTTCGATCTGACCTCAACTTGTTTTTGTGCGAGGAACGCAAGGAGTCGAAGACGCTTCGAGGATCCTGCATTTTAATTTGTTTGAGTGATTTGAGAGGACTTCTATTTTTCATTTTCTTTTTTTTGCATTATTTCCAGCGGTTCCCATTTGGGTTCTCGCGACTGTAAACATAGTGGAACCGTGTCCCCGTCTGCTGTGTGGATTGAATTTTTAGAATAGGCTTGCACTAGTGTCTCCTTGAGCCACTCTAGGGTTTGCTTATGCTCATAATTTTTTAAGACCACACAACACTTAAAAGACATAATTAGACTGCAGATCTAGTCAAATCAACCTATGCTTCACTCGCTAATTGAACTGCTTCTCTAGGAGCGGATTTTGTCATCTTCATTTGCATGTAGTATAAAAGTTTTCAATTCTATTTTGCATCCTGCATAAAAAGCGAAGGGATCACTGTAAGTATTCTTCACTCAGCATAAGCATCATTGATTTTCGTGCATCGGCTTTTCTCGATTTCTCTCTCTCAGTTTTCAAACTTCAGTAAAAGGAAATTAGGACTGGTCGATAAGCATGCTGTGTTGATTGGACTAAACCAGTGAGAACTTAACTTAAAATCAGGACTGCTAATAGTATTGACCAAAAAAATCAATAAAATCAGAAATTCTGCTTGTGGGAGATTAACCTCGACCTTGTTTTCAGACTGAGTGAGGGTACTTGAGTGTGTATGAGCACCTTAAGGCAGGGCCCAAATCCCCGCCTTCCATATCACGTACCAATTGATCCTAGCAAATATCATGAGTTGAATATTTTCAGGTTTACTGACTAGTACCAAGTAAACTCCGCCTGTTCTCAGGTAGTCAGGGGAGAACCAGCGGTACTTCACGACAAGTTGCTAGTAACCCCTCGGGGCGAAGTTCCCGCCTTGTCAGCCTCTGCCTGCTTGCAGGTAGATCTTTGAATCCATCAACTTGGGATAGGAGCGACGAAAGGAAGGACGCAGGTATCTTTGGCGACAGATTAAATAGGGAAGATGCATCTGGCTTTGAGCGGACTTCCCTCTAGGCTACGTAATTTTGCTATTTGCTTGAAAATCATACTTAAAATCAACCATATTAATTGGACTCGGTTTCGGATCCTTCACCGTGTTGAGTGTGAAAATATAGTGTTTAGATTGAATTGCTTGCTTCAGGTAGGAGTAAAATCCTATCTTTACTCCCAATTCTTCTCGCCAATCCAAGATGACTGACTGGGGGGAGATTGACTCATTATTCGCCAATCTCTCTTTGAGCCCCTCATGAAACTCATCTTCACTGGCCCAAGCGCAACTTGGACCACCCAGAGCTCATGACCCTCTTGAGTTCTAGATCCCTCACACCCAGGGTGGTTACCCTCGAACCAACCCTTTCCTTTCCTCTGAGATTACCGAGGAAGACCATTGCCTCGGTAAGAATCCCTTCCTTGATTTGTCTTCTAACCCAAACCATTTCCATATCCCAGGACCGAAGGACAAGATGCCACCAAAGCGACCTCCGGATGAGGAAGAACCCAAAGATGACCAACTCCAACAAATCCTTACTCGCCTCACCACTGCCAAAAGGATGGGACAAATCATTGCAGCAGGAGGAATCGACAGACCAATGATTGATGCTTATAACCCAGCAGAAAATGAGATGCACAGTTGGTTGGCACCAGTGGTTCCCCCCGAAGCATTTGAGATCAAGCCTCACTTTCTTAGCCTGCTTCCGAAGTTTAATGGAAATGCAAACGAAGAACCATATGCCTTTGATGACCGAGAAATACCAACGTGATATGGGTATAAGTAAAAACAAGGGTCGTTGCGACCTAAATCTCGAAGCTTGATCAATCAAGAAAATTAAAAGACCACCAAAATAGAATAATCAGTCAAAAACCGAATAGCGGTTTTGCTATTAATTTAACCTGGTATAGCGACCATGGTCGAACTCAAGGAGCACGGATTGGCTCAAAAGAGCCTACGAAGTAGTAAAAAAGAATAAAAAGATAAAATTTATTTTTGATGGATTTTATGTATTTCCAAATTTTTTTGTATTTTTAATTCTAAAGAAAATGTAAGAAAAAGCTAAAAAGCTCACATTCAACAATTTAATCAACTCATCAAATCAACTCAGAAAATTTAAATAAAATTATTTTTGTATTTTTTACATTTTTAAGTGCTTTTGGTAATTTTTTTCAGAATTTTATAATTTTTTGTTGATTTTATAAAAATAGAAAAAGGAAAAAAGAACGAAGAAATATGCAGTCAGATTTGAAAGGCTAATTAAAAATAGATAATTTACCTATAAAAATCTGAAGGTAATTTTTATGAAAAGTAAAAATAAAAACTAAACTACAGAAACCAAAATTACATTTTTTTGTTTTTATATAATTTTTATATTTTTTATAAGGTTCTTAGGGTTTTGTATTTTTTATGGGTTTTATAAATTCAAATAATACAAAAATTGGATAGAAGCTCAAAAACAACAAAATAAACAAGTCCTGATTTTTTTAATTTTTAGATGAATACTTATATTTTTAGTGAATTTTTTATTTCCAATAGTAGCAAAAATGAAGGTTTTTGATTTTTTAAAAATACCAAAAAGCAAAAAAAAATGTCCAAAAAAAATGTGAAATTTTTACTTAGTGGTAGGAGCCACGTATCCAAATTTCACACGATTTGGATTTGATTTAGTGTTTTATTCAACCAATCTAAGAGCTACAGCACACAGGGACCTAAGTGCAAAGAAACAAAGTTTCAGGGCTAAATAAAAACATTTATAGAAACTATAAGGGCATCACAGTAAAATCTACGTCAATTCAACACATGTTCTAAACAACCACACACAAGGACATTTCTGTAATATTCGAAATATAAATTTCATTCCATAACAAGGAGTAAACCCAAACCCTAAAACTTCAAATAATCCAAACCTCACGTGACGAAGCACGTAAGTCCACACCGAAAGGACTAAAGTGCAATATCTGAAAACTACATGTCTACTATGCAATTTGTCCAAGTGTACTAATTATTTAATAGACTAAATAAAAACTAGAAGAAAGTACAGGGGGTCGAGCGCAAATTACCCAGCCACAGCACGTGCGAAGCGCGTGAGGGTGACGTGTCGAGTGATGAATGGCTGGTGTGTGCACGATCCTGGTGACGCCTCCTGGACGATCCAACGGTCCTGGTGCTAGGGAGAACGTGGGGCGCACATGGCCGTCAGATCATGGATCTAACAACCTCACAGGAGCAGAGCATGGACGGTTGAGATGAGAACTGGCCGAGAGGGTTGATCCGACTGTGGAGAAGTAGACTGGAAGAAATCCTCCTGGGCGAGCTTCTCCGGCGATCTGGAGGCGATCCAAACGGCCGACAGAAGATCAGAGAGTGGGGTTCTGCTCTCGATGACGATCCACGTCGGTTGGTGGCGTTCAGTGGAGCTATCAACGGCCAGATCCTCCGGCGAGGGAGGATAGACCTGGGCTGCTCCGGCAAAGGGTGGAAGACGCGGCTAAGGGGGGTCTCCTGCGCTTATTCACCTACAAGAAGAAACTCGTGCTCAGAGGGACTCTCCGACATGGGTTATTCGCGAAATGATAACGAGAAGCGGCGTGGATGGGTGAAGGGGGGTCCCGGTGGAGGTGGCAGATGGAACCCGACTCGATCGAGGCTCAGATAGCCCAGCTCGAGGTGATCAGATCGTGAAAGAAGGGTGATGATGGGTCGTTGAGTCGATCGGTATGGATGGGATGATGTGATGGGGCTCCGGCCACTAAGGCGAAGCTGGTGGAGCTAAGTGGAAAAAAATCGGATGTAAATGACGAAATGGAACCTAAGGGATGTAACTGATGGTCGGAGTCGAATGTGAAGGAGATGCTGGATATCTGATGGTCTTCGCCTTGATGGAGCATCGCCTTGAAAGGCTCGGGCTACGTCGGCGGCGGAGCTCGACGACAAGGGTCGCCGGACCTGGGGTACACACCTCCAATCTCTCTGTCAGACACCCTCCGCACTCATTGTCACTCGAGGAAGACGATGGAGGTCACAGGGATCGAAGATGGTGGTTGAAGGTGCGTGAAATGGCGGAGGAAGACTACGCTATATACTGGTAGGGATCCAACAAAAATGGAGTCGGGCAGGCGATTGTGGTGCACGGATCCCTAGAAAGATCCTCGGCGTGAATCTTGGATTGTTCGTGGATAGTCAGGGCCCGGGGTTTAAGGGAATGGGTGAGGGATCGTTACGCAATAATTAGGAGAAATCGGGTTGAAAGGCAGGTTCGGGTTCTAAGTGGTCCAGGGGGGGAGTTGACCGGGGGTCAACAATCCCCCGTGGACCAATCAGAACCCAAGATTTATTAAATATTTGTAAATTAAATAAAAATATTGAATGAATTTATTTCGAAAAATTTTCAACATCAAAATGTTTATTAATTTTCAAAGTATTTTTTAGTGATTTTTATTTATTTTTTTGAAAAATGAATTATGTATTTACATTATCTTATTATTATGTACATGTATAAATATCTATGTATTTTTGAATTTTATTTTTATTATTTTATTCATGTATAAATATTCTAATTTTACATTTTATTTATTTACACCATAAAATATGGAATATAAAAATATTTTTATTTTTATTTATTAATTATTTACAAAGGTGAAATAAATACCTCTTTTATTTTATATACATGGTATATGTACACTGAAGAGAGAGAATTTATTTATTTTTATTTTTCTTTTATTTTTTTTCCATTTTTATTTTATTTTTATAAATATTTACAAAATAAATGGAACACATAAATATTTTTATTTTTAGAAAATAAAATATTTACACAAAGAAGGGTATTTACACAATGTTGAGTTACCCTATCTCTCTCTACTTATTTTATTACACGATCAGGCCCTTGTGGAGCTTTCCCTTCGGTTTAGGTCGCTCAATATTTATTCTAAATATTTCCCTCTTTTTTCTGTGTTTCTTTATTCTTTTATTTATGCACAAAAACATGCTAATTATTCAATATTAACAAATGCATTTCTTTTGATAATTTATTATATTTACACATATATACATGGTGTTTTTGCCAAAATAACTAGACAAAATAAAAGAATAAAGAGTGATGAATGGGTATTCATCACCCCCCTATACTTTACTTTTGCTAGTCCCTTAGCAAACACTTATTTGAAAAAGAAGTGAACAAGAGAAAGAAAAAGAAAAAGAGGAGAAATCAAGGTTGATTATTAAACTTTCCTTCATTAAATTGAAATATGGAGCTTAGTCAGACCTTTGGATTATTCATTTGTCAGAACCTTATTTGGACTTAAGCTTAAGTTCCACCAATCTATGGTTAAGACTCCTCAATAAACCATATCGGAACAAGTCTACATACACAAACTCTAATAACCATGAATTTTTTCTTGTACTGTGTAAGTGATGTGTAGCTCCCTAGCTCAGAAGTGATAAAGAAACAACCTCCCTCAACCTAGTAACTCTAATGCCTCGATCTAGCAACTCTTTCCTCGAGGAGCGGGGTATTCCCTTCTACGTTCAAGTACAACCGGCTCAAGAACAGGGGGAAGAAGAGAATGGACCATGACCAGATGATGAATCTCGTATTCATCACTCTAAATCTCATTTATTAAGCTCAAATACCTCAAAATCAACAGCATATTTACATCTATTCTGCATAATTAACATTCATGCATGATTTCGTAAGAATTGCATTTTAACATACAAATCTGCACAAAATAAGAAGACAAAAATCCAAGCCAAAATAACCCGTAAAAATCCTAAATTCCCTGATTTTTAACTCATTCATGCGAACTCCTATTAACACAAAACCACCTTTACTGTGTATATATCTCTAACAAAAATAAATGAAAAATACAAAAAAATAACTAACCCAAATAAGTGGACCAAAAACCTAAACCCTAGTTTCAGGATTTCCGGACTAAAAGCCTCATATCTTCCTCATCCAGTGTCTGATTTAATCTTACTTACTTTTAAACTAATATACATTCAATTACCTTCAAAACAAGACCAAGTTCAAGTGAATCGGAGCTCATATGTGAAAGTTGGGTTTTGGGCCTCTTTTGTACATTGTGTATTTTAGCGGTTTTTGACTTATTATTTTATGTACATATTTTATCTATTAATAAAAATAAAAAAAATTTGATTAATGTGTATTTATTTATCTTTGATTTTATCGTAATTTTTCAGATTTTTTTATCTGACCTAAAAATTATATAAAAATTATAAAACCCAAAAATCATAGTATTCTATGTACATAGGATACCTCAAAATACCACTTTGTGCAAATGATTGAATTTGGTTTTGATGTCTTCATGAAAGTTGTAGATCTCATCGAGACAAGCAATTTTTGTGAAAAATGTTTTTGATCCGAGATCATTTACTATTTTATATTGATTTTACAAGGTATTTAATTTGCGAATTTTCTGGTGCTGACACTTGGCAGCACCTGGGGCCGCCACGTGTCAGCCATTATTGGCTATATTATAATTCGCTTTATAAAAAAAATTAAATAAATCAGCCGTGCACGTGCAACGCACGTGCCCCCACCCGCACGCGCCCTGCACATGCGCCCGCCTTCCTCATCCCCTGGCTTGCCACGTGGCCTCTACTGGGCCGTCCGATCTCTACCGATCGGACGACCCGTGATCATCTTCTTCCCAGGCCCCCCTTTCCCATTTGGCGCACCGCCGCGTATTTCGGCCCCTGCGAATCTTGCGACCGTCGCTCCGATTTCTTCGCCGGCCTACTCGCCGCGAATCACAGACCGCCGCCGATCGACTCTCCAATCAAACCCATCGAATCGTGCGCCGCTCCATCAGATCACAGTCCCGATCTCCTGCAATCTCCGGGCCTCTTCCTCGTCCTATAAAAACGCACCGCCGCCCCCGTATCCAAACCATCCGTCGATCTTCGTTGAGTGCCCTTCTCCGGTGGTGACAGCCCGCGAGCAACCACACCTCGCCAGCGTGATCCGAGGGGCTACCGCCCTCGTCGCATCATACCCTCGCCATCGCTGCTCGCTCCGGCCACTCCCAACGCCGTCGAGCCCCTCCTCAGGTTATCTCTCTTTCCCTCTTTCTCTTTTCCTGTCTCTCTCTGTCTTCCTCTCTTCCCCCGCCTCGAGTTCTTCGCTTCGCCGACTCCACCCCGCTACGCCGAGCATCCTCCGCTGCTACCTTGACGTCCGCCGGCCGTGTGTCGGCCCCTTCATCGATAACCTCCGCCCTCAGCACCGCTTCATCAACCTCCAGTCCCTCCTTCGCTCCACCAACACTCCATCGCCACCTTCTTCATCAAGCTTTGCCGCCTTCGACAACCGCACCTTCACCGGTGCTCTGCCCTCGCGCGCGCCATCAGCAACTCAGCCTCCCTTCGCCTTGGCCGAGGCGGTCGACGCCCCGCTGCAAAAGGGAAGCGGTGAGCATCCTCCGCCGCTCCTCCACTACTAGAGACCGGGTACAAACCCGAGACCATCCTCACGTGCTATGCACGTGGGAGAGGGGACGAACTTCAACAAAGTCCCCGGAACTTCCCAGAATTACAAGGAGCCCCAGTGGTCACGTGTTGTGCACGTGACCAACTGGGTAAATTGCGTGGATCTCCCTGCCGTTTCTTTATTTTGCGCGGAAGTCCAATTCAAGAGATTCACGTGCCCAGCACGTGACCGACTTGAAATTTTGCAGATCCACCCCCAACTTATTGGTATTTACATTTTCATTCTTCTGCATATTTATTTATTCTATTTAAATATTGCAGTTGTACCCCTATGTTACCCTTCTAGTTTGAACCTCTTCGCGTCTTTATATAATTATCTAAAAATAGCATGATGTTTGTCAAATAATTCTCTGCATTTTGACATATTGTGGGCATTTTTCTGATTGATGGTGAATTAATAAAAAAATTATTTTGTGGAAATTTGCATATTTTGCTCATTTCTTGCTCTGAATCTGATAGTTGATTAACCGTTACTCTAAAAATTCCCCAAAAATCACATGTTGTGGAGATTATTTTGATTAACATTGTGCCCAAAAAGATTTGCATTTGCATGCATAATTTGCTCTATTAAAATCAGTTTGCATATTTCACTCTTTAATTTTTAATAGGTATTAGATCTCACATTTTTGAGGTTTAGGATTTTTCTGGGATCAATCACCTAGTGGTAGATCTTAGATAATTTTGGTCCTCGAAAATAAGTAGGTTTAGTATTTATTATAATTAAATATTGAAATTCATTCTGTTTGTATTTAAAAATTTATAAAAAATTTCATATTGCATCCAAAAATTCCAAAAATATTATAGTGCACTCATTTCATTGTACTTTACATTGTGGCCAAATTTCATATTTTTCGAACATCGTTTGATTGAAATTTACATTTTAGTCCCCAAAATAAGGCCGGATTTGCATTTTGCACCCTTTATTGCATTGAAAATTCAAAAAAAGACCGCCTCGAAAATCGAACACGAACTTTGATAGACATTTCTCTAGGTTGTTCCTTCGCCTCCTTGTGATCGACCTTGGGACTTGCCCAAGTAAAATAAACATAAAACCACGAGATTAAAAATTGAATAACTTGTTTGTGGTATTTTCTTGACCATTTCCGATTGTCGCCTACAACGCACGAGTTATCATTTTACACACGACACGATAAAAACAATTTTTTAACACAGGCATTATCGGATTCGTCAGATGGCGCCGTTGCCGGGGAGGCAAACGACTTAGTTTTTTGTCTAAAATTTTTTATTCGGTTTTCCGTATTCGGGTAGTCTAACCCCCAAATTTCTCATTGTAAATTCCATTTTTTTCCTGCAATCTATTTTCAGAACTTATTTTTCATATATTTTTGAGTCACTCTCTTACATTTTCTCTCTTATTTTTCTTGTGAGGTACTTTGTACGTGGAGCGGTTTTTCAAAAACCGACGCAACTTCACCGACTTTTGCAAAAACTGCAATTAATTTAAGATCGAGTCGAGTCGTGAGAGAGCGTAGAGTCTAGGTTTTTAATTTCTGCAAATTTTAATTTTTTGTAATTAATTTCTTATCTACAGCGGTGTCCGTTTGGACTCTCGCGTGTGTAGAAAGACCTCTGACTTTATTCTGTGGTGTGTCGTGGCCTGTTTCACTCTCCGGTGAGGGTGGGGCCCGACTTGAGTGGCGATTAGGATAGACCTGCACATACGGCTCTCATAGCATTTATATGTTTTGCTTGTGCTCGTAGGATCTTAAGCCACACTGCACATTAACTGAGACGCACATAGATCGTTCAACTTAGCCTAAATTTAAATCAATTCTTCCCGCTAATAGAACTTTCTGCTTAGGTGTGGTTTTCCATCGGCTTGCATTGCATTTAGAATAATTTTTAAATTCTGTCTAGCATCCCACATGGAGATTGCGAGGATTCACTGTAAGTCTTCTAACTGAGCATTCATCATAGTTTTCCGCGTGCATCGACTTTTCCGGAATTCCTCTCTCTTGTTTTATAACATAACTTTAAAGGAAATTGGGACTGGACGGTAGACGTGTATTTGTGCACATCTAATTTTTTCAGTGATCACTCATTAAAATCGGGACTGTTAAATATAGCTGATCTTAAAGAACCCATAAAATCAAGAATTTCTGCGGGAGAGCAACCCCGACCTTGGATGTTCTATTTTTCTAAGTGAGCGAGAGACGACACTTAAGGCTAGAGCCCAAATCCAAAATTTCAGCTCGCTAACAAGATTGTCTTTTCACCATTTAAAATTGATAAGAAAATTGGTCGAACTCTTACGACCTTCACTGTATGAGTTGGTGAAACAAAATTTTGTGTTGTGTTTGATCTGTGCACCTTACTAGTACTTAGATCAACATCCATTCACCTCTTGATAATCTCTTATTCAAGAATGGAAAATTGTGGTAATTTCTGTTCGGACTCAGCGAACCCTTTTCTGACTACCACAAACTTTCCAGTCTCAAATGCTCTGAGCCACTCTTACTCAGAACCACCTTGGGTTCAGGGACACCTTCCCCTGGAATCTTCATCTTATAATTCTCTACAAACTATTGACTCCTATCTTTCACAATCTGAAGGTGAAAAGAAGAACTCACAAAAAATGCCTCCATAGAAGACCAATCCGGAAGATGACCAAAATGAAGATCCGATGCAAATGATTCTCGCAAGACTAGTTGCATCTGAGCAGCAGCAAAATTTGATGAGGGCACAATTAGAAAGAATGAATGCAGAGGAAGAACCACCAATGGAGGCTGCATACAATCCCGGGCAATATAGAGTCATAAATTACTTGCAGCCACCTCAGCCTGAGGTTCACCACGAATTGAAGCCACACTTTATGAATCAATTACCACAATTTCATGGTAATTCGGATGAAGAACCTTATGAATTCTTGCGTGATTTGGAGCTAGTATGTTCTAATCAGAGGCACCCACAAGTCAGCCAAGACTACATTCGTCTCACTGCACTACCTTTCGCCTTGAAGGGTAAGGCAGATTACTGGGTGAAAAATTTGGGAGTGACGGTGACCACCTATGATAGGTTCAAGAATCTATTCTTAAAAAAATTCTATCCCTTAAGTCGAACCAATCAAATGAGGACTCGCATCACTAGCTTCTCTCAGATGCCAAATGAACCACTTTGTGATACATGGGATCGATTTAAAGATCTGCTGCAAAAATATCCCTGCCATGACCTAGATAATAACATCCTGGTCCAATCCCTCTATTCTGGCCTTAACCACGGGACTCAGGGTCTAGTCAGCGCTGCCTGTGGAGGAAACTAGACATCCCGAGGAGCTGATACCATCTGGAAAATACTGGAGCAAATGGCAGAGACTAGCCGTTCACAAATTGCTAGTAGATCTTACACTGATTCACTGAACAACTATCAAGCCAAAGGAGGGAAACAAACTGTCGCAGAAATAGCAGAGGACTTGCTGCCCAACATGAACATCATCACAGACAAATTAACAGTTGTGGATCACATTAATAAAAGGGTGAACGACATCGACAACCGGCTCTCCCAGTTTCCAAAACAAATGGAGGAACTCACTGAGAAGGTGTCCAAGATAGGGATGCCAACTGCACCAACGGTCCCAATTTATCATGTGCATCATGTCCAAGAGCAGTCAGGCTCTGGACAACCGCAACCATGGACTCAGGACCAATCCTATGTCCAACCTTCCCATCAGTCACCTCCTCGGGCCGAGACAGTCATAGAAGCCCCGCCTCTGACTTTCAAGATAAACGGCATCTGGTACACACAGGATAATACCCGACATGGTAATCCGGGGGACCATCAGCAATATCATCGTCCACCCACCTTCTACAATGCCGCTCCACAACACAATCAGCCCTCGAGGCAGCAGCAACCACACGACCATCAGAACCAACATCAACAACATCGTCAACAATATCAAGCTCCAAATCAAGCATCTCGATCATCCAAACCTCCAGAAGACCCGGTTGATATCCAAAACCAGATGCTGGAGGAAATTTGTAGCTTCCGGAATGAACTATACGACCTACGGGTAGATGTTAATCGTCTATCCCGTTGGAAGGAAGAACATACAGCCCCAGTCACAGCCATTCCCGCCCAAGTTCAAGCTAATCCCAATAGCTTGAACAAATCTCAATCATCTCAATACAATAATCAGGTATATTACTCAGATTTTTCCACATCTGAACACGAGATCCTTTCGTTTAACAATATCAATGCCATGTCCCTCAGGAGCGGAAGGACCGTGGTCGTACCTGACCGGGAAAGGGAAGCTGACCATCATGACTCGGAAGATCAACCAGAGGATGCTTCTGAGGATGAAGACGAAGGACGCCCGAGGATTTCAGCTCAAAAGAAGGGAAAAGCATCTATGGAGACCACAGAGGACCTTGAACTGCTAGTTGCTGCGAAAATACCTTTGTCACCATTTCAGCAACATGATTATCATCCAAAATATTATGATTGTAATAAGAACTCCAAATTCAATAAAGATGCTCTTATTTATGATTCTAGATCTCTTTCTCCTATCTCAAATGCTTCCGTTCCTTTCCCCCATGCTCTCAAGAAAGGATAACAAAAGAAAATTATCCAGAATGACCCAGTGATGGAAAAGTTTTGTCAACAAAACATCACAGTGAAGGTACCCTTTGATCAATATGTGGCCAGTAACCCTGCATTTCAGAAATATTTGAAAATGAAATGTACCCCAACCCGGACTCGTACAAAGAAAACAGATCAGTTTGTGGAGACCCATGTTCTGACAGTGGCCACTACCAAATGCGTGAGAAACCCGCATTTACCAAGAAAGAAAAGAGATCTGGGTGCTCATTATGTGGAAAGCCGCATTGGCGGTATCGCATTCGCACGCACACTTCTTGACAATGGTTCTTCAATCAATCTTCTTCCCTTAGCCTTATATTAACGATTGGAGTTAGGACCTCTTCAGAAATCACTATCTTTACTCCAATTCGCTGACAAAGTGGTCGAGGGTACAGAATACAAAGTGGACTTCACTGTCCTTGACATGGAGACCCCGAACCATTGGAAAGAGTCGCAAATCATTTTGGGAAGACCATTCTTAAGAACCGCCAAGGCTGTATTCGATTACGGCACTGGAATGATGAAATTACACTCCCTAGATGGAGAAGTGGATTTGGAAATGAGACAAACAAAATGGCAAAGACCCGATTCCGAATCTACCACTGAAGATGCCGAAACATCCGAGTGTAATCTGATCAGCACTACCGGACCTTGGGACCAATTTCCAGATCTTCACATGGATATCATCACATCAGAAGAGGAAACAATGTGCCATACAGTGTGTGAGCTATTGCCAGACAAATCTGAACACCTGGATGAGTACAATCTTGATGACACAGAACTCCTTTCGGATTGGTCTATTCCATCCTCTTCGAAAAAAATCAATGACGAGTCGGACACGGCTTTTGCTGAATTATCACACTACTTTTGCGATCCGACTCACTTTCCTTCAAGATCAGTGGCTAGCATATCACAGAACGATCCACCACCAACAATCACTGAACCAGACTTAAAAGATATTCAGCCAGATTTGATTGATGATGTAGAATCTTCCAGAGCTGAAATCCCTCCCTCCCACATTGAAGTATGCATTTCTCAAAGGACCCAAAAACAAATTCCCTGTGATCATTAGCTCATCATTGACCTTAGAACAAGAATCCAGACTATTAGAAGTCCTTGAGCGAAATCGAAAAGCCATCGGTTGGACGGTGTCGGATCTCATAGGAATCAACCCCGCTCTCTGCTCGCACCAAATTTACATTGAGGAAAACGCAAGGCCTTCCCGTGAATTTCAGAGAAGATTAAACCCCAATCTTCGGGAAGTAGTTAAGAAAGAAATCGAGAAATGGTGCAAAGCAGGTTTTAAATACCCCATTTCTGACTCCAAGTGGGTGCCCCCCTTCATGTCGTCCCGAAGAAGTCGGGAATCCAGATGGTCACCAACGAGGAGGGGTAGAGATCGCGACCCGAGTACCCACGTCGTGGCGTGTCTGTGTCGACTATAGGCGCCTGAATGCTGCGACCAAGAAAGATCACTTTCCACTGCCATTTATTGATCAAATCTTGGAGAGACTTGCAGGGAAAGCATTCTTCTGTTTTCTTGACGGGTACTCCGGCTACATTCAAGTTTCTATCGCTCCCGAGGATCAGTAAAAAACCACATTTACATGTCCCTTCGGTACCTACGCATTCAAGCGCATGCCATTCGGGCTTTGTAATGCTCCAGGAACTTTTCAGCGGTGCATGATTGCCGTATTTGCCGAAATGGTGGGTGATTTCCTGGAATTCTTCATGGATGACTTCTTGGTCCATGGTGATTCATTTGATACATGTTTAGCACACTTGGATCGAGTCCTCAAGAGATGCAGGGAGGTTAATCTGGTACTTTCTTGGGAGAAGAGTCACTTTATGGTGACTGAGGGTATCGTGTTGGGGCATGTCATCTCCAAAAAGGGAATGGAGGTCGACCCTTCCAAGGTGGATGTGATCAAGAAACTTGAGCCACCAACCAACGTCAAGTCAGTGCGGTCTTTCATAGGGCATGTTGGATTTTATCGAAGGTTCATCCCTGATTTTTCAAAGATCGCCCGCCAACTGACTGAGCTCTTAGTAAAAGACACCGAGTTTATTGTAAATCACAAGTGTCTTGAAGCCTTCAAGCTCCTCAAACAGAAAATATGTGAATCGCCAATATTAGAAGCTCCCGACTGGTCTCTTCCCTTTGAGATCATGACTGATGCATCGGATTTTGCTGTCGGAGTTGTGCTTGGACAAAAACAGGATGGAATCCCGTATGCGATTCACTATGCGAGCAAAGTATTGGATCCTGCACAGAAAAATTATACAGTGATTGAAATGGAAATGCTCGTGGTTGTTTGGGCCCTTGAAAAATTCAGATCATATATATTGGGCTCCATTGTGATAATTTTCACTAATCATACGGCAATTAGATACCTCATGGATAAGAAAGATGCCAAGGCACGACTTTTGAGGTGGATCTTGTTAATCCAGGAATTTAATTTGGAGATCAAAGATAAACCTGGAATAAAGAATGTTGTTGCTGATCACCTTTCCCGACTTGAGAAAAATGATTATTCTGACACTGGACCTATTAAGGAGACTTTTCCAGACGAATCTGTTTGCGCTATTGATTCAACCCATGGTATTCCAACATCGTGAACTATCTTGTCTCCAAGAAGGTTCCCTTTGGTTGGACCAAGAGAATGATTGATAAACTGAGGTCGGATTCAAGAAAATACCATTGGGACGATCCTTTCCTTTTTTACGAAGGAGCGGGTTGTGTCTGGAGAAGATGTATTCCTCAGGAAGAATACCAGAGTGTCCTTACACATTGTCATACTCTCGAGGCTGGAGGGCACCATTCGGGAAAGAGAACCGCACACAAGGTACTCCAATGTGGATTTTACTGGCAGACCTTATTTCGTGATGCTAATGAATTTGTACGGTCTTGCCCGATTTGTCAAAGGATGGGAGGGACCGTTGGTTGTAGAGACGAAATGCCCATGCAACAAATGACTTTCTGTGATGTTTTTGATGCATGGGGGATTGATTTTATGGGTCCCTTTCCCAATAGCAATGGATTTGAGTACATCTTGTTAGCGGTTGATTATTTGTCTAGATGGGTAGAGGCTATTCCAACACGAACCGCAGACAGCAAAACCGTCTGTAAGTTTATCAAGGATAATATCATTGCAAGGTTCGGAATACCAAAAGTTTTGATTTCTGATGGAGGTAGCCACTTTGTGAATAGGGAAATGAGATCTTTGGATAAGGAGTACAAATTTGAACATAGAATTGCCAACCCTTATCATCCATAATCTAATGGCATGGCAGAAGTTTCTAATAGAGAGGTGAAGAGTATACTTCAAAAGGTTGTTCGTCCAGATAGGAAGGATTGGTCAAAACTATTGGATCAAGTTCTTTGGGCCTATAGGACAGCATATAAAACACCACTCGGTACTTCACCTTTTAGGATGATCTATGGCAAGTGATTTAGCCGATAATCAGGTGGTCTTAAGTTCAACACAAAGCGTGAACTCAGTCGGTGCGTTGACCACACTAAATCTGGAATAAGTCAACAATTAACCCACACTAAAAATCAATAATTAGAAATAAATGTGGAGTTAAAATTTATTTTTAACTCTGCACAAATGATGTAAAGGGCAAGCATGCAGAGAGTTCGAACACAGGGAGCGAGCAGGGTAATTCAAATAAAGGTGCGCAAGCGAATATGAAGTGTCTACACTAAGCAAGCAAGCAAAGAAGTTTTTGTGGGTTTTTAATTTTTTATTTTAATTTAATTTTTTAAATTTTGTATTTTGATTTTTAATTTTCTGATTTTTATAAATTATATTTTATATATTTTTTATTTCTTTTTCAAGATTGGAAAATAAAGGCTATGTAATAAAAGAGAAGATAGAATAATGATAAAAATATGCAAAAATAGACAAAAATTCAGAAATAAAATGTTTTTGATATTTTTAAGATTTTTTACTGTTTTTGTGATTTTTTGGTATTTTTCAAAGTGTTTTTGGTATTTTTAAATACTGAAATAAGGGAAAACAGTGAAATATGTGCTGGCTGTGAGTAAAATAGGAATTAAAATTCGCAAACAGCAACCAAAATTTTTCACACTAATTTTCAAATAACGAGGATGAAATATAAAACAAACAGGAACTGAGTTTGTATTTTTCTGAGTTTTCTTTGATTTTATAGATTTTTTGGAGTTTTTATGTATCTTTGAATTTTTAAGGTTTTTCTTTTGAGATTTTTAGTGATTTTTGGAATGACACTAAAATAGGATAAAAGACACACTAGGGAAATTTTTTGGAATTTTTCGAGGTATTTTAATATTTTTTTTGGTATTTTCTAAGCTAGACAGTAAAGTAAAAGCACATTTTTGATTTTTAATAAATAGAAAAATGAAATAAAATCAAAAACTAAAATGATGGCGTCAAAGAACAAGCATACAGGAACTTAACCCTGGTTTTGTGGAATTGTTGGAGGCAAAATGGTAATTTAAATAATTAAAACAAGCATCCAAACATTAATCAGGCCTAGCAGGGGTATATGCGCAATTTTTCTAACATCCAGGGGCATCCATGCAATTTTCCACAAAAGTTCGAACTGAATATTTAATTTACAGGGCCAAAAACCAAATACAAATCCCGCAGGGGTATCGTAGCAATTTTCCCACCAGGGCGCGTGACTTGCATGCTCCTGGCGAGGACTAAAAAGTAATATTCCCAAAACCCAGGGGCTAACTTGCAATATTTCAAAAATATAACACTTAATATAAAAGTTCTGGGACCTAAACGAAATACCAAAAACACTGAGGGCCTCGCTGCAAAATGCCCTCACCTCACGTGTACATGTCACGTGAGGTGACGTGGTAGAGGACCTAAATGTAAATAGAATAAAGACGAGGGTATTTTTGCAAATTTTACAAAAATATTACACTACAGACGAAAGTTTTAGGACTAAAAAGCAAATACAAAATGCGAGGGGGCATAGATGCAAAATACCCTCGGTGTGCGATCCAACGGCTGCGGGTCTTCACTTAAACACGTAGCGTTGATCGGACGGTTGATGGCGCTTCGCGTGGACGGCGGAGATTAGATCGCTCGAGGACGATCTGACAGTGGCGATTAAGCCTGATCCAACGGGCGCTGCTTGATTTGGTGGCGCTCCTCGATCCAACGACTGGGAGGAGATGAGGAAGAACAGCGACGAACGCCGTCGAGGCGAGATTCGCCGCTCCAAATCTTCATCATCCGGCAATGTCAAGGCTCCAAAATGGACGTGGAGCGTCCTCCGGTCCTCCTCTAGCGGTTGGCGGCGGCAAAAGGCCTAGGCGATGGCCGAGGGGCTCGCTGAAGGGCGGCGGAGCTACAGAGCTCCGTTAGCTCCGGCGAAGCTCCAGATTCGCCTGCAGGCTTCAATGATGGTGCGTGGACCTGCAAAAAGCATGAGAAGGTCCAGGGCAAAGTGCCTGGACCTCTGGGTGAACGTGAAGATGCGTGACTCGAAGTGGCGATGAACGACCGGAGGTGCGCTCCGGCCAAGTGGGTGAATCGAGCGAATGATGCGATGGATCCCAAGATTTCTTTAGGGCTTTTGTTCCTCAGACTACGACGAACCTAATAAGCAAAAAATAAAGGGTTGAACGGGCCCTCGATGGCCGAAGCCAGAGGGAGGAAGGTACCTCAACCGCCGGTCTTGCGGGAGGTGGTGGAGACGACTTCGACCTCTATCGCCTTGGCTGAAGAGCTTGCGGTGGAGCTGTCACCTCCAGGGAGCTCAGGAGCACGAAGGTGGCGACGAGGGGTGGACCGAAGGGACTCAAAATTCAAATCGAAAATGGGGGGGCGTTATATCTGGTTTGACCCCTGACCAAGGTGCTCCAAAGATCAAGGCGCATGGAGCACCACATTGATCCATGGCCCGAGGTAATCACATGGTGGGGTAGACCAATGATCGAGGTTTAGTTTTGCAAAAGGAACCATCACGAAATAGTGCAAGGATCAGCCGCGAAAAAGCCAAGAAATTGGCTCAAAAATCGACTTCTGACAGGGGTAGGTGGGGGAAGACGACCAGTTGACCTGGGTCAACTGGGACCGTCTCCTGATTGGTCCACGTGGACCAATCAGGAAAAATCCCTAGTAAATAATTTGTAAATTCAATTAAAAATAGAAAAAGGTTGAATTAATTAATGATTATAAAAATAAAAAATATTCGTTATTTTCTGTAGTATTTTATTATGATTTTTAATTTATTTTATGAGGTGTAATTTAATAAGTTTACTTTTAGCCCTATATAGGTATATTACCTATGTATTTTAGTATTTTATTTTTATTTTTTGTATTTTAATGTTATTAATTTTTATTTCTTATTTTATATAATACTTTTATAAATACATTTTTATTTTAATTTTCTGATATGTTTTGCATATATAATAAAATATGAATAAGTATTGTATAGGTATGGGTATAGGCAGTATACCTATGTATTCTATATATGTTTATTATTTTTATTTTGAGTTTTCATTAGGTTTTTATTCCAATTTTAATGTACATAATTATTATAAGTAATATCTACAACATTATAAAATATAAAAATATAAAAGTAATGAATAAATAATAAATTGAATATTTTAATCTGTACATGTGTACAATGTGGGTCCAAAACTCAACTTTCAAACCGTAGCTCCGCCAAATGCGAAACCGCCACCATTAAATAGCTTATTATATTCTATATACAATTAAAGGTGAGTTTGATGCATTTGGAGTTTTCATTTGTGAGATACGGGTCTGGGAAGTTGGGATTCTTGATTTTTATTCAGACCATAACTTTTTATCTGTACATTATTTTTAAGTGAAATGAATTTTGTATTTTTCTTTATCAATTTATCTTCAACTTTTATTTACAAAGTTTCTTTATTTGATGTATAAAAAGTGGAACCAAAAATAGGTCCCAAAATGAATAAAGAATGAATAGCATAATATAGGTATTTGACCCTTATCTCCCCCTACTTTATTCCTTGTCGACCTATTCATCAAGATGCCTAGGTCTCGGGGTTTTGGGTCATAAAATATTTACAATATTTTATTCTTTTTCTTTTTTATTTATTCTATACTTTTGGATTTAAAAAACGCTTTTTACACACTAATGAGATGCACATGCATGAATGCTAAGATGATGAAATTAAAGGTATTTACAGGCATTTGCTAGGGTTTTTGGTGCCAAAATGATAGAATAAAGATGATGAAATGTGGATTCATCAGCAAGCCATGCCATCTACCTGCAGAACTGATTCACAAATCTGAATGAGCGATAAAAAGTTGAACTAGAGTTGTCACCTTGGAAAATTATGTCGAGACTTAAATCTGAATGAGCTAATTGAAATCCGAAACCGAGCATATGACAATAGTGTGATTTATAAGGACAAGGTCAAGAAATGGCATGATAGACACATTCAAGATAAAACCTTTGTCTCTGGGCAGAAAGTATGGTTGTTTAATGCTCGGTTAAAGATTTTTCCTGGGAAACTGAAATCGAAATGGACAGGTCCCTATGTTGTCATCGATGTGCATACCAGTGGAAGTGTGGACATTGCAGAACTCAAAGATGATGCACAACCTTTCTCAGTGAATGATCAATTACTGAAGCCATATATAGAATCATCCAAAGAACATACAGTACAAGTTGAGGTCATCTACTTCACACAGAGTAAGGACACTGACGATATATCAGATCAGACCCACCCTCCCTCCCGACCACATCGATCCCCTTGTACAACTTCTTCCTCTACTTAGGCCAAGGCCTAAGTATAGGGAGGGGGACCGATGCCATTTGTATATACCATTTTCCTCATCACACTCCTATCTCTCGATCACTCCATATCCATCCTTCTTCTATACTTAGGCTGACCAGAGCCTAAGTATAGGGGGACCCGACAACCATCTGTATATACTCTCCTCATTTACATATCCTGACCACCTCTTCTTGCGCTCTTCTTCTATACTTAGTCTATTAACAGTCTAAGTATAGGGCGGCGGACCATTGTATAACAAATTTTCCACTCTCTTACGCTTAGCCCGAGCTATGTCTTCATTACGCTTCTTGTGCTCTGAGGACACAGCGTTCGCTAAGTATAGGGGGGTCTGTATATATACTGTGTATATATTTTAGCCATACCTCGTACTTGCACATAAGTCTATATGTATTTACGGGGTGGGTATTAATTGAAAAAAAGTTTTTCTACTAACACTGACTGTACCCAAGATTGTTTTTTTTTTAAAGATGGCTTCTTATTCATTTTTTTTACAAAAAAAAATTTGTTGTGTCTGCATTTCACAGCTGCACTTCATCATGCATCGCATTTGCATATGTGAAAAGTCATTGGGTTCTGAACTGAGTTATGAGCTGAAACCGAGAGTAGTCTGGACTTAACCTTAATCAACCTAATTTCAGAGGAACTTCACCGAGAAATAGGATTTTAGAGTCTTCAGGTCTGTGACTTAATTCTTTGAGTTCCACATGACAATGCACATAGTTTGACTCTTAGTGTCTAACCTGGTCTCTTCATTCTGGGTACAACTCTTGAATAAGGAATTAATTTGTACTCTCGCACTATGCACTTAGCTCAACTCAGATGGGTTGTTGGAAGACTGTGTGAATTTCTTTTCTGGTAGCGTGGAAATCTAAAGACCGGAGTACGAGTTGAAATAAAGCTTCGGAAAAGGGATGCACGGCTGGGCACAATTTTTTCTAAGACCCCAAAAAATGTACGGAAACAAAAGATTCTATATCCGTAGGGGCAAAACAAGATCCAAGCAGAACCACCAAAAATTCCAAATACAAAGAAGCAACTACAAATAAATATCTGACCAAAAGGTCCAAGCTTCAAGAAACCTGCAGATCTTGGTGGAGACTCGTCTACACTGGCCATCTTCACAAGGAGAGGTGACTACACTTGTCACCCTCCAGTTCTTTTCTCATTCTTCTAACTTCTCCCCCCAATTCGATTGTGAACACAACACGACAGACCTTAGAAGGAAATACCTGACTCCCCGAAGACGAGTTATTGGAGAGGAGGTTTGCGTAGTAGTCCGGCATTTTGGGTGGGAAGAGCTAAAAAACCTTTCATACACAAGAGTCGGTTATTCAATGTTCATAGGGTATGCTTTGGGAAGAAGATTGATCTAAGATGACTTCTGAGCCGAAACTGTAAGCAATGATTTGTAGAACTTGAGGACTGTTGATTTTAAAATTCTTAAGTCTCACAGAAGTTCCGACACACAAATAATCCAAAGGTTGAGTCTAGGTTCACTTTCACCTTCATCTAATGATCTTGGTATGGAACCCAATCTCATTTCACTCCATGGCATTTCTTTTTAATGCTCAGGGACGAGCATGCTTTAAGTATAGGGGGATGGTGAATCTCGTATTCACACTCTAAATCTCATTTATTAAGCTCAAATCCCTCAAAATCAACAGCATATTTGCATCTATTCTGCATAATTAACATTCATGCATGATTTCGATAAGAATTGCATTTTAACACACAAATCTGCACAAAATAAGAAGCCAAAAATCCAAGCCAAAATAACCTGTAAAAAGCCTAACTTCCCTGATTTTTAACTCATTCATGCGAACTCCTATTAACACAAAACCACATCCATTGTGTATATATCACTAACAAGAATAAATGAAAAATACAAAAAAATAACTAACCCAAATAAGTGGACCAAAAACCTAAACCCTAGTTTCAGAATTTCCGGACTAAAAGCCTCATATCTTCCTCATCCAGTGTCCGATTTAATCCTACTCACTTTTGAACTAATATACATTCAATTACCTTCAAAACAAGACCAAGTTCAAGTGAATTGAAACTCATATGTGAAAGTTGGTTTTTGGGCCTCTTTTGTACATTGTGTATTTTAGCGGTTTTTGACTTATTATTTTATGTACATATTTTATCTATTAATAAAAATAAAAAAAATTAGATTAAGTTGTATTTATTTATCTTTTATTTTATCGTAATTTTTTGGATTTTTTTATCTGACCTAAAAATGACATAAAAATTATAAAACCCAAAAATCATGGTATTTTATGTACATAGGATACCTCAAAAATACCACTTTGTGCAAATGATTGAATTTGGTTTTGATGTCTTCATGAAAGTTGTAGATCTCATCGAGACGAGCAATTTTCGTGAAGAAACTTTTTTGATCCGAGGTCATTTACTATTTTATATTGATTTTACAAGGTATTTAATTTGCGAATTTTCTGGTGCTGACACGTGGCAGCACCTGGGGCCGCCACGTGTCAGAAATTATTGGCTATATTATAATTCGTTTTTATAAAAAAAATTAAATAAATCAGCCGTGCACGTGCAACGCACGTGCCCCCACCCGCACGCGCACTGCACGTGCGCCCGCCTTCCTCATCCCCTGGCTTGCCACGTGGGCTCTACTGGGTCGTCCGATCTCGGCCGATTGGACGGCCCGTGATCATCTTCTTCCCAGGCCCCCCTTTCCCATTTTGGCGCACCGCCGCGTATCTCGTCCCCTGCGAATCTTGCGGCCGCTGCTCCGATTTCTTCGCCGACCTACTCGCCGCGACTCGCAGACCACCGCCGATCGAATCTCCAATCAAACCCATCGAATCGTGCGCCGCTCCATCAGATCACAGTCCCGATCTCCTGCCATCTCCGGGCCTCTTCCTCGTCCTATAAAAACGCACCACCGCCCCCGTATCCAAACCATCCGCCGATCCTCTTCGAGTGCCCTTCTCCGATGGTGACAGCCCATGAGCAACCACACCTCGCCGGCGTGATCCGAGGGGCTACCGCCCTCGTCGCAGCATACCCTCGCCGTCGCTGCTCGCTCCGGCCAATCCCAACGCCGTCGAGCCCCTCCTCAGGTTATCTCTCTCTCCCTCTTTCTCTTTTCCTCTCTCTGTCTTCCTCTCTTCCCCCGCCTCGAGTTCTTTGCTTCGCCGACTCCACACCGCTACCCCGAGCATCCTCCGCCGCTACCTCGACGTCCGTCGGCCGTGTGTCGGCCCCTTCATTGATAACCTCCGCCCTCAGCGTCGCTTCATCAACCTCCAGTCCCGCCTTCGCTCCACCGACACTCCATCGCCACCTTCTTCATCAAGCTTCGCTGCCTTCGACAACCGCACCTTCACCGGTGCACCGCCCTCGCGCCCGCCATCAACAACTTAGACTCCCTTCGCCTTGGCCGAGGCGGTCGACGCCCCGCTGTAAAAGGGAAGCGGTGAGCATCCTCCGCTGCTCCTCCACCTCCAGAGACCGGGTACAAACCCGAGACCCTCCTCACGTGCTGTGCACGTGGGAGAGGGGACGAACTTCAACAAAGTCCCCGGAACTTCCCAGAATTACAAGGAGCCCAGTTGGTTACGTGTTGTGCACGTGACCAACTGGGTAAATTGCGTGGATCTCCCTGTCGTTTCTTTATTTTGCGCGGAAGTCCAATTCAAGAGATTCACATGCCTAGCATGTGACCGACTTGAAATTTTGCAGAGCCACCCCCAACTTATTGGTATTTACATTTTCATTCTTCTGCATCTTTATTTGTTCTATTTAAATGTTGCAGTTGTACCCCTGTGTTATCCCTCTAGTTTGAACCTCTTCGCATCTTTATTTAATTATCTAAAAATAGCATGATGTTTGTCAATTAATTCTCTGCATTTTGACATATTGTGGGCATTTTTCCGATTGATGGTGAATTAATAAAAAATTATTTTGTGGAAATTTGCATATTTCGCTCATTTCTTGCTCTGAATCTGATAGTTGATTAACTGTTACTCTAAAAATTCCCCAAAAATCGCATGTTGTGGAGATTATTTTGATTAACATTGTGCTCAAAAAGATTTGCATTTGCAAGCATAATTTGCTCTATGAAAATCATTTTGCATATTTCACTATTTAATTTTTAATAGGTATTAGATCTCACATTTTTGAGGTTTAGGATTTTTCTGGGATCAATCAGCTAGTGGTTAGATCTTAGATAATTTTGGTCCTTGAAAATAAGTAGGTTTAGTCCTTATTATAATTAAATATTGAAATTCATTTTGTTTTCATTTAAAAATTCATAAAAAATTTCATATTGCATCCAAAAATTCCAAAAAAAATATAGTGCACTCATTTCATCGTACTTTACATTGTGGCCAAATTTCATATTTTTCGGACATTGTTTGATTGAAATTTACATTTTAGTCCCTAAAATAAGGTCGAATTTGCGTTTTGCACCCTTTATTGCATTGAAAATTCCAAAAAAACCGCCTTGAAAATCGAACACGAACTTTGATACACATTTCTCTAGGTTGTTCCTTTGCCTCCTTGTGATCGACCTTGGGACTTGCCCAAGTAAAATAAACATAAAACCACGAGATTAAAAATTGAATAACTTGTTTGTGGTATTTTCTTGACCGTTTCCGATTGCCGCCTACAACGCACGAATTATCATTTTATGCACAACACGATAAAAACTACTTTTTAACACAAGCATTATCGGATTCATCACCAGTGTAGCCATGTATCCTTGGGAGCTCTAACCAGTGTAGCTGAGTCTCCCGCTGCAAGCTTCATGAGATGGTCATGTGTAACATAAGCTTTGCTTTATTTCACTATATACACTCCGGTGGGATTATTAAATTTTCAATCTGACCCACCACGTTTTTGGAGTTTTTCTTTCTTTGCACACTTTTTTTCTATGTGCATATGTACAACATATCTACATGGTGCAACATATATACATAAGGAGTTTTTCCTCTTGGGCCAGTAGACTATCCCTCTTTTGAAGCTTTATTGCAACCCACAACTCCTGTCTTTAGACTTCATAACCACCAGACCAAGTTGAGACGTACTTTCTTCACTATAAGAAGAAGAGAGGATCCGCCTAGAAGTACTACCCTGATATGCTACCCCAAACCAAAGGAAGCTACCTCCTCACCACCTCTTCCATGGAGAGCTATGTGTAAAATGCTGGTGCAAGTAAAGCCATTGTCTCTGAGAGTCATGCGTGTGTTGTTAAGTGCTCTACTTAGGCTCATCAAGATGACATATGCTCATAGCCTAGTGGACTCAAAGAATTAAGTCCCAATGGAGCTGAAAAGTCTCAATCCTAAGCCCTATAAGGTTCCTCTTATAATTAGGTGGATTAAGGTCTTAACCAAGCTCCATTTTCCAATTTAATTCCAGGCCAGTTTAAATGTCAAATATGATTTGGAAAAACTGTACAAGTATTTACAAAGATGCAATTTTACAAATTTTTACAATTGTGCAAAATTTTTGAAAAATGTTTGAAAACATGGATATATGCATGAATGCGAAGTTTTGCAAAATATTTACAAAAATTTACACCAGGTTTTTGCAAACTTTTTGTTTTTCAAACATTTTACAAAAATTTTGTACTATATACATAATTTTGGTTGGAAAATATTTTCAAACTATTTACATAAATCATTTTTACAAATATTTGTACAAAAATAATTTTTATAAATAGATAGGTATGTGCAAGAAGAATTTTATGTACAAGGAAAATTTTAATTTTTTAAGGATTTTTAGCAATTTTATTTATTAACACACTCACACAAAGTACGAGTTATGGCTAAAGTATATATGAAGTATATACGACACCCCCCTATACTTAGCTCGACCGATGTCCTCAGAGTGATCAAGAGTGATGAAGAAGACATAACTCGTGTTTAGTATAGGGAAGTGAAAAGGAATGATATATACAAAGACGAATCAAAGAATAGAATGAAGAGGACTCGATGTTTCCTCCTATACTTAGGATCAAGTAATCCTAAGTACAATAAATTGTATATGAAGGGAAATCCGAGTGGAAGGATGTACAGGGTCTACCCCCCCCCCCCTATACTTAGGGTAAAATATCCCTAAGTATAGGTAGCAAAACAGAGGTAGAAAGAACGAATAGAATACTCGAGAGTCGTACACCCCCTATACTTAGGGTAAAGTACACCCTAAGTATAGCATAATCATAAGATGAGAAAGGGGTGTGGGACTAAAGAATAGAGTGATATGGACAACTGGATCTATACAAGTCGGAAGAACAATGATAATCAGGCGTGAGATGCCATAGATGTGAGTCAAGAGACCACATCTCACGCAAAGTGAATCGGGACAACATCAACGACCCACGGCTCATTATCAAGATATGGCTTGAGCCGTTGGCCGTTAACACGAAAGGTAACATCAGAAGACAACTCAGATATATCAATACTCCCATTGTCATGTACCTTTCTAACCAAATAGGGTCCCTTCCATTTGCTCTATAGCTTCCTTGGGAATAGACGTATCCTAGCATCAAACAACCCCACTCTCTGTCCTAGCTCAAACTGCTTGTGGCTGATATGAGAATCATGCCACTCCTTCACTCTCTCTATATTGTAGGCTACTTGAAAAGGATGTATCACGAAGCTCCTCCAGGGCTGCTAACTCTACCCTCCTCTGATCTCCTACACTCTCTGGATCCAAAAGTATATCAGTAACAACCCAAAGTGACATATATCTCAGCTCAACAGGTAAATGGCAGGGCTTGCCATAAACAAGGAGAAAGGGAGATGTACCCAAAGGAGTCTTGAAAGACATCCTATATGCCCACAAGACCGAGTCCAAAAGCTGTGACTAATCCTTTCGGTCAGGGCGGCCGACTTTCTGTAATATAGTCTTGATCCTCCTATTCGACACTTCAGCAAGACCATTCGTCTTAGGGTGGTATGGAGTGGCTACTCGATGGTCTATGCTGAACTCGCTAGCAAGTGCCTTTACCTTGTTGTTGACGAAATGAGACCCCCCTTCAGATATCAACACTCGAGGTACCCCGAACTGTGAAATGATATTCTTCCTAAAAAATCTGCAAACAGTCCTAGCATCTACGGTTCGGGCGGGGATGGCCTCAATCCAATGACTCACATAATCTATGGCCAACAGAATGTACTCAAATCAATGACTCCTAGGGAATGGACGCATGAAATAGATGCCCCATGTGTCAAAAACCTCACAGAAGTGTATGGGCTACATCGGCATCATATCACGCTGTCCAAAAGTGCCCATCCTCTGACAGTCAGTACACCTCTTCACGAACTCATTAGAGTCCTTGAAGAGAGTAGGCCACCATAGGCTGGACTGGAGCACTTTATGTGTCGTTCTCCTCCAATAGTGATGTCCTCCTGCCTCAAGCTTGTGGCAGTAAGTAAGGACGCTGTGGTGCTCCTCCTGAGGAATGCACCGACACCAGATACTATCCCCTCCCTCATGATAAAGGACGAGATCCTCCCAATGGTAAAACTTGGCCTTGACGAGGAAGGTCTCAAGTTTTTGCCTATAACAATATTGTGAAACTTTCTTGGTGACAAGATAGTTCACAATATCAGCATACCATGGGAGAGAGGCGATAGCAAGGATCGCCTCATCTGGGAAGGTCTCACATATAGGCTCAGTCTGCTCAGAATCCTCAAGATACTCCAATCAGGATAGAAGATCCACCACCACATTCTTGACTCCAAGTGTATCCTTAATCTCTATATGAACCTCCTGGAGTAGAAGGATCCATCTGGTCAATCTGGCTTTGGCATCCTTCTTTTCCATGAGGTACCTGATGGCGGTATGATCGGTATAGATGGTCACTCTAGATCCAATGATGTAAGATCTGAACTTATCTAGGGCGAAAACTATGGCTAGCATCTCCTTCTCAGTGACTGTGTAGTTCCGCTGCGTGGCATCCAATGTACGGCTAGAGTGTAGTGAATAGCAAAGATGACTCCATCCCTCCTCTGTCCTAGCACGAACCCACGGCGAAATCGGAGGCATCCTTCATAATCTTGAATGGGAGAGGCCAATCAGGTGGCTGGAGAACAGGAGCCTCTACAACACGATTCTTGAAAGTCTCAAACGATGATAGACGCTTATCATCAACAAGGAACTCAGTGTCTTTCATCAGCAGATCAGTCAACGGTCGGGCAATACTACTGAAATCATGAATGAAGAGCCTGCAGAAACCGACGTGCCCCAGAAAAGACCGTAACTATTTCAAGTTGTACGGTGGATTGAGTTTTCTAATGACATCCACCTTGGCCGGATCAACCTCCATGCCCCTGTTGGAGATGATATGGCCAAGCACCGTCCCCTGAGTCACCATGAAGTGACTCTTCTCCCAAGACAACACAAGGTGAACCTCTATGCATCGTTGAAGGACTCGGTCTAGGTAGTCAAGACAAGAATCGAATCTGTCGCCGTAAACCGAGAAATCATCCATGAAGACCTCCAAGCACTCCCCCACCATGTCCGAAAAGATGGACAGCATGCATCTTTGGAATGTCACTGGAGAGTTGCTCAATCCAAATGACATGCGTCTGAAAGCATAGGTCCCAAAGGGACAGGTGTGTCCTGGTCCTCGGGCACGATGGCCACCTGATTATAGCCGGAGTACCCGTCCAAGAAATAATAGTGGCTCTTCCCTCCAGCCTCTCTATAATCTGATCAATAAAGGGAAGGGGTAAATGATCCTTCTTGGTGGCCTGGTTCAATCGTCTATAGTCTACACAGACCCGCCAAGAAGTGGGTACCCGAGTAGCAATCTCCTCTCCAGACTCACTAACAACTGTAGTGATGCCCGTCTTCTTGGGCACCACATGTAACAGACTGACCCACTTGGAGTCGGAGATGGGGTAGATAAAATTGGCGCTCCACCATTTCGAGATCTCCTTCATGACAACATCTCGAAGATTTGGGTTCAACCGTCGCTGGAACTCACGCGACGGCTTTGCCTCTTCCTCGAGATAGATATGGTGGGAGCACAGGGCCAGACTTATCCCCTGAAGATCGCCTACACTCCATCCTATTGCCTTGCGGTTCTTTTCAAGAATCCCCATCAGACGGGATTCCTGCTCTCCAATCAAATTGGCGGAGATAATGACTGGGTACATCTCATGCTCACCCGCAAGGAACCTATACTTCAGCGAATACGGTAGCGGCTTCAGCTCTGGACAAGTAGGTACTGGTGGATCTGGCCTCTGAAAAGTCTGAGTGAATGCTGCCAAATCTGCATGGGAAAATGAGAACTCTCGCTCGCAATCTGAATCTGGTGAAGGCTGCTCTGCTGGATTGTCTCTGCTCTATATGGAATCAGAGCCCTATGGAATGAAATTTCACGAAATTTCGTCGAAATTTCGGTTTCGAGAGGTCATGGGTATCGAAACTCCTATATATATTGATTTCCCGGATTTCGACCGAAATTTCGGTGATATTTCGACATTTCGATCCATTTCGACCCATTTCGATTGAAATTCATGGATCTCAGTACAAAATTTCCTGGATTTCGACCGAAATTTCGGTGATATTTCGACATATCGACCCATTTCGGTTGAAATTCATGGATACATGGTATGTTGAGACAAGAGGGTACATACATCGATTATTCAACTTGGGGAGCTTCTTCCCCTTTGGGTTTAAGCAATGGAGATGAAAAAACTCTATAGCTTCTATATATTTGATATAGCTTGTTCTTTTCATTTGTTTGTCATTTATGTTCGTAAATAGATGCATCTTCATTGTAAGTATGTAATTAATTCTGTAATTCATTCGGACTTTGTCTGTGACGGTTATTTCTATGAACAAAACATTGTTTAATTAATCATTATCTACATTTTTAAATAAAAAATTCTTTTATATTTTTATAAACAAAAGATGTCTTCTAAGTGTTGTTAACTTAGTTATTTTGATTTCCATTTCCAGTATCTATCAGACTGCTCAACAATATGTCTGATATGACCGATATGGTGTGATATAAGACGCATGGATGAGAGATGTGTGTGATATAAGTGTGCATTTGTAAGATGCTTTAAGATCTTGGATTGGATGATATTAATTTCCAGTACATATCAGTCAAGAATCAACATTAACATCGATTTGACAGATATGACCAATATGTGCGATCTAAGGGGCATATATAGGCAATATGTGTGATATAAGTGTGTATTTGTAAGCTATTTATTGTTGTAATAACTCAGAAGATCTTAATTTCCAAAAAATCATCGAGAAATGGCTTTTTTGAGTCATTTTCGACATTTCCACCGAAACGGTCGAAATTTCCCGAAATTTCACCGAAATTTCGGTTTTGGAGGGGACCGAAACGAAATCGAAATCAAGATTTCGAACCTTGAATCAGCCTCCTCCCAAGTTGTAGGCTCAGTAGAAGTCAGACACGATATCAAATCATCAAACTCTGCCCAATCAATATCTGACTCCGAGGGATCTGTATCATACTCACAAAAATTTGTTTCATGATCGGGAATCGGCTCTGCTGCCTGAGATGTATCCTGGATCAGGAATGCGCTCTCCAAGCTCTCCTCTGCTAGCGTCTCTGTGTCAGTGAACTCTGAAGGTGAGAGGATGGCCTGTGCAACTGGATCTGCCCAAACTGCCTCGTCATCTGTGATCACAAAATTGCAGTCCTGGTGGATGTCTCGCCCTGCCTCTGTCATCTGCTCTGAATCTGAAGTCAGCTCTGAGCAAGCTGAATCTCTGGCTCTAGTCTCCTCGACCATCTCTATTTGTATACTCTCGCCCTCGACGCGAAAGTATACCTTCCCGCTATCATGGTCGGACATTGCCTTGGCTGTGGCCAAGAACGAGCATCCTAAAATGATCGAGGTATCGGTCACTGACTCAGGGATCTCCATGTCCAACACAACGAAGTCCACGGGGAATTTCAAGCCCTGAATCGTGACGACAACGTCCTTCAACAACCCCTTTGGCCTCTTGACAGATCGATCAACAAACTGAAGGACTGTCCTACTCTATCAGAGAGGTCCCAACTCAAAGTGGTCGAGAAGGGCTGCCGGAAGTAGGTTGATCGAAGAACCACTGTCTAATAGAGTGTGGTTGAACCTCTGCTCATGGATGTAGAATCTGACATAAGGGGGTCCTGCATCTGGCCTCTTGACTGGCAGACGGTTCTGAATCGCGAAACACGTGGCACGAGTAAGCACATGCATATCTGACTAATGGTTCCACCTCTTCCTCCTAATTGTGGTCCTGTCTCTGAGTGATCTCTAGAGTAGAGGTATGTGCTCCAAGGCCTCCTGTAGAGTCAGTTGTATGTGAAATCTATCTATCATCTGCTGGTTGAACGTATCTGATGGTTCTTTTTTGGATTTTCTTTTTTCTGCCCCTTAGATAAATGGAGTGCTCTGGGAAAGGGGACTACATGGTCCTTCTCAGATGAAGGACTAGGAGAGAGTCTGACATGCTCATGAACAACAGAATCCACACAAACATCATCAATCAACACATGTGGATCCGAAAGCAACAAACCATTTCCTTTATTTGCAGAAATGTCCCGAGATTCATGTACTGAAGGAAAAACAACAGGACTAGCAGAACTGGGAATGGTGGCCTCAGTACCACCCTCGGCATCTGGACTCGTGGCATCAGTACCGCGCTCTAGCTCAGCAACTATAATGGTGGCGTCAGTACCACCTCCTCCAACTGGTGAAGCGACGGACTCAGTACCGTCGGCTGGATCAACATCCTTAGTGGCATCAGTGCCACCGGTATCGTCTCTAGCGGCATCAGTACCACTCTCCTCGCTTGGCGCTCCTGAAGTGAAGTGGGATCGTCACTCAAACGAGGCGCCGCCTGTTGGCATCCTACCGCTCCTAAGTGTAACAAATTCAGCATCAAACATGTATGCAGACATATCACCAAGTGAAGCACTAGGAGTGGTAATCTCTGTGAACTCTACCTGCTCAGACTTCCTCTTGAGGTTGTTCATGTTCGGCTCGATCTGGGCAGGGATGGCAACCTTCCCTCTCATGATCTCCCACATCTCTTGGCGGAACTCATCCATCTCCCGTCAAAAAGTGGCATGCTGCTCGGTCATGAGGTGGGATAGATCATCCAAGGCGGGGTTCTCATAGGTCGGCACATGAGAACCTGACGGGTGGCCTCACTGGTAGTGAGGTTGCTGCTGCTGGTACGGGTGAGAAGGGTATTGCTGATGATACTGCTGCTGCTGAGGCTGCTCTCGCCTCCAAGGTTGTCCCTGCTGATAGGGACGAGGACCATACTGCTCTCTCTGGGATGGCTGTTGTGGCTGGTGTACTGGGGGCTGGGGCTGCTGGTGCTGCTCACGCTGCTAGTCGTACTGGCCACCCTGAACTGGAGGGTGTTGCTGGGATTGGTGCCTCTGGCCAACCAACAGAATCTGGGATGGTCTTGTTGGATATCAGATTGGGGTCGGTCTTACCAAATCCCGTTGACGTCCATCAACGGCTCCGGCTCGTAGGTGGATCGAGGGAGTACTGCCAGGGGTTGATACACCACCATCTGTGTGTCCTGGGATGGTGGTGGCTAGTAAAACTACGGTGGCTGCTGGTACGACTCCGCCTGTACAAAGTGAACCTGTCTGGGCTGACTGGAGTGCTGGGACGAGCTACCACTGCTACTCGGATATCCTCGTGACCGAATACGGGGCTGAGAAGTCGTCTGTGCCTCCTGGAGACACATGAGCTGTGTCTTCAGGTTACTCAGCGTCTGTTCCATCTGATCCATCTGCGATATGCCGTGGCACTGCTTCTTCTCGATCAACTAGATCCGGTCCAGCTTCTCGCTAACGATGCCCATGTCTGCGGCTATAAACTCGGCCATTGTGGCTGCCGTAGATGAAGTAGAAGGATCGGTATCGACCCGTGCTATCCTCTGGTACTGCACAGCCTGTGGCTGGGGACGTCCCTGAGTGTAGAGGCGGGTCTGGGATATCACGGTGTAGTTCTCGTCCATCTCCTCATAGATGGCCCGGACCTGATCCTCATCTCTGGCGAAGAAGGAACTGCCATAAGAAGCATTCACTAGGCCCTGTATCTCTAGTGTCAGTTCGCAAAAGAAGCTCTGAACTAGGTTCGGTTTCGTGATGTCGTGGTGCATGCATCTGTCGGTAAGCTCTCTGAACCTCTCCCATGCCTCGTGGAACTGCTCATTGGGGAGCATGGAGAAGTTGCTGAATAGGGCCCTCGCTGCATTGGTCCGCCCAAGTGGATAGTACTTATTCAAGTACTCAGTGCGGAGCTGCTCTTAGGTGTACACAAATCTCCTCAAATTCTTCAGCCAGTTGACTGCTCTGATAGCAAGGGAGAAGGGGAAGGCAATCATCTGTATGGTGTCCTCGTCCACCTGCCGATCGTGGACGATGCTCCAGATCATCTAAACTCCTGGAGATGCAGACGGGGCTCCTCAATGGCGAGCCCGTGGAAGCGGGGAAGAATCTGAAGTGTCTGTGGGGGGAACTTGAAGTCCCCCACGATCGCCGGAAGTACCACCCATCGGTGTGTAAGTGTCGATCCGGGTTGTACAACTCCCGCATCGGTCTCGGTTGCTCTGCTGCTGCTGCCGGCTGGTCTGGCTCCTCTGGCTCATCTGGGCCTCTCTCTCCCGTAGCTCTTGGCTGATCTCACACTCCTGCAGCTCTCGGCTGCTCTCGTGCTCCCCTCAGCCTCTTCATCTCTCTCCTCATCTCCACCATGAAGGCTCCCCGATCCCGTATCTGGCGCTGCATCATCTCGAGGGAAGCCAACATGGTGTTGTTGATCGCACCCTGGTCCAATACGTATGTAGTCGTCTCAGGCCGCTGACCCTCGGTGTGCTCCTCACTGCTGGCCATGGTCTCTGCAAAGGCAAAAGATCCAAACTCAGAGGTTGATAAATCATCTGTCTATTGTCTCTCATCTGGCACTGATATCTCTAGACTGGTAGAAGGGTGGTCAAGGGGGAACAGGGCAGAATCAAACTCGGGTTTGGAGAGCAGGTCTCGTCTCTCACGAACCAACCTAGATGAACTGGCCAGAGTGCGGTCAAGCGGTGCAGCCAGAGGCTGCCTAAGGGACCTCCTTCCCATCATCTTGATCTGGCGAGTCGAGCGGATGAGATCTAGAAACACACAAGATGAGCAAACAAACCCCAAGTTCACCTACTCAACACAGAGCTGAAGACCGTAAAGGTCCGGTCAATTATCTTGTCAATTTTTATTTAGGTGATAATGTCAGTCTATCAGAGCGGTTACGCGAGCTGATGGGAATCCAATCCTCCTACCAGACTGTCCCGTATAAAAGGCTGGTAGTCTGATCGGGGTTTGGATATGGCTCTAGCCTAGTGTCCAGGTCGCTCTCTCGCTCATCCAAACTAGACAATGAGGGGGTTGCTCTCCCCAAGACAAGTTTTTATGTGAGGTGTCTTTTAGGGTCAAGTGTGTTTAGTTGTCCCAATTTTATAGTTTTTTCTTTTTATGTGTTTTTCAATACAAACAATGCCTAACAAATTTTTCGGTTCTCTTGATTATTTAAGTCCGAAAATAGGGGAGAGAAGACAAAAAAGCCGATGCGCGATAAAATTAATGATGCATGCAGAGTAAGTGATGCGTACATGACTCCAGCAGTCTACATGCAAAATGATCCGCGCATAAATATAAAGACTGGAAGTAAACTACCTATATGATGCACGAGAAACCGGCCTTAAGAAGAGCAATTTCTACACGTAAAGAACAATAGTCGGGTACTCAAATCTAAGTCTGGAGTCCTATCGTGGGAGCCACTCGGTGTCCGCCACAATGGATCCTTCACGCAATGTATGTGACTCCTCAAGGCACGTGGACTAGAGTCTAAGTAATTCGACTTTTTATTGTGATTTAATTAATTAGGTCCAATTATGATCTAATAGGTGCAGGCAGATAGTTAGGGTTTGGATCATAATTAATTACGTCACAATCAGGGAAAATCCTAAGCTAACGCCGAGACCACGTAAATCAGATAAGCAGTTAAAATGAAATGCGATAAAAACCAAAAACCGGCGAAAAACGTGGTGAGGTCTCCCGAGAACACCGGTGCTCGACGAAACAGACCCCGGTAGTCACCGATAGAGTCCAAATATGTCCCTATATTATTACAATTAAAAGTCTACTGAAAATAAATCTAAACTACTCTACGGCTATTCTATGGTTATTTCTACAGCTATTCCGTGGCTCCCGCACTCCTGCTCAGCTCCTTACGCTTTCTTGTGGCTCTATGCAGAAAAAAGCCACCTCCGACTCCTGCGGTTGCTTCGGCTTCCGAGAAAGCTGCCTCGGTCCTCGGGCCCTCACAAGAAAATAAGACAGAAATGTGTCAGACCAGAAAAATATACAAATAAATCAGATAAAAATATCTAGAAATATCTACTGAAAAGCTACGAGAAAGAAAACTGTGAAAAATCTAAACTAACAACTAAGCCGTGCTCACCGACAACGGCACCATTCTGATGACCGAGAAATACCAACGTGATCCGGGTATAGGTAAAAACAAGGGTCGTTGTGACCCGAATCTCGAAGCTCGATCAATCAAGAAAATTAAAAGACCACCAAAATAGAATAATCAGTCAAAAAGTCGAATAGCAGTCTTGCTATTTATTTAACCTGGTATAGCGACCAGGGTCGAATTCAAGGAGCACGGATTGGCTCAAAAGAGCCTATGAAGTAGTCAAAAAGAATAAAAAGATAAAATGTATTTTTGGTGGATTTTATGTATTTCTAATTTTTTGTGTATTTTAAATTTAAAGAAAATATAAGAAAAAAGCTAAAAAGGTCACATTCAATAATTTATTCAACACATCAAATCAACTCAGAAAATTTAAATAAAATTATTTTTGTGTTGTTTATATTTTTAAAGGTTTTTGTTATTTTTTCCGAATTTATAATTTTTCGTTGACTTTATAAAAATAGAAAAAGGCAAAAACAATGAAGAAATGTGCAGTCAGATTTGAAAGGCTAACAGAAAATATATAATTAGTCTATAAAAATCTGAAGGTAATTTTTATGAAAAATAAAAGTAAAAACTAAACTACAGAAACCAAAATTGCATTTTTTATTTTTATGTAATTTTTGATAATTTTTATATGGTTTTTAGTGTTTTGTATTTTTTATGGGTTTTATAATTCCAAATAATAAAAAAATGGACAGAAGATAAAAAATAATAAAATAAACAAGCCATATTTTTTTTTATTTTAGATGAATATTTATATTTTTAGTTGATTTTCTATTTCGAACAATAGCAAAAATGAAGGTTTTTTATTTTTTAAAATACCAAAAAGCAACAAAAATGTCCCAAAAAATTGTGAATTTTTTACACAGTGGCAGGAGTCACGTATCCAAATTTCACATGATTTGGATTTGATTTGATGTTTTATTCAACCGATCTAAGAGTTACAGCACACAAGGACCTAAGTGCAAAGAAACAAAGTTTCAGGGCTAAATAAAAACATGCACAGAAACTATAAGGGCATCACTGTAAAATGTACGTCTATTCAGCGCATGTTCTAAACAACCACGCACAGTGGCATTTCTGTAATATTCAAAATATAAATTTCATTCCATAACAAGTAGAAAACCCAAGCCCTAAAACTGCAAATAACCCAAACCTCACGTGGCGAAGCACGTGAGTCCACACAGGAAGGACTAAAGTGCAATATCTGAAAACTACTGGTCTTACTATGCAATTTGTCCTAGTGTACTAATTTATTTAATAGACTAAACAAAAACTAGAAGAAAATGCAGGGGGTCGGGTGCAAGTTACCCAGCCACAGCGCGTGTGGAGAGCGTGAGGGTGACTTGTCGAGTGTGAATGGCTGGCGTGTGCACGGTCCTGGTGACGCCTCCTGGATGATCCAGCGGTCCTGGCGCGAGGAAGAACGTGGGGTGCACGTGGTCGTCAGATCATGGATCTAACGACCTGATAGGAGCAGAGCACGGACGGCTGAGATGAGAACGGGCGGAGAGGGTTGATCCGACGGTGGAGAAGTAGCCTGGAAGAACTCCTCCTGGGCGAGCTTCTCCAGCGATCTGGAGGCGATCCAAATGGTCGATAGAAGATCGGAGAGGGGGGTTCTGCTCTCGATGACGATCCACGTCGGTTGGTGGCGTCCGATGGAGCTACCAACGGACAGATCCTCCGGCGAGGGAGGATGGACTTGGGCTGCTCCGGCGAAGGGTGGAAGACGCGGCTAAGGGGGGTCTCCTGCGCTTATACACCTGCAAGAAGAAGCTCGTGCTCGGAGGGACTCTTCGGCATGGGTTATTCGCGAAATGATAACGAGAAGCGGTGTGGATGGGTGAAGGGGGGTCCCGGCGGAGGTGGCGGATGGAACCCGACTCGATTGAGGCTCAGATAGCCCAGCTCGAGGTGATCAGATCGTGAAAGACGGGTGATGATGGGTCGATGAGTCCATCGGTACGGATGGGATGACGTGATGGAGCTCCGGCCTCTGAGGCAGAGCTGGCGGGGCTAAGTGGAAAAAAATCGGATGTCAATGACGAAATGGAACCTAAGGGATGTACCTCATGGTCGGAGTCAACAGTGGAGGAGATGCTGGATCTCCGGTGGTCTTCGCCTCAATGGAGCTTCACCTCCAGAGGCTCGGGCTACGCCGGCGGCGGAGCTCGACAACAAAGGTCGCCAGACCTCGGGTACACACCTCCAATCTCTCTCTCAGACACCCTCCGCACTCGCTGTCACTCGAGGAAGACGACGGAGGTCACGGGGATCGAATATGGTGGCTGAAGGTGCGTGAAATGATGAGGAAGACGACACTATATACTGGTAGGGATCCGGTAAAAATGGAGTCGGGAAGGGATTGTGGCGCACAGATCCCTAGAAAGATCCCCGGGCGTGAATCTCGGATGGTTCGTAGATAATCGGGGCCCGAGGTTTAAGGGAACGGGTGACGGATCGTGACGTAATAATTAGGAGAAATTGGGTTGAAAGGCGGGTTCGGGTTCTAAGTGGTCTAGGGGGGGAGTTGTCCGGGGGTCAACAATCCCCCGTGGACCAATAAGAACCCACGATTTATTAAATATTTGTAAATTAAATAAAAAATATTAAATGATTTTATTTCAAAAAATTTTCAACATAAAAAATGTTTATTATTTTTCAAAGTATTTTTTAGTAATATTTATTTATTTTTTTTTTAAAATGAATTATGTATTTACATTATCTTATTATAATGTACATGTATAAATACCTATGTATTTTTGAATTTTATTTTTATTATTTTATTCATATACAAATATTCAAATTTTACATTTTATTTACTTACATCATGAAATATTGAATATAAAAAGATTTTTATTTGATTTTTATTAGTTATTTACAAAGGTGAAATAAATACCTCTTTTATTTTATATACATGTTATATATACACTGAAGAGAGATAATTTATTTATTTTTTATTTTTCTTTTATTTTTTTCCATTTTTATTTTATTTTTATAAATATTTACAAAATAAATGGAACACATAAATATTTTTATTTTTAGAAAATAAAATATCTACACAAAGAGGGGTATTTACACAATGATGAGTTACCCTATCTTTCTCTACCTATTTTATTTCGCGGTCAGGCCCTTGTGGAGCCTTCCCTTGGGTTTAGGTCGCTCAATATTTATTCTAAATATTTCCATCTTTTCCTGTGTTTCTTTATTCTTTTATTTATGCAAAAAAATAAGTTAATTATTCAATATTAACAAATGCATGTCTTTTGACAATTTATTATATATACACATATCTATATGGTGTTTTTGCCCAAATAACTAGCTAAAATAAAAGAATAAAGAGTGATGAATGGGTATTCATCACCCTTCCTCAGATACCTCGAGCTGGTTTGCAACAACCTTAGTCACCCTAGGGTTGGGCAAGATTACATTCGGCTGAAGGCCACCCTCTTTGCCTTAGAAGATAAGGCAGCACATTGGCTGAAAAATCTCGGGGTGATTTGTACAACCTGGATGCAGTTCAAGGACCTTTTCCTAAAAAAGTTCTGCCCACTTAGCAGGACTAATCAAATGAGAACAAAGATCGCAAGCTTTTCCCAGGGACCTAACGAACCATTCCATGAAGCCTGGGATAGGTTTAATGACCTTATTCAGAAATGCCCTTACCATGGCATTTCAAAGGTGATCTTAGTCCAGACCTTGTTCTGTGGCATGACCCAAGAAATGCAGGGGTTAGTGAGTGCTGCCTTGGAGGAAGCTATCTGAATAAGAATGAAAATGTTGTATGGAAGATCCTGGAGCAGATGGCAGAAACAGGCAGATCTCAAGCCACCCGGGCCTATCAGTTGTCTCCTTCGAGCCTCACCAACAAGACAACCCGGCGGACTGTAACGAATCTGACAGACGACCTTATCCCTAGCATGGTCGAGCAGATTCACAAGAGGGTCACTGATGTTGAGTCTCTCTCTAAATTGCCGAAGTAAGTGGAGGAAATTAATGAGAAGGTAGATAAGATAAAGCTACCTGCCCCTTCTGCACCACCTGTACCTGTACACCGGGTCCATCTTGTACAGGAACAGGCACTGAGGCTTCAGAGTAGCTGGGTAGAGGAGCAGACTTACACTCAACAGGACCAACATGCACCCCCACAAGTGGATACAGGATACTAGGAGTCTCTGCAGTTGTTCGAGATCAAAGGGCTATAGTACAACCATGACCCCGTCGGCAGACAGTCGGGGATAGGGAACGGTCTGGCACACCGACCTTACCTAGCTTACCAGGAAAACATGTCCGTCCCCACACCGTGCTTTGTTCCGTCCTGGCCCAAATGAGGGTACCAACCTAAGCAGCACCAGCAATGCACATTCCACTCAGGCCACCAAGGCCCGTCACCGTCCCATCATCAGCAACAGTATCGACATGGCCAGCAGGACCAGTATAGGATCTCATCTTCATGCCAGCATCAACCCACCCAGCCCATCGAATTGGAGTCCCTCACCTTGGCGATCCAGACCCTGACTGATAGGGTCCAACAGATCCAGAATGACTATATGGATATGAGAACCGATCTAAATCATGTTTCTCGTAACCAAGACCAACAGATGATGCCAAAGATCCCAATTCCCACCCAGGTTCAGGCCAACCGGACAGCCTAAATTCATGCCAGAACCGACTACGAGATCAGGTATACTATTCAAATAATTCATTATCTGAACATGAGATCCTTTTGTATGATAATGTAAACCATATGTCCCTCAGGAGCGGAAGGACTGTGATCGTACTTGATCGGGCACGGGCATCGGAAGAAGAAGCCGCCAAGTCTCTACCTGAGGAGAAATTGGAGGTAGAGGAGCAGCAACACCACCACCGCCGGCAGAAGAAGAGGACTTCTGAGTCCTCAAAGAAGTAAGGGAACCACACAAGTAGGGAGTCCGCTGAAACCGATGAAGAACCCTCACCTCCATTATGAGGGTAGTCCAGCCGTCGCGGAGGATGCATCACCAGTTTCGCAGCAACATTTTCCTTTTCGTCATAGTCAGAGTCAGAGTCAGAGTCAGTTTTAGAGTCTGAGTCATGTACAGAACTCAGTTCCCGTTTTGAATGGAAATATTTCAGTTTCAAAATCTGAGTTGGAGTCAATAATCCCTTTCTGTCGAGCTCTTACGGGTGGAAAGAAGAAAACTAAAAAATCCAAAAAGATGACCCTGAGATGGCCGAGTTTTATAACAAACATATCAAGGTCACAATTCCTTTTGACAGTACGTGGAGATGACACCTGCATTTCAAAAATACATTGAGGTGAGATGCACGCCTACTAGAGTTAGCAGGAAGACCAAAAGCCGTGTTGAGAAACACGTTCTGTCTGTAGCCACGACTTATGCAATAAAGAACTCGTTTCTAAGGAAACGAAGAGACATGGGTGCACATTATGTGGTGAGTCATGTCGATAACATTGCGTTTGCACGTACTCTCCTAGACAACGGCTCCTCAATCAACTTAATGCCTACAACTCTCTTTGAGCGGCTTAATCTCAGACCTCTTAGGAAATCTAGAGCCCTCCTTCAGTTCACTGATAAATCAACCAAGAGGTCCCAAGGAGAATGGAGGAATGTTGTCATCAAAGTCAAGGGTCAGGAATACTTGATGGACTTTACTGTCCTAGATATGAAAACCCCTCGTAACTGGAGAGATTTCCAAATCGTCCTAGGCCGACCCTTCCTCAGAATAGCGGGGGCCTTGTTTGATTACATGATCGGGAAAATCCAGTTCCATACTCCAAGCGGAGATTAGGAACTTGAGATGAAGCAAACCAGATGGTAGAAACCGGATTTCTGAGTCCAGCACCGAGTACTCCTCATCCTAAGTAGACTGTGACCATGTAGACATAGTTGAGCCATGGAGACAGAACCCAGCCAACACTAATGAGTCCCTCCCCTCCAGAGAGGATCCAGTGCATGGGTTAGTCTGCGAGGTCCTTAGAAACGAGTACAGCTCAGAACCTGCATCCCCCTACATCTTCGATGACTTAGAGGCCCAGCTGGGCCTGTCAGTCCTTCCCTCTTTAGGACAATCAAAAGATGAGTATGACGAGTCAGATGTGGCTTTTGCCAGTTGCATGGAGACCTTTGACGATCCGACTCCAGAGCTGAATAATTTGGTGGCAGCAATTTCAGAGACAGATCCAGCCACTTTCAACACTGAACCAGATTCGATTGAGCCAGACTTCCTAGACGATCACACATTATCTGAGCTCAAACCTTTACCCACAAAACTAAAATATGCCTTCCTTGCGGGTTAGGAGAAGAAATATCCGGTCATCATCAGTTCGCGATTGACCAAGTAGCAGGAATCTCGCTTGCTAGAGAACCTGGAGAAAAATCTCAAGGCGATATGCTGGAGCATTTCCGATCTCCACGGGATAAATCCCACTTTGTGTTCGTACCATATCTACTTGGAGATTGAAGCTAAACCCTCTCGTGAATTCCAACGTCGTTTGAATCCAAATTTACAAGAGGTAGTGAAGAAGGAGATAAAGAAATGGTGCAATGCGAGTTTCATTTATCCCATCTCTGACTCTAAATGGGTGGCCCCGATTCATGTTGTCCCGAAAAAGTGGGGAATTCAGACGACCACCAACGAGGACAAAGAGGATATGATGACACGAGTGTCCACGTCGTGGCGCGTCTGTGTGGATTACAGATGCCTGAATGTTGCGACGAAGAAGTATCATTTCCCCCTACCGTTCATTGATCAGATCCTAAAGAGACTAGCAGGGAAAGAATTCTTCTGCTTCTTGGATAGGTTCTCGGGCTACAATCAAGTAGCTATAGCTCCAGAGGACCAGGAAAAAACCACGTTTGCATGCCCCTTTGGTACCTATGCTTTCAGGCGCATGCCCTTTGGGTTATGCAATGCTCCAGGTACTTTTCAAAGGTGCAAGATTGTTGTATTCGCCGAAATGGTCGGCAAATTCCTAGAAGTCTTCATGGATGACTTCTCGATCCATGGGGATTCCTTCGATTCCTGTCTTAGGAATCTGGACTGAGTCCTCAAAAAATGTTGTAGGTTAATCTAGTGTTCTCCTGGGAGAAAAGTCACTTCATGGTGACAGAGGGCATTGTGTTGGGGCATGTCTTCTCCAAGAGAGGAATGGAGGTTGACCCTGCCAAGGTGGATGTGATCAGACGACTCCAGCCACCAACCAATGTTAAACAATCGTGGTCTTTCCTCGGGCATGTTGGATTCTATCGGAGATTTATCCAGGATTTTTCCAAGATCGTCCGACCGCTAACTGAGGTTTTAGTCAAGGACATGGAGTTTATTGTTGATCACAAATGTCTTGAGGCCTTTAAGCTATTGCAAGGAATGATCATGGATGCCCCTATCCTACAAGCTCCATATTGGTCTCTACCTTTTGAGATCATGACGGACGCATCAGATTTTGCTGTTGGGGCTGTGTTAAGACAAAGGAGGGATGACGTCCCGTTTGCAATCCACTACGCAAGCAAAGTGCTTGATACCGCTCAGCGTAACTATATGGTTACAGAAAAGGAGATGCTTGCGGTAGTGTTTGCCTTGGACAAGTTCAGATCCCATTTAATTGGATCCAAGGTAATTGTGTTCACCGACCACATAGTACTACGATACTTAATAGAAAAGAAGGACGCGAAGGCACGTCTTCTTAGGTAGATTTTGCTTATCCAGGAGTTTGATTTGGATACTCGTGATAAACCTGGAAATAAAAACATAGTAGCTGATCATCTCTCCTGTCTCGAAGATCTTAATACTTTTGAGGATTCACCAATTCGAAACTCCTTCCCTGACGAGTCGATTTTTGTTGTCAACTTACTCCCATGTTATGTCAATATCGTGAACTATCTTGTCTCCAAGAAGGTTCACGAGGATTGTCCCAAGAGCCACATTGACGACTCAAATCGGATGCTAGACATTACACTTGGGAGGATCCAATCCTTTCCTTGAAGGACCGGATTGTGTCTGGAGACGGTGTATTCCTCAGGAGGAATACCAGAGTGTACTTTCTTTATGCCACAGCTTGGAGGCAGGAGGACACCACTCTGGGAAGAAGACCGCATGGAAGGTACTTAAGTGTGGCTTTTACTGACCGACTCTATTTCGCGATGCCATCACCTTCGCAAAGTCATGCCCAGTATGTCAGAGAATGGGAGGAACCATCGGGTCCAAGGATGAGATGCCAATGCAGCCGGTCATCATTTGTGATGTCTTTGACGCCTGGGGCATCGACTTCATGGGCCCATTCCCTGTTAGCCACGGATTCGAGTACATCCTTCTTGCGGTAGACTACCTGTCTAGGTGGGTAGAGGCTACCCCAACCCGAGCCGCAGATAGAAGGACTGTCTGTAAATTCATCAGAGATCATATCATCTCTAGGTTCGGGATCCCCAAAATGTTGATATTAGATGGGGGTATCCACTTTGTAAACAGAGATGTAAAGAAACTTCTGAAGGACTACGGCATGGAACACCATGTCGTTAGCCCTTACCACCCACATACTAACGGTATGGCTGAGGTGTCGAATAGGGAGGTGAAAACAATATTGCAAAAGCTTGTCCATCCATACATGAAGGATTGATCTCAGATCTTGGATCAGGTCCTATGGACTTATAGGACAGCTTACAAGACACTGTTAGGAACCTCCCCATTCCGAATGGTATTCGGAAAGCTGTGACATCTGCCCGTAGAATTAGTGCATAAATCGGAATGGGCAATCAAGAAGGTCAATTGGAACACACACCTTTGGCACAAACAGAGAGAAATGGATCTGAATGAGCTTGTGGAAGTCAGAAACCTAGCATATGACAACAATTTAGTGTACAAGGATAAGGTGAAGTGTTGGCACGATAGATATATCAGACGAAAGACCTTTGTTCCTGTACAGAAGGTATGGTTGTTCAATGCAAGGATGAAAGTCTTCCAAGGCAAATTGAAGTCCAAGTAGACAGGCTCGTTCGTCGTCTGTGCGGTGCATGATAGTGGATGTATCGAGATCTCAGATCTCGCAGACGACGCACCGACATTCTTAGTGAATGGACAGATGTTGAAGCACTTCATCTAATCCAATGAGCAGTTAGTCCATGTTGAGGAGATTGTATTCACATGTGAGACAGATTCAACAGATACACATCACACCGTGCATGGGACCTTGTAACAGTGAGCTCTCGCCATCAGCAGCATCTGGAAAGATTCAGACCGATTTCCTTGTACATATCCATCATTCCTGTACATTCTACCCCTCCCTCCCGCGACTCTAGTAAGTCACCTCAACTTCGTCTATCTCCATCTACGACTATACTTAGGATAACTAGATCCTAAGTATAGGGGGCGTGATTTAACTGAGTCAATTCACTGTACATCCTCCAAATCACATCAGTCCTCATACTCACTTCAGTCCTATTCTGAGGCTGACCTGAGCCTAAGTATGGGGGGAACGATACTCGCCATGTATATACTAATCCATTTCCCCTCTTGACCTCATCCGCCCCACTTTTGATCTTCTTCTACACTTAGGCTGTCAGAGCCTAAGTATAGGGGGGCGGAGCGACTTCTATATTTTTTTGTAATTTTGGCTCTCTTATGCTTAGCACGAGCTATGTCTTTGTCCTCTCTTTCCGTGCTCTAAGGACATAGCACACGCTAAGTATAGGGGGCGTGTGTATATTACATATACACTTTACCCATAGCTCGTACTTTTACGTATTTTTGTATATATTAGGCAATAATTACGGGGATGGGTAAAATTGGAGAAAATCTTTTGTAAAATACACTTGTATATTCTGTATAATACTCATAAAATGCTTAGGAGATATACCAAAGTGTCAAATATGTATATATAATAAATTGGAAACATCAAAGGCTTCTTGTTTTACTCTTGCATATCATCTCTGCATCCGAAAAGAAAAGAAAGAAAAAGAGTCTTGCATTTCATTCATCTACATATCATGCCATCTACATCTCATCTGCATATCCTGCATATGCAAGGTGAAAAGCTAGTGGGTTAGGAACCAAGTTATGAGTAGATATTGAGGATGGACTTGATTTGACTTTAATCCACCTAATTTTAGAGGAATCTTATAGGAACTGGAGTAAAGATTTCTCAGGTCAAGTGACTTAATTCTTTGATTCCGCAAGTCTATGTTCACATGTCATCTTGATAAGTCTAAGTAGAATATTTCGACCTAACTTGGACAAGCACAATGCACATATCTCTTCATTGGTGAGGTGGTGAGGAGGTAGAATCCTTTAGCTTGGAGTAGCACACGGGTGGAAACATCCGTCCTCCTCTAGGGAGGGTAGTGCATCTCAACTTAGTCTGGTGGTGTTGACGTCTGAGGACAGGACGCAGTGGGTTGCAATAATGCTTCAAAAGAGGGATAGTCTACTGGCTCAAGAGGAAAAACTCCTGTTGTACATGATGCACCTTGTATATAGTTCCAAAAAAGAAAAGTAGAAAAAAGAGACAAAAATGCAAGAACTCCAAAAAAGTAGACATACCAGACATAAAATAAAATACCTGTCGGAGGGTGTATGTTAGCAAGAAGTCTGCAGCTGGATGACTTGGCTACACTGGTCAGGCATCCCGGGATAGGTAGCTACACTAGCTACCATCCATTCTTTTCTCCACCCCCTCCTCTTGAGCTGGTCGCACTTGAACTTAGAAGGGAATACCCCACTCCTCGAGGAAAGAGTTACTGGACCGGGGAATTAGAGTTACCTTGTTAGAGGAGGCTATTTCTGAGACATTTCTGATGTGGAGAGTTATATCTCACTTACACAGTACAAGTAAGAATTATAGTCATCAGAAATTTGCGTATGAAGATTTATTCTGACCTGGCTATTGAGGCATCTTGAATAGAAGACTTGTGGAACTTGAAGTCTGTTAGGTCTTAAGTTCATATCCCAATAAGGTTCCGCCACACAAATAAAGGTCGAGTCAAGCTCCATTTTCAACTTTTGTTCATGACCTTGGTATGGAACCCAATCTCATTTCACTTTTGCATTTCATTTTAGTTGTTCGGGGACGAGCAAGATTTAAGTATAAGAGGTTGATGAATCTGTGATTCATCACTCTAAAAGTTGAAAATAGAGCTTTGTTCCCCAGTAATTAGATGCATATTTTTACTTATATTGCATAATTAGCATTTATGCATACATTGATAATATATGCATTTTAGCATTCATATTTGCATTAAATAAGAAGCCCCATTCACTTGTAAATATTCACATGTATATTCACCATATTTCACCTATTTGTATATATTTTATACTAACTCTGAATCCAATAAAGTCAACTCCATAGTATATATATTACTAACACCAATTAAAGAAAAAACATCAAAAAAAATACTAACTTGTAAAATTAACCGATAAATCCCCAAACCCAGTTGGAGACCATAGACCTTAGAATGCGCATCTCTCTCATACAACCTCCAAAATAGGTATACTCTCTTTTAAAGTAATATACATTCAGATACCTTTAAAACAAGACTAATTTCATTAAAACCAGAGCTCGTATGCAAAACTTGGGTTTTTGGGCCCCTTTGTATACTCCATGTATGTATATTTGTACTCTTGTATTTTTGTATCATATTTGACTTCATCTCTATTTTTGATCAACATGAAACTTGTAGATCTCATCGAGATCTACAACTTTCATGTTTTGAGTTTTTCCAAATTCGACCTCCTTCTCTCTCTAAATGAATTTTCTCTCTCAGCCACTTAGAGCTGGCCACGTGGCACCCTCTGATTGCGCCACGCGGCCCGCTTCTTTGCGCGCCACGCACCCTATCCTCCCCGTCGTCCGATCACTCACCTTCTCCCGCGATCTGGACCGCTCATCATCGCAAAGCTTCCCACCTGTTCGATCCACACATAGATCTCATCTAGACCGCTCGCCAGCGCCGCGCTTCCCTTTACACCATGTAGCGAAGCCTACGCCCTCCGATCTTTGCCAGGAAGCTCTTATCCTGGCCACTCATCCCACAACGCCTCACGGCCCTTCGATCAATCCCCTATAATACATCTCCTCTACACGTTAGCGCCTTAACCCACGTCCACCACGTAGGTACATCTACGCCCTTCGATTTTAACCCGCCGATCTAATCCTCACGTTCCACTTACGCCCTTCTTCTGACCGTTGTATCGCTCGATCCAACGGTCGATACTTCGTCTGCTACCTCCCGAATGCCTTACACCCCACGTTGCCCACCATGCGTGAGGGCCACCCCCTTTCTATTTCCGGAGCCTCGCTGTCCACCCTCGCCAACCTTTACCACCTCCCTCGTGTAGCCCTATCTCCCCTCATCCTCGCCGAACCCCTCAAACTCCATAACCTCCATCCACCTTGCTCCACGATGCCCACCAAATCCACCACCTCATCACCAATGCCGTCACCTTCAAGCTATAAATGCGCCTCCCCCATCGACTAACATCCCCATCCGCCAGTACAGGAGGCTTCCCTGAGCTCCATTCTCCTCATTCGTGACAGCAATTAGGCACGACATCGAGCGAAGACGGTCGACGACCTCCGATGAGATCCGCGACACACCCCTGCTATGTCACAGCTCCTCCACGGCATTGCACAAAATCGGGACACTACCGGCCCTTGAGCGAAGATCAGGAAGCCTTCATCTGAGCTTCTGGCCCTAGGTAGACACCTCCATCTCCCTCCCGATCTTCTTCATCTTTTTCTCGAGTTTTCTTCCATTTTATTCACCATCTACGATCTTCTTTACGCTCCGCCAACCATCCTTCGAGCTTCGTCTCGGAGCGGGCACTTTCGCGCACTCCTTCATTCAATCCGATGAAGCACCCCACCTCACGTCGACGCATGCTCCGCCGCCTTGGCGGAGTTCGATCACCGGACATCTACGCTGCCCCTCAGGCCTCACTCCGCTCGCACGGTCACCCCAAGAGCGCACCTGCACGCCTCGGCTAGCCATTAACCCTCTGTAGGTACTTAAATTTGGACTGGCCGGAACCTCATCGGAGCTTCCTTCGAGCTTCTCTGACATTTCTCTCCAGAGCCGTTCAACCGCTCCTGAGATCGCCGGAGGATCCCTAACGCCTCCACGAGTCTTCCCAGCTACTTGGGAGCCTCCGGCGAGCTTCACCGATGACCAGAGGAGGAGGCAGAGCTCAAGCTTCTTCACCCGAGCCCAGCCACCTCAGTCGCAGGAGGCGACGGGCCGGTTGGAGACGAAGAGCAGCAACCGTCTGATCTTCTTGATCGGACGGTCAGGAGGACTCCACGTCTCACTCACTCCGTAGCCGTAGGATCAGGAGGACCCTACGGACTAGATCACGCCACGTCGTCACCTGCTGGTCGCTCCCGATGCTATTGGATTCATCTTGATCTAACGGTTGCTGATCGTCCACGTATACATCTTCATCGAGCATCCAGAGCCGTTGGATCATCACTTGATCCTATGGTCCACAACGTGCCACGTAGCCGCCTCCGAGCCTCTGCCCCAACCTTTAGGCTCGGAGCCACCGAAGCTACCCCGAGCCAAGTCCAAGCCTCCATAGCACCCGAGCCTCAGTCCGAGCCTCTGAAGTCCACCGAGCCTGGGAACCCCACTTGGTATGCACATACGACCTGGGAATTTTACAGCGAGGCCCCAAAAGATTTTCATATTTGCATTCCAGTCCCTGTCAGGAGCCCCTACGTGAGGTGCACATGTTTTGTGGGAAATTTGCATGCATACCTTCATCATTATAGGTACTTGCATATTCACCCCTATCAGCATGTTTACTTTTTATCAATTTTATTTCCTGTAATTACAAAGAGGCCCTTGTCTTTGCATGCATATTTAGGCATTCATTTTAACGCATTCTTCAAGTACGAAAGTTGCATTTTGTAGCTTAATTTGTCCTCTTTCATATGTGACACTTGGCATATTTTTGTAAGATCAGTGGATTTTATTATTAATTAATTGGTGGAATTTTGTCATATTTTGCCCATTTATGCCTTTTAATTTGTAATAATTTCTTTATGACTCCAAAATTCACCAAAAATTCACATTAGACTTAGGATAAGTAAGTTCACATTGTATCCAAAAATCATCTCATTTGCACGCACGTGAGGCCTGAATAAATCATTTAGTGATTTACTTAATTAATTTGTAATAGGTCCAATTCACATAGAAATTTAGGATTATTAATTTTCCTGGATTCTTCACATGTAGATCTATCTAGGATACTTTTGAGAACTGGAAATATTGTGATTTGGTATTTATTAAAATTAATTTAGTCAAAATCACTTTGCATTAATTTTAAATTCACAGTAAATTCATCTAGTGTCAGAAAATTCTAAAAAAATTAATGTAGCTTAATTTCATTGCATTCCACCATCTGGCCGAGTTTCACAATTTTTGGACTTGATTTGATCACTTTTATAAATTCACTTATAAAACTGACCCGATTTTGCATGTGTCTTTTCTTTCTTGCATAAAATATATTGACAAAAGACCAAAAATATCTTCTGAAAATCCGACATTGGAAATTTGCTTAAAATCTACCAAAGGAGACAGTTGCCTCCCTGAGTTCGACCTTGGACTTGCCCAAGTAAAATAAATTTGCCACTCGTGATTAACTCGACATTAATTAAAAGTGGTTTTTTATCTGCTCTTATTATCCGACTGCAACAAACAACACAGCGATTAATTTGACCATTAATTTGATTAAATTAACAAGGGTAGTAAGACGCACGTTAGATACCATATCTTAAGGTGAGGAATCCTTTCTTGGAACTATCCATACGGAATCGTTCAAGAATCTTCTTAATGCATCCATGTTGTGATCATCCAAATATCATCTTTTCTTGGTTCCTGAAAAATTTCAGGCCTAAGATGTAAGAGGCTTCTCCAAGATCTTTCATCTCGAAGGTATGAGATAGCCAAATTTCCAAACTGGTCATCATCCCTGTATCATTCCCAATGACAAGGATATCATCTATGTAAAGCACGATGAACACAATGGCGCTCCCACTTGTACACACAAGGTTCATCAGGATTCTGCACAAAATCACAACTCTTTTATGGTTTCATCAAATCTAATGTTCCGGCTACGAGAAGCTTGTTTGAGCCCATAGATGGATTTCTTTAGCTTGCATACTTTGCCATCCTCAACTATGAAGCCCTGGGGCTGCACCATATAGATATCCTCCTCGAGATATCCATTGAGGAAAGCATCTTCACGTCCATCTGTCAGATATCGTAGTCAAGAGATGCAACAATAGTTAGCAGTGTCCTGATGAACTTAAGCATAGCTACAGGAGAGAACGTCTCATCGTAGTCGATGCCTTCTCTCCGTGTGTAGCCCTTGCACACGAGCCGTGCTTTAAAAGTCTCTACTTTCCCATCAGGTCCCCTTTTTCTCTTGAAGATCCATTTATACCCAATGGGTTTTACCCCTTTAGGTGGATCCTCTAGGGTCCATACACCATTCTTATGCATGGAGTCAATTTCTGTCTTCATTGCTAGCATCCATCTATCCTTGTCATGATCCGCGAGTGCTTCATTAAATGAAGTAGGATCATTGTTAGTCTCATTTACAAATGGAATCCATACCTTTCAGGTGGTGCAACCACCCTCGAACTCCTTCGAAGAGGTATGGGTACTTCATCTTTATTTATCTCTTCACTTTCCGGTTCAGGAAGCTTAGAATCCTCAGGGGATTCAATGAGCTCCTCTACTTCATTTTTGTCTTGACCTTTAAGGAAATCATCCTCCAGAAATTTCACATCTCTATGGAGAAAATCTTTTGTATCTCAGGGTCATAAGCTGGTATCCAATACCATATTTAACATACCCAATGAAGTAACACTCACAAGTGTGAGATTATAGCTTACTTGCGTCCACGTTCTTCGCATGGACCAAGCAACCCCAGACCCTCAAGTGTTTAACACTAGGCTTGCTACATACCAGAGCTCATGAGGAGTCTTAAGTACAGATTTGCTAGGAACCTTATTCAGGATATATATTGCAGTCTCTATTGAATATCCCAAGAAACTAAGAGGTAAATGTGCTTTGCTCATCATTGAACGGACCATGTCCATGATGGTCCTGTTGCGTCTTTCAGCAACACCATTAAGTTGGGGGTTCTAGAGGGAGTGAGATTGGAGACAATTCCATTCTCTTTAAGATACTCCTTGAATTCATCTGAGAGGTACTCGCCACCTCGGTCATATTGAATCCATTTAATCTTCCTATCGGTTTGATTCTCAACCAAAACCTTCAACTCTTTGAACTTTTCAAAGGTTTCAGATTTATGACTGATAAACGCTTCCCACACCCTTAGTTAATTCGGTCAGATTAATGTCCAAATTAATTAGATGTCGTTCGTTGCAGTCGGATACGAGAGGGCTAATAAAAAACAACTATAATTAGATTCGAGTTAATTTCAAGCAGTAATTTTTTTTACTTGGTGAAGTCCAAGGTCGAACTCAGGGAGGCAGCTGTCTTCGTAGGTCAAATTTTAGCAAAATCCAAGCGTGAGATTTTCGGGGAATATATTTTTGGTCTTTTTCGGTTTTTATGCAATACACATGCAAAATCAGGCCAACTTAAATGTTAATTCAGAAAGATGGACAAATTAATTGCAAAAATTATAAAACTTGGCCAGATGATGAAATGGGATGAAATTAAGCTACCCTAATTTTTTTAGAATTTTCTGATGCATGGATAATAAAGTATGCAGACTTTAGTGAAAATGACTAAACCAATTTTAATAATTACCAAATGATGATATTTCTCAGAAACAAAATTAATCCAAATAGATCTAAGGGAGAGCTATCCAAATCAACTTGAATTTCCTTAAAACACTTCACGGTTGATTAATTAAAAATCGATTAAGGTTTTCACTAAATGATTTTTCTAAAACAAACTATACGTGCAAATGGTGTGATTTTTGGATATGTTGTAGCATAGATTTAGATCTACCAATGATTTTTTCAAAGATTTTTCAATAAGCAGACAGTACGCAATAAATTAATCAATCAAAATGGGCAAAATATTGAAATTTTCACCAAGTTAATTTCCATAAATAATCTGCAAATCAAAAAAATACAAATAAATGCTAAAATGATAGTACAAGAGTTATGCTACACAATGCAACTTTTGGAATTAAAAATGGACGACAAAATGATGACAAAATAAACGTGCAAATGCAAGGGTATGAATGCAATACAGAAATATAATTATGAACTGAAATGAGAATAAGGACTTACATGCAATTACTGCAAACTTGAAATTTTTTTAAGAACTTGCAAAGGGGTGCAAGTGTCCCCTTTGCAAATTCCCTTTTGTCCTTATTATGCGATAGATCTCCTCTGCCTTCTTGCTTGAAACAGGGGGTGGAGGAGATGGGGCTTCACGGACACGATAAGAAGGTGGCCGGCGTTGGAGGGGGCGGCGCGTGGCTGGAACGAGGAGGTGGCGGCCGCCAACGCCTGATGAGGGCGGCGACGTGGACGACCTGTTGTTGGCGGAAACGCGCGCCGCGTGCTGGGGTGGCTTCGAGGATGGTCGGTGGGCGCACACGCACGCGCGGAGCGGCACACCGCGGTCGTGGTTGCAGCGGCCTGGAGTGGGGTGCGCCGCCGCGCTGGGCAGAGATCGGGTCGGCACGCGCGTCGGGCTGGGGGCGTGGAGAGGCCTGAGGTGTGGCGCAGCTGTTGGGGTCGGCCTCCGAGGCTGCTGTAAGGTGGAGGCCGGCGTCGTTGGCGGCGAGGGGGACGGCCGACACACGGCCACGGGTCGTCGGGGTAGACGTGGACACGTGGACTGCTAGGCAGCTGATGGAGGGTGTGTGCGTGTGGCTTGGTGAAGGGAGGAAGAAGAAGAAGGGGGGATTTCACCACCTCCCATGTTCTTCATGCATTTGTTTAGTTGGGCGCAAATAACCGACGAATCGATTGATGGAATTTCTTCATAAAAATAAATAGAAATCACCGTTTCGTTCGCAACGTGCGATTTATCCGTTGATGTGTGATCGGTTTTGTGATTCGGTGGGAGGAAGGTGATGAATCAGGGAGAGAGAAAGGTATGAGGAAGAAGAAGAGAGGAAGAAAATGAAGATAAATTTTACCTGGAGATGGATGAGTGCCTGTGAAATGAAGGGAGAAGCAAAGCTTCTCAGGTCGTCGCTCGACGCGCGGCAAGCGGAGCTCGGGCAGCGGCGGTTTGCGGCTGCGGCGGTGGACGGAGGGCCACCGGATCTCGCCTAGAAGAGATGGGTCTTCGCTCAACTATTGCACTTCCTAGCTGTCACCTAAGGTTATAGGAGCTCTCCTCTCTCCCACAGTGGGAATGGTGGATAGGTATGAATGGAGGGGTAGAGGAGATTATAAAGAGGAGAAGGTGGAGGTTGGAGAGGCCATGGAGAGAGTGGGAGAGATGGAGAAGGTGAGGTGGGATGGGAGGTGTCGAAGGGTGGCCTCTCCCTTAAGTTAAGGGAGAGTGGGAAGGAATGGTAGAGAGGAGAGAGATGATGCCACTTGGCGCGCTAGGATGCGGCCATGTGGTATTTATTAATAAAAAGCAAAAACCAAGGAGTTGACACGTGGTGGCTTCCGGAGCCACCACGTGTCGCTCCCAAAAAACCAAAGTTAAAATGGAAAGAAAAATAAAAAAGACATAATAAACGAGCTTAAATCAAAAAGTGTTCAACACAAAAGTTGCTTATCTCGATGAGATCTACAACTTTCGTGAAGGGCCGAAAATTAAACGAGATCATCTGTACAAAAACGTATTTTTGGGTGGTACCTTATAGGTATAAAATACCACATTTTATCTTTTGCAATTTTTTGTCATTTTTCAATAAGAAAAAAATCAAAATAAAAATAGAGAAAATATGAGAACAATATTTACAACTTAATCTAATTTTTTTGGATTTTTAATTTTGAAGAAAATAAAATAATAAAATACAGGGGTAAAACGGTCAATATGTACAATATACAAAAGGGGCCCAAAACCCAAGTTGCATACGAACTCCGATTTTAATGAAATTGGTCTTGTTCCGAATGTCTCTGAATGTATATTAAAAGTGAGTAGACCTAATTCGGAGGTCGTATGAGAGAGATATGTGCATTTTAAAACTCCTGGTTTCAAACTTGGATTGGGGTTTTATTGGTCAATTTTGCAAGTTAGTATTTTTTTAATATTTTTTTTAATTAGTGTTAGTAATATATACACAATAGAATTGGTTTTATTGGATTTGGAGTTAGTATAAAATATATACAAATAGGGTATTTCATCTAATATACATGTCAATATTTACAAGTGAAATTGGCTTCTTATTTTATGCAAATATGAATGCTAAAATGCAGATATTATGCTTGCATGTATGAATGCTAATTATGCAATATAAGTGGAAATATGCCTCTAATTACTCGGAAACAAAGCTCTATTTTTCAACTTTTAGAGTGATGAATCGCAGATTCATCAAGCCCCTATACTTAAACCTTGCTCGTCCCCGAGCAACTAAAATGAAATGCAAGAGTTAAATGAGATTGGGTTCCATACCAAGGTCATGAACAAAAGTTGAAAATGGAGCTTGACTCGACCTTTGGATTAATTGTGTGGCGGAACCTTATTGGGATCTGAACTTAAGACCTAACAGACTTCAAGTTCCACAAGTCTTTTACTCAAGACGCCTCAACAGTCAGGTCAGAACATATCCTCAAAAGCAAATTTCTGATGACTATGATTCTTACTTGTACTGTGTAAGTGAAATGTAACTCTTCACATCAGAAATGACTCGGAACCAGCCTCCTCTAACAAGGTAACTCAAGAACCCGGTCCAATAACTCTTTCCTCGAGGAGCGGGGTATTCCCTTCTAAGTTCAAGTGCGACCAGCTCAAGAGGAGGGGGTGGAGAAAAGAATGGACGGTAGCCAGTGTAGCTACCTATCCCGGGATGCCTGACCATTGTAGCCAAGTCATCCACCTGCAGACTTCTTGCTAATATACATACTCCGACATGCATTTTTTTTTGCCTGTCTATTTTTTTGGAGTTCTTGCATTTTTTCTCTTCTTTTCTTTTTTTTTTGAACTATATACAAGGTGCAGCATGCACATCAGGAGTTTTTCCTCTTGAGCCAGTAGACTATCCCTCTTTTGAAGCATTATTGCAACCCACAACGTCCTATCCTTAGACTTCAACACCACCAGACTAGGTTGAGATGCACTACCCTCCCTAGAGGAGGACCGATGTTTCCACCCGTGTGCTACTCCAAGCTAAAGGATTATACTTCCTCACCACCTCATCAATGAAGAGCTACGTGCATTGTGCTTGTCCAAGTTAGGTCATTGTCTAAAAGAATCATGTGTGTGCACGAGATATTCTACTTAGACTAATTAAGATGACATGTGAACATAGACTTGCGGACTCAAAGAATTAAGTCACCTGACCTGAAAAATCTTAACTCCAGTTCCTATAAGGTTCCTCTGAAATTAGGTGGATTAAGGTCAAATCAAGTCCATCCTCAATATCTACTCATAACTTGGTTCAGAACCCACTAGCTTTTCACCTTGCATATGCAACATATGCAGATGAGATGTAGATGGCATGCTATGAATGAAATGCAAGACTCTTTTTTTTGAAATGCAAGGATGATTTGCAAAAGTAAATAAGAAGCCTTTATTTTCAACATATATTTTTTTTGGTATACAACATATTTTATTATTTACAAAAAGTTTTTAATTTACACATAATATACATAGTATACAACACACATTTTTTTTGGTTTACATCTTATTTGACAACAAATTTTACATGAGTATGTTTTACCATAATTTTACAACTTTTATATAAGTATTATACATATAGTATAGAAAAAAATTTTTCTTCAATTTTTACCCACCCCGTAATTATTGCATAATATATACAGAAAATACGCGAAAATGCGCGAAAGTACGAGCTATGGGTAAAGTATATATGTAATATATACACGTCCCCTATACTTAGCGTGTGTTATGTCCTCAGAGCACGAAAAGCGAATAAAAAGACATAGCTCGGGCTAAGCGTAGGAGAGACAAAATTATAAAATGTATAGAAGTTGCTCCGCCCCCCTATACTTAGGCTCTGGCAGCCTAAGTGTAGAAGAAGATAAAAAAATGGGGCGGATGAGGGCAAGAGTGGAAACGGATGAGTATATACAAGGCGGGCATCGGTCCCCCCTATACTTAGGCTCTGATCAGCCTAAGTATAGGACATGAGTGAGTATGAGAATCGATGTGATCTGGAGGATGTACAATGAATAGATGCGAGTCACTCTCCTCCTATACTTAGGATCTGGTTATCCTAAGTATAGTCGTAAAATGAAATGAGATGAGCCGGGGCGAGTGATTTGAATCACTGGGGTGGGAGGGAGGATAGGATGTACAAGAAAGATGGTATATACAAATGAGTCAGTTTGAATCTTTCGAGATGCTGCGGATGGCAGGAGCTCACTGCTGCATGGCTTCATACGCGGCTCGAGGTGTATCTGCTGAATCTGTCTCGTGCATGAATACAATCTCCTCAACATGGACTAATTGCTCATTGGATACGACAAAGTGCTTCAACAGCTGTCTATTCACAAGGAATGTCGATGCGTCATCTGCGAGATCTGAGATCTCGACACATCCACTATCATGCACCGTACGGACGACAAATGGGCCTGTCCACTTGGACTTCAACTTGCCTTGGAAGATCTTCAGCCTAGCATTAAACAATCATACTTTCTGTCCAGGAACAAAGGTCTTTCGTCTGATATATCTATCATGCCAACGCTTCACCTTGTCCTTGTATACCAAACTGTTGTCATATGCGCGGTTTCTGATTTCTACAAGCTCATGAAGATCCATGTCTCGTTGCTTCTGCCCAAGGTGCGTGTTCCAGTTGACCTTCTTGATTGCCCATTCTGATTTGTGCACTAACCTTGCGGGCAAATGGCACGGCTTTCCGAATACCATTCGGAATGGGGAGGTTCCTAACGGTGTCTTGTAAGCTGTCCTATACGCCCAGAGGACTTGATCCAAGATCTGAGACCAGTCCTTCATGTCCGGGCGGACAAGCTTTTGCAATATGGTTTTTACCTCCCGATTCGATACCTCAGCCATACCATTGGTTTGTGGATGGTAAGGACTCGCGACACGGTGTTCGATGCCGTAGTCCTTCAGGAGTTTCTTCACCTCCCGATTCACAAAGTGGATACCCTCGTCTGATATCATCATTTTGGGGATCCCGAACCTAGAGATTATGTGCTCTCTGATGAATTTATAGACAGTTCTGTTGTCTGCGGCTCGGGTCGGGATAGCCTCCACCCATCTGGATAGATAGTCTACCGCAAGAAGGATATATTCGAACCCGTGGCTAACAGGGAATGGGCCCATGAAATCGATGCCCCAGGCGTCAAAGACATCACAAATGATGACCGACTGCATTGGCATCTCATCCTTGGAACCGACGGTTCCTCCCATTCTCTGGCATACTGGGCACGATTTCGCGAAGGCGGTGGCATCGCGAAACAGAGTCGGCCAGTAGAAGCCACACTGAAGTACCTTCCATGCGGTCCTCTTCCCGGAGTGGTGTCCTCCTGCCTCTAAGCTGTGGCATAAAGAAAGGACACTCTGGTATTCCTCCTGAGGAATACATCATCTCCAGACACAATCCGGTCCTTCAAAGAAAAGGATCGGATCCTCCCAATGGTAGCGTCTAGCATCCGACTTTAGTCGGTCGATTTGGCTCTTGGGCCAATCTTCGGGAACTTTCTTGGAGACAAGATAATTCACGATATTGGCGTACCATGGGAGTGAGTCGATAACAAAAATCGACTCGTCAGGGAAGGAGTCTCGAATTGGTGAATCCTTAGAAGTATTAAGATCTTCGAGACGAGAAAGATGATCGGCCACTATGTTCTTCTTTCCAGGTTTATCACAGATGTCCAAGTCAAACTCCTGGATAAGTAAAATCCATCGAAGAAGACGCGCCTTCGCATCCTTCTTTTCCATCAAGTACCGTAGTGTCGTATGGTCAGTGAACACAGTTACCTTGGATCCAATGCGGTGAGATCTGAATTTGTCCAAGGCAAACACTACCGCAAGCATTTCCTTTTCCGTAACTGTATAGTTACGCTGAGCGGTATCAAGCACTTTGCTTGCGTAGTGAATTGCAAACGGGACGTCATCTCTTCTTTGTCCCAACACAGCCCCTACAGCATAGTCTGAGGCGTCCGTCATAATCTCAAAAGGTAGAGACCAATCTGGGGCTTGTAGGATGGGTGCGTCCATAATCATTCCTGGCAAAAGCTTAAAGGCCTCAAAACATTTGTGATCAACAATAAACTCCATGTCTTTGCCTAAAAGCTCAGTTAGCGGCCGGGCAATCTTAGAAAAATCCTTAATGAACCTTCGATAAAATCCAACATGCCCGAGGAATGACCGCAACTGCTTAACGTTGGTTGGTGGCTCGAGTCGTCTGATCACATCCACCTTGGAAGGGTCAACCTCCATTCCTCTCTTGGAGATGACATGCCCCAACACTATGCCCTATGTCACCATGAAGTAACTTTTCTCCCAGGAGAGCACCAGATTGACCTCACAACATCTTTTTAGGACTCGGTCCAGATTCCTAAGACAGGAATCGAAGGAATCATCGTGGACTGAGAAGTCATCCATGAAGACTTCCAGGAATTCACCGACCATTTCGGCGAATACAGCAATCATGCACCTTTGGAAAGTACCTGGAGCATTGCATAACCCAAAAGGCATGCGCCTGAAAGCATAGGTACCAAAGGGGCATGTGAATGTAGTCTTTTCCTGGTCGTCTGGAGCTATGGTTACTTGATTGTAGCCCGAGAACCCATCTAAGAAGCAGAAGAACTCTTTCCTCGCTAGTCGCTCTAAGATCTGATCAATAAATGGTAGGGGGAAATGATCCTTCTTCGTTGCGGCATTCAAGCGTCTGTAATCCACACAGACGCGCCACGACGTGGGTACTCGCGTCACGATCTCCTCTCCGTCCTCGTTGGTGGTCGTCTGAATTCCCGACTTTTTCGGGACAACATGGATTGGGGCCACCCACTTAGAGTCGTAGATTGGGTAAATGAAACCCGCATTGCACCATTTTTCTATCTCCTTCTTCACGACCTCTCGTAAATTTGGATTCAACCGGCGTTGGAATTCACGAGAGGGTTTGGCTTCGTTCTCCAAGTAAATATGGTGCGAACACAGAGCGAGATTTATCCCGTAGAGATCGGAAATGCTCCAGCATATCGCCTTACAGTTTTTCTCTAGGATCTCTAGCAAGCGAGATTCCTACTCCTCGGTCAATCGCGAACTGATGATGACCGGAAATTTATTGTCTTGTCCCGCATGGAAGGCGTATTTTAAAGTTGTGGGTAAAGGTTTGAGCTCAGGAATAGTGTGATCGTCTAAGAAGTCTGGCTCAATCTAATCTGGCTCAGTGTTGGAAGTGGCTGGATCGTTCTCTGTGATAGTTGCCACCAAGTTGTTCGGCTCAGGAGTCGGATCGTCAAAAGTCTCCATGCAATCGGCAAAAGCCACGTCCGACTCGTCATCCTCATCTTCTGATTGTCCTAAAGAGGGGAGGACAGACAGGCCCAACTGGGCCTCTATGTCATTGAAGATGTAGGGCGATGCAGGTTCTGAGCTGTACTCGTCCCTGAGGACCTCGCAAATTGATTCATGAACTGGATCATCTCCGGAGGGGAGGGACTCATCGGTGCTGGCTGGGTTCTGTCTCCATGGCCCAACTGTGTCTACATGATCGCAGTCTGTTCCGGTAGAAGAGTACTCGGTGCTGGATTCTAAATCCAGTCTCTGCCATCTTGTCTGCTTCATTTCGAGTCCCTCATCTCCGCCTGGAGTTTGGAACTGAATCTTCCCGATCTTATAATCAAATAATGCCCCTGCTGTTCTGAGGAAGGGCCTACCTAGAATGATCTGGGAGTCTCTCCAATTACGAGGGGTTTCCATATCCAGGACAGTGAAGTCCACCATGTATTCTTGTCCCTCGACTTTGACCACAATGTTCCTCAATTCTCCTTGGGACCTCTTGGTTGATTTATCAACAAACTGTAGAAGGGCTCTAGATTTCCTAAGAGGTCCGAGATTAAGCCGTTCATAGAGGGCTGTCGACATCAGATTGATGGAAGAACTATTGTCTAAGAGAGTGCGTGCAAACGCGATGTCATCAACATGACTCACTACATAATGTGCACCTATGTCTCTTCGTTTCCTTGGAAACGAGTTCTTTATTGCACAAGTTGTGGCTACTGATAAAATGTGTTTCTCAACACGACTTTTGGTCTTCCTGCTAACCCTAGTAGGTGTGCATCTCACCTTAAGGTATTTTTGGAATGCAGGGGTCATCTCCACGTACTTGTTAAAGGGGGTTGTGACATTGATATATTTGTTGCAGAATTCAGCCATCTCAGGGTCATCTTTTTGGATTTTTTGATTTTCTTCTTTCCACCTTTAAGAGCTCGGGGGAAAGGGATTATTGACTCTAACTCATGTTCTGAAACTGGAATCTTTTCATTGAAAGCTGGAACTGAGTTATGTACATGACTCGGACTCTGAAACAGATTAGGACTCTGACTCGAATTGAAAGAAACATGCTGGGGCGAAATTGGTGATGCGTCTTCCGCTTCTTCTGGACGGTCCTCCTCAGATGGAGGTGCGGGTTCTTCATCAGTTTCACCGGACTCACTAATGGTGCGGGAATGCTGCTTCGAGGACTCAGATGTCCTCTTCTTCTGCCGGTGATGGTGGTGGTGTTGCTGCTCCTCTTCCTCCAAGTTCTCCTCAGGTAGAGACTTGGAAGTTCCTTCCTTCTGTGCCCGTGCCCGATCAGGTATGGTCACGGTCCTTCCGCTCCTGAGGGACATATGACTTACATTATCGTACGAAAGGATCTCATGTTCAGATAAATAATTATCTGAATAGTATACCTGATCACGAGGTCGCATCTGGCCATGGAGTATGTTGTTCAGGTTGGCATGAACCTGTGTGGGAATCGGGGTTTTTGGCGCCATCTATTGGTCTTGGGTACAAGAGACACGATTGATATTGTTTCTCATATCCAGAAAATCATTCTGCATCTGTTGGACCCTATCAGACAGGGTCTGGATCGCCAAGGTAAGGGACTCCAATTCAGTGGGCTGGGCTGGCTGATGTGCAGACGAGGTTCTGTATTGGCCTGGCTGGCCATGCCGATATTGTTGCTGCTGATGGGACGGTGATGGCCCCTGCTGATAGGTGCGTTGTTGCTGCTGGTACTGCTGAGGCTGGTACCCTTGTTCTGGCCTGGGCTGAAAGCGCGGTGCGGGAACGGGTCTGGTTTCTTGATATGTTGGGGATGGGCGGTGAGGCTGACCCTTCCTCATTTCGGCCTACCTGACAATCGGGTCACGGCTATACCAAAGCCCGTTGATCTCATATACTTGCGGAGGCTCCTCGTATCCCGTATCCACTTGTGGGGGTGCATGCTGGTCCTGCTGGGTGTAAGTCTGATCCCAGCTACCCTGAGGCCCCGGTGTCTGTTCCTGTACAAGATGGACTCGATGTACATGTACAGGTGGTGCAGAAGTGGCAGATAGCTTTATCTTAGCTACCTTCTCAGAAAGTTCCTCCACTTTCTTCGGTAGAGGCAAAAGAGACTCAAGTTCCGTGACTCTCTTATGGATCTGCTCGACCATGGTTAGCTTGTCAGCAATCATCCCCATGCTGGGAATGAGGTCCTCAGTCAGATCTGCTACAGTCCTTCGGGTTGTCTCATTGGATTGGATTGAGGGAGACAACGCAAAGGCCCTTGTGGACTGCGACTTGCCGGTCTCCGCCATCTGCTCCAGGATCTTCCATACAACATTATCATTTTTGTTCAGATAGCTTCCTCCACAGGCGGCACATACTAATCCCTGCATCTCCGGGGTTAGACCACAGAACAAGGTCTGGACTAAGATCGCCTTAGAAATGCCGTGGCAGGGGCATTTCTGTACTAATTCATTGAACCTATCCCAGCATCATGGAAAGGTTCACTGGGTCCTTGGGAGAAGATGGCGATCTTCGTTCTCATTTGGTTAGTTCTACTGAGGGGGTAGAACCTTTTCAAAAAGAGGTCCTTGAACTGCATCCAGGTAGTACATATCACCCCTAGGTTTTTCAGCCAATGTGTTGCCTTATCTCCTAAGGCAAATGGGGTGGCCTTCAATCTAATGTAATCTTGGCCAATATTGGGATGGCTAAGATTGTTGCAAACCAGCTCGAAGTCTCGAAGGAAAGTGTACGGTTCTTCGTTGATATTCCCATTGAACTTCGGTAGCAGGCTAAGGAAATGGGGCTTCAGTTCAAATGCTTGGGCGGGAACCGCTGGTGCTAACCAATTCTGAATCTCATTCTCCGTTGGGTTGTAGGCATCAACCATTGGTCGATCAATATCTCCTGCTGTAATGATATGTCCCATTCTAGCTGTGAGATCCGCATTCCGCTGTTCGGCTTGGACGAGGCGAGCCAATACTTGCTGAAGTGGGTCATCTGTGTTCTCCTCTTCTGGGGATTTTTTTGTGGCATCTTGTCCTCTAGTCCTGAGAAATGAAAATGATCTGGTTTAGAGGATAAATCAGGGAAGGAATTCTTACCGAGGCGATGGTCTTCCTCGGTAAGATCAGAGGAGAGGGAAGGGTTGGTTTGAGAGTAACCACCCTGGGTGTGAGGGATCCAGAACTCAAGAGGGTCATGGATTCTGGGTGGTCCAAGGTGCGCTTGGGCCTGTGAAGATGATTTTCGTGGGGGACTCAGAGAAAGATTTGCGAATAATGTGTCGATATTCCCCCAGTCATTCATCTTGAAGTGGCGAGAAGAAGATAGGATTTTACTCCTACCTGAAGCAAATAAGTTAATCCAAGACCCTGGGTTCACACTCAACACAGTGAAGGACTCAAAACCGAGTCCAATTTATCTTGTAAATTTTAAGTGTGATCTTTTAAGCAAGATAGCAAGGATTACGCGGCCTATAGGGAAGTCGGCTCAGAGCCGGATGCGTCTTCCCTGTTTATCCTGTCGCCTAAGATACCGCCGATCCTCCCTTTCTTCGCTCCTATCCGGAGTTGGGGACTCAAAGACGTGCCCCTATCTACCTGCAAGCAGGCGGAGGCTAACAAAGCTAGGCCTTATCGCAGAGCACCGCTGGCTCGCCCCTATCTACCCGCGAACAGGCGGAGGGTACTTGGTACTTGTCAATGAGCTAAAAGTATTCAACTCGTGATATTTGCTAGGATCAGTTGGCCCGTGATATGGAAGGCGGGGATTTGGGCTCTGCCTTAAGGTTTTTACACACACTCAAGTACCCTCACTCAGCCTGAAAACAAGGTCGGGGATTAGTCTCCCGCAAACAATTTTTTTCAATTTTATTGATTTTTTTGGTCAAAAATGTTAGCAGTCCCGGTTTTAAGTTGAGTTCTCACTTGTTAATCCAACCACACAGCACACCTATCGTCTAGTCCCAATTTCCGTTTAAGTTAAGTGTGAAAAATGGAGGGGAAAATCGAGAAAAGCCGATGCACAAAAAACAATGATGCGTATGCTGAGTTGAGAAGACTTACAGTGATCCCTTCGCTTTTATGCAGGATGTAAGACAGTATTGAAATTTTACACTATATGCAAATGCAGACGACAAAATGCGCTCCTAGACAGGCAGTTCTACTAGCGAGTGGAAAACAAGTTCAATTTGACTAGATCTGCGGTCTAGGTGTGTCTTTTAAGTGTATGTGTGGGCCTAAAAATTACGAGCACAAGCAATTCCTAGAGTGGCTCAAGGAGACGCTAGTGCAAGTCTAAGTTACAATTCAACCAGACAGCACACGGGGACACGGTTTCACTATTTTTACATACGCGAGAACCCAAACGGGAACCGTTGGAAATGATGCGAAAAATGTGGAAATAAATGAAATTTACAAGTTCTCTCAATTTACTCAAACAAATTAGAATGTGTGTTCCTCGAAGCGTCTTCAACTCCGGTGTCCCTCGCACAAAAATAAGTTGAGGTCAGATAAAGAACGACACAAAAAATGCAAAAATTTTAAAAGACAGAGAAATATTCACAAGAAAAACCTGGGGTCAGACTACCTGAGGATTGAAAATCAAACAATCAGAATTTCACTTCAAATTAACCTAAGCCGTGCCTCCCCGGCAACGGCGCCATTTTGATAAACGCTTCCTGCACCCTTAGTTAATTCGGTCAGATTAATGTCCAAATTAATTAGATGTCGTTCGTTGCAATGGGATACAAGAGGGCTAATCAAAAACCACTTTAATTAGATTCGAGTTAATTTCAAGAGGCATTTTTTTACTTGGTGAAATCCAAGGTCGAACTCAGGGAGGCAGCTGTCTCCTTATGTCAAATTTTAGCAAAATCCAAGTGTGAGATTTTCGGGGAATATATTTTTGGTCTTTTAGGTTTTTTATGCAATACACATGCAAAATCATGCCAACTTAAATGTTAATTTAGAAAGATGGTCAAATTAATTCAAAAAATTATCAGCTTGGCCAAATGATGAAATGGGATGAAATTAAGCTAACCTAATTTTTTTAGAATTTTCTGATACACGGATAATAAAATATGCAGACTTTAGTGAAAATGACTAAACCAATTTTAATAATTACCAAATGATGATATTTCTCAGAAACAAAATTAATGCAAATAGATCTAAGGAAGAGCTATCCAAATCAACTAGAATTTCCTTAAAACACTTCACGGTTGATTAATTAAAAATCGATTAAAGTTTTCACTAAATGATTTTTCTAAGACAAACTATACGTGCAAATGGTGTGATTTTTGGATATGTTGTAGCATAGATTTAGATCTACCAATGATGATTTTTCAAAGATTTTTCGATAAGGAGATAGTGCGCAATAAATTAATCAATCAACATGGGCAAAAAATTGCAATTTTCACCAAGTTAATTTCCATAAATAATCTGCAAATCAAAAAATACAAATAAATTCTAAAGTGGTAAAACAAGAGTTATGCTACACAATGCAACTTTTGGAATTAAAAATGGACGACAAAATGATGACAAAATAAACGTGCAAATGCAAGGGTATGAATACAATACAGAAATATAAATATGAACTGAAATGAGAACAAGGACTTACATGCAATTACTGCAAACTTGAAATTTTTTAAGAACTTGCAAAGGGGCGCAAGTGTCCCCTTTGCAAATTCCCTTTTGTCCTTATTATGGGATAGATCTCCTCTGCCTTCTTGCTTGAAACAGGGAATGGAGGAGATGGGGCTTCACGGACACGGCAAGAAGGTGGCCAGCGTTGGAAGGGGCGGCGCGTGGCTGGAACGAGGAGGTGGCGGCCGCCAACGCCTGATGAGGGCGGCGGCGTGGACGACCTGCTGTTGGCGGACACGCGCGCCGCGCGCTGGGGTGGCTTCGAGGATGGTCGGTCGGCGCACACGCGCGCGCGGAGTGGCACTCCGCGGTCGCGGTTGCAGCGGCCTGGAGTGGGTGCGCCGCCGCGCTGGGCGGAGATCAGGTCGGCGCGCGCGTCGGGCTGGGGGCGTGGAGAGGCCTGAGGTATGGCGCAGCCGTAGGGGTCGGCCGCCGAGGCTGCAGTAAGGTGGAGGCCGGCGTCGTTGGCGGCGAGGGGGACGGCCGACACACGGCCAAGGGTCGTCGGGGTAGACGTGGACGTGTGGACTGCTAGGCAGCTGATGGAGGGTATGTGCATATGGCTTGGTGAAGGGAGGAAGAAGAAGAAGGGGGGATTTCACCACGTCCCCTGTTCTTCATGCATTTGTTTAGTTGGGCGCAAATAACCGACGAATCGATTGATGGAATTTCTTCGGAAAAATAAATAAAAATCACCGTTGTGTTCGCAACGTGCGATTTATCCGTTGATGTAGGATCGTTTTTGTGATTCGGTGGGAGAAAGGTGATGAATCAGGGAGAGAGAAAGGTATGAGGAAGAAGAAGAGAGGAAGAAAATGAAGATAAATTTTACCTGGAGATGGATGAGTGCCTGTGAAATGAAGGGAGAAGCAAAGCTTCTCAGGTCGTCGCTTGACGCGTGGCTAGCGGAGCTCGGGCATTGGCGGTTTGCGACTGCGGCGGTGGATGGAGGGCCACCGGATCTCGCCTAGAAGAGATGGGTCTTCGCTCAACTATTGCACTTCCTAGCTGTCACCTGAGGTTATAGGAGCTCTCCTCTCTCTCACAGTGGGAATGGCGGATGGGTATGAATGGAGGGGTAGAGGAGATTATAAAGAGGAGGAGGTGGAGTTTGGAGAGGCCATGGAGAGAGTGGGAGAGATGGAGAAGGTGGGGTGGGATGGGAGGTGTCGAACGGTGGCCTCTCCCTTAAGTTAAGGGAGAGTGGGAAGGAATGGGTAAAGTGGAGAGAGATGATGCCACTTGGCACGCTAGGATGCGGCCATGTGGCATTTATTTAATAAAAAGCAAAAACCAAGGAGTTGACACGTGGCGGCTTCCGGAGCCACCACGTGTCGCTCCCAGAAAAATCCAAAGTTAAAATGGAAAGAAAAATCAAAAAGACATAACAAATGGGCTTAAATCAAAAAGTGTTCAACACAAAAGTTGCTCGTCTCAACGAGATCTACAACTTTTGTGAAGGGCCGAAAATCAAACGAGATCATCTGTACAAAAACATATTTTTGGGTGGTACATTATAGGTATAAAATACCACATTTTATCTTTTGCAATTTTTTTGTCATTTTTCAATAAGAGAAAAATCAAAATAAAAATAGACAAAATATGAGAAGAATATTTACAACTTAATCTAATTTTTTTGGATTTTTTATAATGAAGAAAATAAAACGATAAAATACAGGGGTAAAACGGTCAATATGTACAATATATAAAAGGGGCCCAAAACCCAAGTTTTGCATACGAACTCCGATTTTAATGAAATTGATCTTGTTTCGAAGGTCTCTGAATCTATATTACTTTAAAAGTGAGTAGACCTAATTCGAAGGTCGTATGAGAGAAATATGTGCATTTTAAAACTCCTGGTTTCAAACTTGGATTGGGGTTTTATTGGTCAATTTTGCAAGTTAGTATTTTTTGGATATTTTTCTTTAATTAGTGTTAGTAATATATACACAATAGAGTTGGTTTTATTGGATTTGGAGTTAGTATAAAATATATACAAATAGGGTATTTTATCTAATATACATGTGAATATTTACAAGTGAAATTGGCTTCTTATTTTATGCAAATATGAATGCTAAAATGCAGATATTGTGCTTGCATATATGAATGCTAATTATGCAATATAAGTGGAAATATGCCTCTAATTACTCAGGAACAAAGCTCTATTTTCAACTTTTAGAGTGATGAATCGCAGATTCATCAACGACGTAGTAGGAAGATAAACCCGTATCGCGAATGGTCATCAATAAACGTCAAATAATATCGATATCCATTTCGAGTCGTGGTACTGAAGGGACCACATACATCGGTATGTATTAGGTCAAGAATACCTTCACATCTTGTAACGTTGTTACCAAAAGGCATCCTGGTCATTTTACCTCGAATGCAATGTTCACAGGTAGGTATAGATTGAACCTGTAGAAAATCTAAAGGCTCATCTTTTATCAATCTATTGATCCTATCAATAGATAAATGAACAAGACTTTGATGCCAAATCATATTCGAATGATTTCCATTCTATCTGGATCTTTTAGGGTTTTTATTATTAATGGTAGTGACATTCATGACACATTCATCAATGCACAATTCATAGAGTCCACCAGAAGTCAGAACACCATCCGCAATAAATTTATCATGTCAAGTTTAGATACAGATATCAAGTTCCTCCTGACTTCATGTACATAAAGACACTCTTTAAGTACTAAGACTCGACCACTAGATAACGATAGTCAGCAAGTACAGTTGCAACCCTTGCATCGGATCTCATCTGGATGACTATTTCCCCTTGCTACAAATTCCTAGTTTCTTGAAACAAATGCAACGAATTGCTTACATGAACAGAAGCACCAGAATCTACAACCCAACTTCCTTCTCGTTCAATGAGAAAACTAGTTTCAATGATGAAAGTAAATTTCATACCTGTTGGGGCTTTACCTTTGTCAACCGACTTCAGGTATTCTAGGTAGTTACGTCGCCGATGCCCCAGCTTCTTATAGTGGTGACAGACATCGGTCTTCTTCGATGTCATTAGCGTGGAAGCACTAGAAGATGAACCAACTCCTTGATTCTTCTTCTTTCTCTTCTGGGTCGGGCCCTTCCGAGAACCTTGCTTCCGACCGTGCTTTCCTCTTACTTGTGCAACCATTACACTAGTAGAGGGCCATCCTTCTTTATTACGCCTTCTGTAGATTTTAATGCAGCCAACAACCCAGTGCTAGTGGAAACACCTTTGCTCATGTGATATGACATGACAAAGTTGTTGAAAGACTTAGGGAGCGATAGGAGAATGAAATAAGCCTTCATTTCAGAATCCATGTACGCTCTCAGGGTTTCCAATTCAGAGAGGTACCCAAACACTTTGAGTACGTGTTCTCTAATAGAGGTCCTTTCCTGCATCTTGCAGCAAATAATCTCTTTCATCACATTATAGCACTGTGTGAGATTTATGTCACCGAACATTTCTTTCAGATTCAGCATGATTTCTTGGCAATGGTTCGTTTCCACATGCTACTTCTGAAGCACATTGGACAATGAGCCAAGGATATAACATCTTGCCAAGTTATGATCTTCATCATATTTCTCATTAAAAGATTTATCTTCTGGAGTCTTAGGGTCTGCTATCTTGTCCTTGGATAGCACATATGAGATGCACTCCGCAGAAAAAACAAGATCCAAATTTCAGATCCAATCCGAATAATTTGGTCCGGTCAACTGATTGACCTCCAGGTGCCTGCTCAGTGGGTTCATGGACTTCATTTTCTGAAATTAAGAATGCACTATAATAGAACATATAATAATTATATATTCATTTTTAAAACATTTGATTAAGGCATTTTAAATCAAATTTATCTTGCTATGTCAAATTTGAAAGATTATTCCCTTATTGTCTTTCAAAGTAAGAGTTATACTTACCGCTATATCTCAAGAAATATCTTGGATCTCCTCTCTATCTTTATCACATCCCAATAATATGAGAACTTGTGACTTGAATAAAGAGAAGCGGGAACAAATTCCGCCTTGCAAGTCCAACTTGCATTTCTCAATTCGGTCTTTAACACCCGGGCCCACCACCCCTAAGATGATGTTGACCCGTTGTTAATTGAACCAACCGTCAACAGGCTTAATACTCCCTATACGCAATCCAATATTTCCCCAATAATACGAGGACTCGATATTGGGGTCACTACGTATGCGGCCTTACTCTTTCGAGAAGCAAAGAACCCGATCCAAATAAATCGTATACAGGATCTGTCACTTCGGACATGCGTCTCCTATATACAATATCTGGCATTAGAATCATTTGCCTTGATGGGAGACCATAGATGTCACTTATGTGATCATCTACCTCATATTCATATTATAATAATTAATTATCGTGAATCATATTCACATAATTAATTCTTCCAAGGGAAATACACATCTATTTATAATAGAGTGCTTTTAATTGGATATAATCAATTTAATCATATTAAATTAATTATCAATCTAATTTTCAATCAACAAACTTGATTATTTCTTGAATAGAAGGTATAATCTCAAAGTATGTATTATTCGAATTTTAATATTAGAAAAATACACCTTGATTTCTCCAGCATTATCGAGTCCCCACCCGTTGTCATGGCTAGTACCGACGGGAGTGGGACGGACCGCAACCGGTGCGACCCGCTACCCCAACTCTCCCCGACTAGACACCATATCCACCTCAAGAAAGGATAATGCCAAATAGATCATTGTGTACTTTGAGATGCTCATCGGTGTTTTAACCGAAATTATACCATATAATTTTCATCAAAACCATTTTGATAATATTATAAGGAGATTTGCTAAACAAATCCCCAATCCTATTCAAGCAAGAGGGTTCTGCATGTAAAATTTGTCCTACAACTATTGTAGGATAAACTAGAGTTTTGCATAAAAACAGTGTTTGTTGATGATTTCATATTAACCAATTATGATCAAGATCAACTATCTTATCATTTTGATTAGTGAAATGCCATTCAAGGAAATAATTATCATCTTTAAATATTTCACAAATATTTATCAGTAATTATTTCAGAAAATTAATAATTAATTTCCATCAACTTATTTGAATGGCTATCACAAGGTTCATGATCAAGTCTGTCAATTTTCAGCAGTGACCCCTACTCACCAAATTCAACATATCTTGATCAGTTTAAATCCAAATTTCGCAAAATCAGTTTTCTAAGATTGCTAATTTGATCTATGACAGAAAACAAGTGATATTTCACGTATTTCTAGGCGCATAAAAATAGTAATTAACTCATTAATCATGTTTAGATTCGCAGTGCCCGCAACAGTTAATACATGTTTATTCAAAGGGTCATATCTTGAGCAAATGAAATCCAAATTACATAAACTCAGATCCTATGGTTTCCCAATTTAATGGGTAACAAAATACAATTGAATATTTTGTGTTTAAAGAATCCCAAAAGTGCTGAAAAATTCAATTAAATAGAGGTGCGAAAATTGAAATGCGATAAAACTTTCGCAACCCTTACAAACCCAAGTTGTCCTAGGTTTACGGATCGTATCCAAAACCTTTCCAACCTAAGACTCTGATACACTTAAAGGATATGAGAAATTCTCAAGCACATCAAGGAAGCATGATGATCGCATCTTATGCTATCGGAGCGGCTAGTAGCACTAGTCGCTAGGTGCAACGGAATTTAAAAAATTTTAAATCATGAGATGAAACCACATGATCCCAATAACGTTTCTTGGATCGTTTCATCTAACCACAAATTATTAGAAATACCTCTTGAAGTGTGGTTGCGATCACTAGATCTCTAAAGCATGAGATCCTCCTGACTCAAGTCCGATCTACGAAGATGGTACTTGTGGGCACGATGATGAGACGTGTGTTTCCCGCAAACCTCGATGAAGATCCAAGCCTTGAATCTCCTGATTTTGTCCAACGAAATCCGATGTCTCCTTCTAGAGAAAGAAGCTCCAAAGAAGATGGATATCCACAAGCAATCGAAGCGACAACACGACATCGTAGATGCAATTGCTATTCCCTCAAAATCTTAAGGTGGACGGCCACCTTTAGAGAGAGAGAGAGATGGGGCGAGAACGAGAGTTGAGAGAGAGAGAGTAGACGTGTACAATACATATTTTCCAAAGGGCTAGGGTTGCCCTCTTTGTACTAGTTTGGGAGCCCATGGATCACAATCCATGGCATACACAAAATCAATGGTTGGATTGATATGCGTTTTTAATCAATGGCCATGATCATTGTTGTTCAAAATAACAACTTATTAATTTATATTAAATAAAATATATGTTGCATTATCATCAACATAATTTAATTCATTAAAATCAATTATCACAAGATAATAAGATAATAATTAAAAAGAGATAATAATCCACCCCTAAAAATATGGGGCGTCACACATGACCAATTCATGGGTGACGCCATCTCATTTTTGGTGGATTATCTCCTTTTTTTTATTTTATCTCCTTATCTCTTAATTATTTGCAACAACGTTTATTGCAAAATTTTCCACTAAATTAATTCCAAATTAATTAGTGAATATTTCAATCATGCCATTGAAAATATGTGAATCATATTCACAACCCAAACAAAATTGTAAATTACATTTCCAATTAATTGCTTAATGTGAATCCAATTCACATTAACAATTAATAAATGCTATTTATAAAAGTTCTCTCTCTAATATATTATAAATCATATTTATAATATACACAGATACTATGGATAGCATGGACAACACTATCCATAATCTGCATTTCCTTGATAATTAAAGATCATTTAATTATCTTGGATAATCATTCTCACAATATGAATCTTATTCATATTATACTTGATAATTAAATCTCATTTAATTATCAACATCTTGTTGCTTGGATACACAATTCATCAAAGGAATTATTCTTGAACTCCTTCAAGAATAATGTGCTTTCTTCACAGATACTTGGAAATAAGGACAGGGCGATTGTATTGTTCCACGTATAGTGACTTGAATGTTGAGATCTCATCTCAAATCCAGATCTCACGGAACTCTCATAGATGCTTGATTAAATCAAGTCCGCAAATCGAATCTTCTCATTGCATCTAAATCTCATTCAGATCAATGTCCAATACTTGGACCAAGATTAGATTACTTCTCTACTGAGAGGAGCCACTAAAATCCAAACCTATTTCGTCACTCCCTTGGAATGGAAGCATCATGATTATACAATCGTTTATGATCACATCACGCTCAGGTATTCCCAATACCTGTGCATCTTGCATATTGGAAGACCTATGATCAACCTGAAGATGTAGATCAGTTTTACTCTGTCTTCTTCATGGTTTGATCACCAAGTTTCTCAATCTTGGTCATTGGGAATTGGTATCGATCATATGCTTTCCCAAAGCATATATCATACCTTCAAATTCTCTTCATGCTTCCAAAGCACGGCGACCATGCATGGAATTTGATTGGTCCCAATACCTCATGAGTGAGCTCATGTCTTCCGGTTCATAAGTGAACCTGTATGATTCCTTTGAGAGATTGTATTACTCATATGCCCTTACATGCACACCAGCTCGCCGGTGTATAGACTTTGGTTATGTCATCAACCTATTGTTCTGCCAAATGTACACACTCAGACATATAGTAACACATCTGTCTCCGATCAAGGGATGTGTGCCTATGCTATGATAGCATTCAACAGAGTACTTAGGTTATCTCGATCTCGTTAAGTCAACCCTTTGACCTAACTAATCTGACACCTCCGAATCACTATTCCCATGCAGAGGACCTGCATCAAGAGGTCGGTCAGATATCAACCTTTGTAAGAATGGATTGCCATCTCCTACTCAGGCTGGCGATCATCTCTTAATAATCATTTGATGGTGCTTGATGAGCCCTCTATCTAACTCTTTAGATATTCATCCAAACACCAGCCTCTATGATTAATTTATAGAATCCGCTATATGATCATCAAGATGGCCATGGTACATAACCCTAATTGTATAGAGGGATCTTATAGTGCATTCGTTCATTTAATTTCAAAAAAGGGAGTGAAAACAATCAACAACTTTTATTGATAAAACATATATATTACAATAACATTTATTGTAAGAATGGTTCACCCGGGGCTCACATGTCCAACACATGCAATGTGAGGCTCGAGTGTCTGCCTTGGGTGAAGGATTTAGGATCACGTCCCGAGGAACCATGTAGCTACTTTAGGGTTGTCCGATGGTGATCGAATGGTCATAGGGCAATAGAGCGATGGCGATGCGATCAGCAGTGGAGGTGACGATTTTCGTGCGGAGGTAGCGATTTTCGACACAACTATAGAAAGTGGAGCTAGAGGCAGTGCGACAACGAGGGTGGTGGTTGTCGACTTGGTCGTGGAAGATGGAGTTGGAAGCAGATAGCTGTGAGCGTGAGGGCAATGAGGTAAGGCATGCGAGGTTGCAGGAGTTGACAGGACAAAGTGGTTGGCAATTGAGATGGAGCTCCAACATGTGTGGATCGATGGTCGGTGAAGAAGAATGGAGATTGAATGGTATGAGGCAGAGTATTGGGGCTCATGAAGGAGGTCGAAGGAGAAGAGCAGAGAATGAAAGGGAAGAAGAAGGATAGAAGAAGAAAGCAAAGGGATGAAAAGAGGGCGAAGAGACGAGTAAAAAAGGTTCCTAGGGGTGGATGGTTTTTTCCTAAGGAAGAGAAGATCAGAGGAACTTCAGTTGTCACTCGAAACCGCAACGGAGGCTGAGCTGAGCTACAATGGAGGAGATACATCAATGAAAGAGAAGGATCCCTCAGATCTTTTCTAGAGGAGATGTTGTCGTCTCTCGATCCTTTTTGGCACTCGCTATCATTGAGGGACTAGGGGAGCTTGAGTCGCTCACGGTAATGGAGGATGGGCATGAAGGTCGACATGGGTGGAGATTTAAGGGTGTTTAGGGTACTCTGATCATGCGGTGAGGTCGTGTGAGGAGAGTAGCGAGGGGCATGTGATGGGGAGAGTGGGGTGCACTTTGCATGGGTCATGGGTGGCAGTTGGGGAGGCACCGTCGGGAAGGGCAGAGCTCGCGTGGCAGTTGGGTCGTGCCGGTGGTGCGGATGAGATGACCCGATATGGGTCGTTGGATCAGCGTAGATCAGAGAGCACACAGGGAGCCACGTGACTAGAGTTAAAAAGAAAATCAAATAAACAAAGTGAATAAAAATAATAAAAATAATAAAAATAAAAAGGTAATAAAGGGTAAAATGGGGTGACATGTGGTGGCTCCAAGAGCTGCCATATGTCGCTCATGGAAAATTCAGAAAAAAAATCAAAAGAAAAAAAACAAAAATAAGAAAAAAAAGTTAAATCAAAAGGTTCCATTCATGAAAGTTGTTCGTCTTGATGACATCTACAACTTTTGTGAAGGAACTAAAATCAAAAGAAATCATATGTACAAAATGCATTTTTGGTGGTACTCTACAGATATAAAATACATGTATTTATGTATTTTACAATTTTTATGATTTTTAAATAAAATAGAGTTCAAAAGAAAATCTATAAAATATAAAATAAATATTTATACATTAATCTATTTTATATTTATTTGATATTTAATAAAAAGAATAAATAAAATAAAAGGAACATATATACAAACTTTATACAGACTCAGAGTGATTTATTTTCTTTGATTTTTACTTTAATTTTTATCTGATTTTTTACACATTTTATTAAAGCATAAGTCAAAGTAAATAAATAAAAAATAAATAAGTTAAAAAAGAGTTATTTGTACATGAAATAATAGGATCAAAATCAAAAAAATATGTATAATATACAATGAGGTCCTAAAACTCAAGTTTCACATATGAAGTCTAATTCTTTTGAATTTAGTATTTTTTGTAGGTAATTAAATACACATTAGTTCAAAATAAGTAGGGGTCCATAGGAGACTGTATTAGGGAGATATTAACATTTATAGCTTTTTATCTCAGAACTACGGTTTGAGTTTTATTGGACAAATATAGAAATTAGTGATTTTTTTCTGATTAGTGTTAGTAATATGTACACAATAAAGTTGTTTTTACTTGATTTGAAGTTAGTGAAAAATAATTAAAATAAAAGAAGTTGTGGTAATATACATGTGATAGTGAAAATAATTTCATGCTTCTTATTTAACGCAATTGTGCATGCTAAAATATGAGTATTATTTACATATGCATGAATGATAAAAATACAAAATAAATGAATAAATGCAAGTAATGATTTGGGAACGAAAATCTATTTTTAACTTTTAGAGTGGTGAATCATATATTCATTAGATGCCAAAGAGGAGAATAACTAGCGCACATAGCATACGGTGAGCTAAAGCAACAATAATCTCGCGATAGGGTTATTTACAGTTGTCCAAGTCTCTATCTGAGTTTATGAGGCATGCTTCTTCTTTGGAGGTTTATTTCTCTTTATCAATAAGCTTAATACTGGAAATGATTCGTATGAGATCACTTAGACACTAAATCAACTTGACTCGAATAATCGCATTCTCATGGCCATTCACTATTTCCATTACATTATATACATAATCGGGCCACTAAGTTAAGATAACACACATTGATAATTCAATCCACTAAGGTCAATAATTCCCCAAGATAGGATAACAATCTCATTATATATAATTTTGATTAAAACTAGGATTGAATTTGGTCCTCGTGATGCATGCGATTGGGAACCGGAACCGAATCTAGTCCCTGCTCCTCCCATGCACATCATGTGCACCCGGCACCAATTATGTGCATGCATATGCTTCCACATACATGACCACCCATTGTATTAGAAGCCAAATGAAATTTCCAGTTGTTCCTCAATTGGAATTGAAGAGCACATACACTTACTAGCAGTGAACTGTGCATGCATATTGTGTTACGATCATGAGAAATATTTGGTAGTGAAATTTTCATCACCATTATTTCACATTGGTAGACACTTTAATATACCATATCCCGGCAACATACACATATTGGATTAGATTGCACTGGACACAAACGTCTCCATGCATATGTTCATCTTATATATTAAGATCATGTAGATGTGGCTAAATTATTGCCATGAATTTGATATAATAACATAGAACTGGTCTACAGCAGTAGAAAAATCTGACACCAAACAAAATGATGAACGAAAAAGAGGAGTGGATTGCTCGCAGAAGTTTTCAGTCACTGTAATTTTGTTTTTACCTTAACTTGTGATGAAGTTGTTACGATGTAAAACTTTCCTGCTATATCGATTAACAAATGTAAATCACACATAAAAATAGAAAGAACCATGTAAATGAGAATGGATAATTCCTAAAAATATTTAAATGGTGTCCATATGTAAATCTATTAAAATAACAACTTCCAAAGATTCTGCAGAACCTGGAGGAGATCTCTCGACCAAGATCTATAGGAGATAAGAAACACATGTGGAAAACCCATAAAGAACAGGAGAGAGTGATGAGAGATCCTCAAGGAAGAACACACTTGAATATTTGAGTACAATATGTGCTCTTCTCCCAATTAGGAACTATAAGTAGGAAGGAAAGGCAATCGAAATAGGAACATTGTGTAAATTGCAGCTTGCTAAACAAAGCTATAATGAAAATAGGGTCAACATCGAATTGATTCCTCTGCATAGTAACCCAAGTGGATTATAATTGTAATGGCAGTCATCCACTTTCATTACTATGAAAGGGTCGTATTCAGATCCATGATTCATCACATACTCCAATTCTAATGAAAATGTGCATTGTATCCATTGCACCTAAAGATATTTCACAAGCATAAGTAAATCTCTTTTTTATACAATTTTGGAATCTCATCCAATTTGGTCTAGAATTCAAAAAATGAGCAATCAAGGACCTAGAAAACATCCTTTGCAAAATTATCTCTTCATCCTCCTTAATCTCAATAGCATGTTCTCAATCCAGAAATTGGGCATCTCTAACTGGTAGAAAATCTCCAAATGTTGAAGAAAAATGAGCACTCTTCATAGCAAATAAATTAGAAACCTTCATCTGCTACATTGAATCGTCAAAAATTTCCTCAGCATTCTTCTTCAAGTTTGCTTTCTTGCCAAATATAACAGTAGATAGAATAGGGAAATGCTCCTCAATGTTAAGCGACTCATAATCTTTCTTGTACCCATCGACGTGCAACAGGGCACTGAGAATTTAATCAAATCGCAATCAAAAGTAGTGGATCACACCCTAAATCAAAGGAGCGATCGAGCAGAGATGTTTGGGGAAAAGATCGAGGGAGGCTCCACCGGCAACTTTGCATGCCTAGCTATTCTTGCGCATATGACCCAAATACCACTTCACAATGGGACTTGTTGTAGAAGAATGAAAATGAAGATAAAATGACATGAATACAATAACAAGAGTGAGGAATTGTACCTATGGACGTGAGGAACGAGTCCCTCGTGAAGTGCGCTTCACGTTGGCACCCTCAACTTCGCGATTTGATGTTTCCGATGACCTCGAGCAGTGCTCTGGCGGCTCTAAGGCAGAGCTCTGGTGATAAATTCTCAAGAAGTGGGTTTTTATTGAGACAATTATGCCGCAACCCGCTTTTATACTAGGGTGTGGATAAACAGATCCGGGTTCGGATCCGGGTCTGTTTACCAACCCTCGGTCATAAAAGGCATACTTCCCACTTCTGATGTCATAGTTTGGCGTTCTTGGTACTGTTGGGAAGGTTTCAATGAGTACTATACAAGGTTTTTGTATGCCTTATTTGGATGATAGATGAGGTCGAAAATCAAAAAATAAGTGAACGAAGGTATAAAAGAGTCGGATCAAAATCCATGTCTCGAATAGTATTGAGACTAGATTTGAATGAGAAATTTGGTACCTAACTCGTATTATGGTATCTTAGTATGTATCGGAGTCTCAAGGTCTTGCAATTATCAAAATCTCAAAGGAAGTCTCGTCCTCGAGACTTGATATGTGTTCCTATTAGTCTCGTATTCGTGTGATCCATAAAAATCTCAAAGAAAATGACCAAACCCATAAAAACCTCAAAAGAACTAAACTAAGGTTTCGGACTTCTATACCAGGAAACAAGTAGGGATACTTATACCTAATGTCAGTCGTTGGTTCCCATGTAGCCTCCTCAATATTGTGCATATGCCTAAATGCTTTAGTTATTGCAATATCCTCACATCATAAGGTCTTGATCGTACGAGGTTGAATGTGATTACATATCTCAAGGAAAGATCTAATTGTGAGAATGGGATGCTTATCCCTCCAGCTTATAACATAACGATGTCAAAATCATTTAATTAAATTAGAAAAAGGATTGTAAGCGTAAATTATCCTCTTATATGTATTTGGCACGTCCTCTACCATGTGTGTTCTGGTGAATACCTAGCTCCCTAAGCCCTCGATGTAATAAGAAGATTTAATACTCGTGGACTTGCCAAGTGTGGGTACTAGGTGATGTACACAAAATAAGAATGTGCCACCAAAGTTAAATAAATTATGAAATAAAATTTTATATATAGAAATCATTCCTCTCATAAGATAAGGCATGGACATGCTCCTGAGCAACGACATTCAACTGCCCTTGTTATATCGATGAATAACGGGATCCTGTTGCATTATATGTATGTTGCAGTGGAAGGAGTTGGAAACATTCGTCTCTATCATGAAAACTCGATCCATGTGTATATGATGAACCGTTGGGACTCACACTCTGCTAAGGTGTAACCGAACCACTAGCACGTAGGGGAAAATGTGATATGAAGTGGTCAGGCTGACAGCAATGGAAACAAACTTGTTGTGAGAGCGATCCTCTAGAAATCATATTGTCTCCTCACGATTTGTAGCTCTATGGGACTACCAAAGGTAGAGAACATGATGTACTACGACCAGCCAAAGCTTGTCCTAAGGTTTGAGATGACGTGGAACCAGTGGTGGTTTATGCCATTAAAAATGGGTGGAAATGATTATTTCTGCGAGGGCGGAGTGAATATTTATGTGATTTTCTTGTATTATTCATTATGGGATTGAGTCTATCCTGCATATTGTTGTCTCTGAGTAGCCTCCCACCTTGTCACCTTTGTTGTCACCTCCTTAATAGAGGTGAGATACAAGGTAGAAAACGATCTTGTACTTCTTGTCTCATGCCACGGATGAACTTCTGCAAGTTTTCTCGTGGGTATGTTGTGGTGGAAAGAGAGTGGCATGCAAGATCTGTACAGTGGATCATATACTCATGAGCTGTTATGGAGCCATGTGTTACCTCTGCAAACTCTATCCTATGATCTTCAACGTAGTGGTTTGGATAGAACTCTTTATGAAACTCGTCCACGAATACATCCCAAGTAATAGGCTCTGTGAGATGCTCTTTGATGGTGTTCCACCATCTCTTAGTGTATCCAGCCAATGGAAATTTTACAAGGTAATCCAACTATTTGCTGGAGCATGTATAATCCGTAACACCTTGGATACATGCTTCATCCACAACGTTGCATCAACTGTTGTAGTGATGCCCAATAACTGTGGTACCCGGGACCTTTGGTAAACAACGTAAGTAGCATGATGCTTCTACAAGGCATCCAGATCCTCATCTTGTTCTGAATCTAGTGATAACATCAGATGTAAATTGGCCTCCTCCCTAAAGATCTATAGGAGGGGTCAGACTAGTCCTAGAGCCTTTGCTCTAGTTGCTCCTAACATTGTTGGATGACCTAAACGGCATGTACGAGCAAGTGATGAATCTCCATTTCATCACCTTTATTCTTTCATTTTGGCCTTAAATCCCTAAATAAATTCATGCATATAACATTAATGTGTACAAAATAACATTCAACAATTGACTCTATAAATATTATGTAAGTACATGTATTTAATTCCAAAATAAAAGAATAATGGAAAGAAAAGAGAAAGAAATGAAGTGTCGAAAACACTGAATGACCCTGGACTCCAAGACTAAGTCATCATGATGACTTTGTCGACATGAAATAAAGTCGGGGGAGATAATGTGGCAAATTGTACAGAAGACATCTAAAAACCTTGATTTATACTAGTATATAGCCTTTTTGGAACCTATTTTGTTTTCAATTTTTATATCTAAAATAATAAAACCCTCAACATGAAAGTTGTATATAAAAATACAAAGGAAATTACAAAAAAAATTCACATAAAAGTAATGCACAGTGTGCTTGGGATACACAGAACAAAAGGCTGCAAAGAAAACTTCACATACATGTATCTCCTCCATACATATTCAAAATCGGCCAAACTCACCTTTATCGTTCATAAAATTTAATTATCTATTTAATGAAGGTAGTTTCATTAAAAAGAGTTAAGATGCAAAAGTTGGCTTTTGTTCCGTATTGTATTATATGTTTATATATTAGCTTTTTTATATTTTTATGTACTTGTAAATATTATTCAAAATACAACTAAATAATAAATACAAAATAAAATCATAAAAAATACAAATAAATAAATAATGAATTAAAATATATAGGTAAACTATACTTATAATATGCATAGTCTTATTTATTTAAGTAAATGCATAAAAATACGATAAAAATATGTTCATATCTATCTTAATATATTATAAATATATAAATTTCGTGTATATAATAATAAAATACTAAATACAAATAAAAATACCTAAGATACATCTAATAATACCTATGTATATACATGTAAAAATTAACATAATAAAAAATATTGTAAAAATAATTAAAAATACCCTAAATAGTACATAAAATAACAAAAAAAATATGTTTTGAATTTTATTTAATAATCCATTTAATCTTTTTATTGATTTTACAAGTGTATTTTCCTTTGGAATTATCTAGTTGGTCCACGTGGACCAACCATATGCATCTATTTGTCAACCCAGCAGGTCAATTGTACAACCTCCGCCATTCTTCCTGTCAGAACTCACCAACTCCATATTTCTCCATTTTTTTGGCAAACTGCTCGCAACACATCGACTTCTTCACCAGCATGCGATCCACACCTTCGTCTATCTCGCCATGCCTCTAGTTTGGTTAGATGAACACTCCATAGTTTGTAAACCTGTGATCAAACAACCTCATCCTTCACCTATAAATAATCCCATCCGACCCCTCGTTTGATTTTTTATCCCTCTTGGTCCTTCATAACCCCAAATCTCACTATGCTAGAGCAACCTGGTGACAGCATCTGGCTCACGAAGACGTCAGCGAGGAGAAGGAAGCGTCGGAGTGTGATCCGGGCCATCGACGAAGCATCTCCGGCAAGGCGCTTTCTGCTCTAAGTTCAAAGTAGGTCTGAACTGTTTTCTCTAGCTTTTTAGTTTTATTTTCATTCTTGCAGTTTAGTTTAGTGTTTAATTTCAGAAATTAGCAGCTAGATTAGGGTAATTTGATAAATCTTCAATTGCCGGAGCATCGTGCTCCATCTCTAATTCGCATGTATTCTAATTAGTTCAACCCATTACTGCCTCGCCTTCCATCCACTGTGCATTCTACAGCTTTCGCCCCACTCATTCCTTTGATCCTACAAGGATCAAGACTGTTGGAGCTTCTCCTCCATCCTATGCTCCAACACCCCGTCATTTCAATTGATGTCCGGCTTCAACAACCGATCAAGGAGACATCCCTAAACCATCAAAACATTTTGTGCAGGTCTAACGCGTTGAAAACCTTTTGGATTGGTAAATTGTAGACTGTTTTTTCTCCCAGACAGTTGCAGCTACAAGAGATCTCAGGTCCCTATCGATGAGACCTGGAACTCTATGAGGATAACCTGCAGAAGTGACAAGCTTCCAAAGAAGCTTAGGAGCCCATCAGTGAGGCGATTGGCAACTGGAGGTGCAAGAAATGAAGGATTGGAGTTCGCCAAGGACGTGTTCTTCGGGCGTTCTTCATGACACCCACAAAGTCATTGGATCGAGAAGAGTGACCTAGATCTAATCAGCGCCATCCAATATTAGGAGAATCATTACATGACTAGGGTCGGATGATCGAGCCATGTGTATGTCCTATGTCGTGGGATAGTGTGCCTTGGGTAATCATTTAAGTATCCCTCCACTCTTTCGTATTTTATATTAGGTCCTATAATATTATTTCACTTAAAAACTCTTGTAAATATTTTGAAGGACAACCATACCTATTTGTCTTTGGAAACGGGTCCTTTGCCAAGTCACCTCACGTGCCTCCCCACATGAGGTGCCTGGACTTTTTGCATCAAGACCTCCCAAATTTTGGTATTAGTACTTAGTCCTAAAATTTGGTTCATTAGTGTTATATATTGGGGAAAATTGCACCAGCACCTCGGACATTTATTTTAATTACAAAAATACCCCTTCTAAGCCTTGTATTTGTTTATTTGCAAATTTATTTTTGTTACATAACTCCTCTGCTCTAAAATTTATTGAGATAATTTTTGTAGATGTCTTAAATCATGTTTTTCTACGGCTATATTTTTATTAAAGCATTTATAGTAATTTTCCATTTATTAAAATCAATTAGGAGATATTTATTCCATGGTTTCTGTTGGACATTGAGCCCACGGCGAGCCATTATGCAATAAATGTTATTGCGAATATCATTCCCCTGATCTGAAATGAAGAATAAATAATTTGCATAATAGGTCCCTCTATACAATTAGGGTTATGTACCATGGTTGTCTTAATGATCAAACAGCTGTTGATTCAATAATTGAATCATAGAGGCTGGTGCTTGGATGAATATCTAAAGAGTTAGATTGAGGACTCATCTAGCACCGTCAAATGATTGTTAAGATGTGATCTCCAGCCTGTGTAGGAGATGGCAATCCTTTCTCACATAGGCTGATATCTGACCGACCTCTTGATGCAGGTCCTCTGCATAGGAATAGAGATTCGGAGGTGTCAGATTAGTTAGGTCAAAGAGTTGACTTAATGAGATCGAGATAACCTAAGTCCTATGTTGAATACTGTCACAGCATAGGCACGCATCCTCTGACCGGAGACAGATGTGTTACTATATGTCTGAGTGGGTACATTTGGCAGACCAATAGGTTGATGACCTAACCAAGGTCTATACACCGGCGCGCTGGTGTGCATGTAAGGGCATATGAGTAATACGATCTCTCAAAGGGATCATACAGGTTCATTACTGAACCGGAAGACATGAGCTCACTCATGAGATATTGGGAAGAATCAAATTCCGTGCACGGTCGTCTCGCTTTGGAAGCTTGACTGAATTTTGTAGGTTTGATATATACTTTTGGAAAGTATATGATCAAGACCTAGGTATGATATATGCTTTTGGAAAGTATATGATTGATACCAATTCCCAATGATCAAATGAGAAACCTAGTGATCAAACCCTGAAGAAGACAGTATAAAATTGATCTTGATCTTCGGGTTGACCATGGGTCTTCTAGTATGCAGGATGTACAGGTAGTGGGAATACCTGAAGAGTTATGTGATCATAAACGATTGTATATCCATGACGCTTCCATTCCGAGGGAGTGATGAAACAGGTCTGGATTTTAGTGACTCCTTTCAGTAGAGAAGCAATCCGATCTTAGTCCAAGTGTTGGACATTGGTCTGAATGGGATTCAGATTCAATGAGAAGATTGGATTTGCGGTCTTGATTTAATCAAGCATCTATGGGAGGTTCGTTCGATCTGGATTTGAGATAATATCTCAATATCCAAGTCACTATACGTGGAATAATACAATTGCCCTGTCCTTATCTCCAAGTATCTGCGGAGAAAGCACATTATTCTTGAAAGGGTTCAAGAATAATTCATTTGATGAAATATATATCCAAGCAAGGACTTGATGATTAAATGAGATTTAATTATCAAGCATAATATGAATATGATTCATATTATTATCCAAGACAATTAAATGAGATTTAATTATCAAGGATTAGAAAATGTGGATAATACTATCCATGATATATGTGTATTATAAATGTGATTTATAATATGTATATATAAGAGAGAGAATCTATGTAAATAGCATTTGTTAATTAATAGTGTGGATTGGATTCACATTAATTAATTAATTGGAAATGTAATTTACAAATTAGTTTGGGTTGTGAATGTGATTCACATATCTTCGATGGCATGATTGAAATATTCACAAATTAATTTGGAATTAATTTGGTGGATATTATTGCAATAATAGTTATTGCAATTTATTAAGAAATAATAAGATAAAATAAAAGGAGACAAAATAACCCCCTATAATTTAGGGTGGTTTGTTGACTCCCATTTTATTTATCACATTATCTCTTAATTAGTTAATGTTAAATTAAATTATGTTGATAATGTTGCAACATTTTTTAATTTAAATTAATGTTGTTGGTTTTAATCAACAACAATCATAGCCATTGATTTACATGGACCAAGCATAGCCCTTGGATCCATGTGTCCCATGGATTGAGATCCAATGGATCCTTAACTAATATAAATAGAGGGCTAGGGTAGCCTTCCATGGTACATCATTAAGAGTTGTACAAGGTGACAACTCTCTCTCTCTCTCTTTATCATTCTCGCCCTCTCTCTCTTTCTCTTCTCCATTAAGTGGCCGTCCACTTTGTATTGAGAAAGGAGAGACTCTCGGCTTCTTCTTCGACGACTCGTGGATCTCCATCTTCTTTGGAGTTGCTTACTCTAAAGGAAGACGACGGATTTCGTTTGACGAAATCGGGGGAGCCATCGCTTGGATCTTCATCGAGGATTGCGGGAAGGAACGTGACTCATCATCACGCCCGCAAGTGCGTTCTTCGTGGATCGGACTTAAGATAGGAGGATCTCTACTTTGGGATCTCGCGATCACAACCACGCTTTAAGAGGTATTCCTTGTACTTTGTGGTTTGATGAAACGATCCGAGAAGTGTTCTCGTAATCATGTGGTTTCATCTTTAAAGTTAAAAATTTTAATTTCCGCTGCATCTAGCATCTAGTACGACTAGTTGCTCCGATTGCATACGATGCGATCGATACGCTTCCGTGATGCGCTTAAGGATTCTCAATATCCTTCAAGTGGTATCAGAGCCACAGGTTGAATAAGGTTTTGGATATGATCCATAGACCTTAGACGATTTGGTTCTTGAAAGAGTTGCGAAATTTTTACTGCATTTCAATTTTCGCACCTCTGTAAAATTGAATTTTTTGCTCTGTTTAAAATGTTTAAATACAAAATTTTCAATTGGATTTTGTTCCCCATTAAACAAGGAAACCATAGAACTTGAGTTTACTAAATTTGGACTTTATTTGCTCAAGATATGGCTTTTTGAATATGACTATATTCACTGTTGCGGGAACTGCGGATTTGAACGTGATTAATGAGATAATTACGGTTTTAATCCGCCTTGAAATGCGTGAATTATCACTTGAGTTCTTTAATAAATCAAATAGGCAATCTTTGGAAACTGAGTTTGCATTTTTTGGATTTAAATTGATCAAGATAAGTTAATTTTAGTGATTGGGGGTCACTGCTGGAAATTAACATTTTTTGATCTTGAACCTTGTGATATGTCATTCAATTATCATGATGAAAATTAATTGTTAATTTTCTGGAATAATTAGTGATAAATATTTGTGAAATATTTAAAGAGATAATTATTTCATTGAATGACACTTGCCTAAATCACAATGATAAGATATTAGATCTTGATCATTGGTTCATCAACAAACATTGCTTTCATGAAAACTATAGTTTATCCTACAATTGTTGTAGGACAACTTTTACATGAAAAATCCTTTTGCTTGAATAGGATTGGGGATTTGTCTAGCAAATCTCCTTATAATCAAAATTGTTTTGATTTATATTATATGGTATAATTTCGGTTGAAAAACCGATGAACATCTCAAAGTACATGATGGTCTATCTGGTATTATCCTTTCCCGAGGCGGATGTGGTGCCTAGTCGGAGAGCATTGGGGTAGCGGGTTGCAACGTATGTGGTCCGTCCCACTCTCGTCGGTACTGGCCATGACAGCGGGTAGGGATTGTATAATGCCGGAGAAAGTCAATATGTATTTTTCTAATTATTAAAATTTGAATAATACGTATTTTGAGATAATACCTACTATTCAAGTAAAAGACATGTTTGTTGATTGATGATTGGATTGATGATTAATTTAATATGATTAAATTAATTATAGCCAATAAACACTCTATTTTGAATAGATGTGTATTTCCCTTGGAAGAATTAATTATGTGAATGTGATTCACGATAATTAATTATAAAATTTGAATATGAGGTGGAGGATCACATAAGTGACATCCATGGTCTCCCGTCAAGGTAAAGGATTCCGTCGCCAGTTGTTCTATATAGGAGACGCATGTCCGAAGTGACAGATCCTGTACATGATTTAATTGGATCGGGTTCTTTGCTTCTCGAAAGAGTAAGGCCGTATACGTAGTGACCCCAATATCGGGTCCTCATATTATTGGGGCGATATTGGATTGCGTATAGCGAGTATTAATCCTGTTGACGGTTGGTTCAATTAATGACGGGTCAACATTGCCTTAGGGGTGGTGCGCCCGGGTGTTAAAGACCGAATTGGGAAATGCAAGTTGGACTTGCAAGGCGGAATGTGTTCCCGCTTCTTTTTATCCGAGTTGTAGGTTCTCATATTATTGGGATGCAACAAAGATAGGAAAGGAGATCCCATATCTTGCTAGAAATATAATGGTAAGAATATATCTTACATTGAAAGTAATTAAGGGAATGAACTTTCAGTGTTGACAAGGCAAGACAACTTTGATATAAAAATTCCTAAATCAAAGTAAAATATGTATATATATATATAATATATACCCTTATGCAAATTTCTTATTTCAGATAGTCCTTCATTAAACCCACTCAATGTTATACTCAATAATAACCAGTAAAATATCATGGATTGACTCTTGATCCAGATATTGTACTTGCAATTGGACACATAATGTATGTGGTTGCAGTGTGCAAGTTCCCTCAACATAATGAGGAAGGACAATTAAATAAGACAATAAGACATCGCCTTAGGGTTTGTATGTCTCTGTAGTCTTGATCCTTCATCGAGTGTACTTTGGAAGTGACATGTCGATGGTGATCGTAATTGTTGAATAATCCTTATAAAATAAAAGAAGATATTTTGGCATACATATGTGCTCTAGACATTTAATCATGAATGACATGGTTCTCTGCATTATGCAGAATGGTGGCTCGAAAGAGATGATGTATTCAAAATATTTGAATACCTACCTGAACCTGAGTCTATAAGAGTTAAGATGTATGTAGATATGGTGAGTGTCATCATTCTACTGTCTATACTCAAGTCATTCATGAAGCTTCATGATATTCATATTGCATGAATTTAATGAAGCATGTATCAATGTTGAAATGCTCTTACATTGAATTCTTTTGAATTTAACATAAGAGATCCTTAGTCTTAAGCAATGGTTGTTTATAGATTAAGAGAGCGCAGTGGAAGCATGGGTCGGACCCGAGTAAGAAGGAAAGTCAAAGAGTTGACCTAATTCTGTGACTTCCATATGACATCCAAAGAGTTGGATGAATGCCAATACTGCAATATGTTGATGTGTTGATAGTATGACTATCAAGTCTGTCTAAAATCCTTAGTGAAGGACTCAGATAGAGCATCAGAATAATCTACATATAATCATTGACTCTGACTTTATTGTTTCATAAGATAAAGTCTGACAATTGTATCCCAATCTTCTAATGACATTTGCAATTGGTTGCATATATATATATATATATATATATTAGAAGATTAGAAATTTGATCTTAAGGTTTAAAAGTCATCTACATGGATATTGATGTAGTTATGACAACAATCTCTATTGGATAGATGGACTTCATATTCTCAGTGGGAGAGCCCTTGGTCTTAGAGAATGTCTCTATGACCTAGATATTAGAATACCCTCATTGTTTGTTTCTAAATGTTGGAAATAAACATGAATTCTGAGATAGAACTATCATAAAGAGTTATGATGGATATATTTCAGATAGTAATCTAACATCTAGTGGACTCCATAAAATTAGAAAACTAATGAATGGTTCATTAAGATTTCTAATACTGAAAATCAAACCTTATAAGATCAATAGGAGGATGAAGATCATTTGACAATGATCTGGCATCAAGTCTTGGACATATGTCTGCTGATGTGATCAATAGACTAGTAAGATACGAAACTTTAGAGTGTCTAAAATTTCAAATCTTACATACTTGTGAATATTGTATTCAAAGTAAAATGTCCAATACACCCTTCTCTGGGAATGGTGTTAGATGTCGAGGTATTCAAGATCTCATACATATTGATGTATGTAGATCATCTATATCATAGTAAACATTATGGATATGTGATATCTATTGATGATTATGTATGATATGAGATTTCTTCTCTTCACCTGAGAAACCTTTGAAATGTTCAAAGATTTCACAATTTTGGTTTAGAACCAAAGTTTGAAGAAAGATGAAATGAATTTGATCTAACCTAGGTAGCTTGTACCTATTAGATAAAATTCAAAGAATACCTTATGGAGATATGAATATCATTTCTCACTCCTCCTGATAAACCTGAACTCAATAGAGTTGTAGGGAGATACAATTGGATCATGTGTGACATGATTTGATCAATGATGAATTTTAGCATAATTATCCTCTTAGTTTCCTGGTATATATGTGTAGTAGAAACTACAATATATATCCTTAATAAGGTTCCATGGATGTAAGCTGGAATCTAGCACTTGAGAGTGCTACTTCATTAGGAAAATAAAGGATGGTATTGGATACCTACTTTATGACCTTGAGATTCTTAAAAGATCTAATCTCTGAGAATGTGATTCTTAGAGGATGACTCTCTTGAGAATCAAGATGAAAATGAAGTGTAGGAACTCATTTAATCTTGAGAAGATAATGAGGCTCCTAAAATCGGAAACTTAAAGGATAATTAAAGATGAAACATTAATACCTCTTCAAATGAATTTGAGGATGTATTCCATGACAATGATCGGACCTTCATGTGATGAAGCTCCTGAAGATCATGACATGGAAAGATGGATATTAGCAATAAAGTCTAAAGTAGACTTCATATACAAGTGTTGTATATGGACCCTCGAGGATCCATCTATAAGGGTTAGACCCATTAAGGTGTAAATGGATCTTCAAGAGAAGAGGAAACCTGATGAGAATGTAGAGACCTTCAATGCTCGGTTCGTAGCCATAAGCTACACACCGGAAGAGAAGACATTGCTTGCAATGAGACTTGCTCTTCGGTAACCATTCTTAAAATCATCAGAATATTGCTAACCTTAGCTACACAACTTGACTATTGCATCTTCAGGATGTAATTCAAGATTGCATTCCTCTAAGAATACCTCTCTGAGGATATTCACATGAAGTAGCCCCAGGGCTTCATGATTTGGGAAAGTAAGCTGTGAAAGCTAAAGAAATCCATCTATGGACTCAAATAAGCTTCTTGTGGTTGGAACATCACATTTTATGAAATCATAAGTGTTATGATTTCAGATAGAATATTGATGAACCATGTGAAGCTTAGTGGGAGTGCCATTATGTTCATCGTGCTAAATGTAGATAATATCCTAATCATTTGGAATGATATAAGGATGATAATAAGTGTTTTATAGACTGGCTATTCCATACCTTGAGATATGATCTCAAGAATACCTCTTAGATCTTAGTTCTGAAGTTGTTCAGAAGCAAAGAAAAGAAGGTATTGGGACTGTCACATTTGTAGTACACCTTGGACATATTCCATTCTTGGAAATTCCAAGAAAGGCTTCCTTCCCTTGAGATTTGGTACTGACCTATCTAAAGGGATAGCACCTCAAAGAGTTGAGGAAGTGAATGCTAGAACTGCTTGCACCTCTGCATCAGTTACGAGAAGCTAAATGTATACTAAATGTGTATAAAAGCCAGATATCTGCCATGCAGTGGGAGTAGTAAACTGTTACTAATCCTATTATGAAGAGAAAACACTTGATTGCAGTAATAACGATATCTTCAAAGATGACAAGGCTTTATAGATGGTGATCTCTAAGTCTTATCTTCAAGAGCTTAAGACTTTATAGATAGAGATCTAAAAGTCTTAACTGTGGATACCTTAAGAGATAGTGATCTCCCGGAATAAGGGTATTCTAATAAGGATTATGGAAATACTGGTTATAATAGTTATAGAGCAATAGTGTCAAGGACACTATAACCGCTTTGACTAGATTGAGTATTGGTTGCATTAGATGCAACATTCGCATTGGATGCGAGCACTGTTACCTAGGGATATACAAGTGCCGTAAAAGGACTTTGCATAGTCTTTTGGGAACAGAGTGACTGATTAGCTTACCTAGCTATTTCTAAATAGCCTATGATTGTCACATGAGTGCGGGTTTAAATGATTAGCCCATTAATGGCTCTTTGGGCAAGTGGGAGATTGTTGGACATGTGAGCCCACGGCGAGCCATTATGCAATAAATGTTATTGCGAATATCATTCCCTGATCTGAAATGAAGAATAAATAATTTGCATAATAGGTCCCTCTATACAATTAGGGTTATGTACCATGGTTGTCTTAATGATCAAACAGCTGTTGATTCAATAATTGAATCATAGAGGCTGGTGCTTGGATGAATATCTAAAGAGTTAGATTGAGGACTCATCAAGCACCGTCAAATGATTGTTAAGATGTGATCTCCAGCCTGAGTAGGAGATGGCAATCCTTTCTCACATAGGCTGATATCTGACCGACCTCTTGATGCAGGTCCTCTGCATAGGAATAGAGATTCGGAGGTGTCAGATTAGTTAGGTCAAAGAGTTGACTTAATGAGATCGAGATAACCTAAGTCCTATGTTGAATACTGTCACAGCATAGGCACGCATCCTCTGACCGGAGACAGATGTGTTACTATATGTCTGAGTGTGTACATTTGGCAGACCAATAGGTTGATGACCTAACCAAGGTCTATACACCGGCGCGCTGGTGTGCATGTAAGGGCATATGAGTAATACGATCTCTCAAAGGGATCATACAGGTTCATTACTGAACCGGAAGACATGAGCTCACTCATGAGATATTGGGAAGAATCAAATTCCGTGCACGGTCGTCTCGCTTTGGAAGCTTGACTGAATTTGTAGGTTTGATATATACTTTTGGAAAGTATATGATCAAGACCTAGGTATGATATATGCTTTTGGAAAGTATATGATTGATACCAATTCCCAATGATCAAATGAGAAACCTAGTGATCAAACCCTGAAGAAGACAGTATAAAATTGATCTTGATCTTCGGGTTGACCATGGGTCTTCCAGTATGCAGGATGTACAGGTATTGGGAATACGTGAAGCGTGATGTGATCATAAACGATTGTATATCCATGACGCTTCCATTCCGAGGGAGTGATGAAACAGGTCTGGATTTTAGTGACTCCTTTCAGTAGAGAAGCAATCCGATCTTAGTCCAAGTGTTGGGCATTGGTCTGAATGGGATTCAGATTCAATGAGAAGATTGGATTTGCGGTCTTGATTTAATCAAGCGTTCGATCTGGATTTGAGATAATATCTCAATATCCAAGTCACTATACGTGGAATAATACAATCGCCCTGTCCTTATCTCCAAGTATCTGCGGAGAAAGCACATTATTCTTGAAAGGGTTCAAGAATAATTCATTTGATGAAATATATATCCAAGCAAGGACTTGATGATTAAATGAGATTTAATTATCAAGCATAATATGAATATGATTCATATTATTATCCAAGACAATTAAATGAGATTTAATTATCAAGGATTAGAAAATGTGGATAATACTATCCATGATATATGTGTATTATAAATGTGATTTATAATATGTATATATAAGAGAGAGAATCTATGTAAATAGCATTTGTTAATTAATAGTGTGGATTGGATTCACATTAATTAATTAATTGGAAATGTAATTTACAAATTAGTTTGGGTTGTGAATGTGATTCACATATCTTCGATGGCATGATTGAAATATTCACAAATTAATTTGGAATTAATTTGGTGGATATTATTGCAATAATAGTTATTGCAATTTATTAAGAAATAATAAGATAAAATAAAAGGAGACAAAATAACCCCCTATAATTTAGGGTGGTTTGTTGACTCCCATTTTATTTATCACATTATCTCTTAATTAGTTAATGTTAAATTAAATTATGTTGATAATGTTGCAACATTTTTTAATTTAAATTAATGTTGTTGGTTTTAATCAACAACAATCATAGCCATTGATTTACATGGACCAAGCATAGCCCTTGGATCCATGTGTCCCATGGATTGAGATCCAATGGATCCTAAACTAATATAAATAGAGGGCTAGGGTAGCCTTCCATGGTACATCATTAAGAGTTGTACAAGGTGACAACTCTCTCTCTCTCTCTTTATCATTCTCGCCCTCTCTCTCTTTCTCTTCTCCATTAAGTGGCCATCCACTTTGTATTGAGAAAGGAGAGACTCTCGGCTTCTTCTTCGACGACTCGTGGATCTCCTTCTTCTTTGGAGTTGCTTATTCTAAAGGAAGACGACGGATTTCGTTTGACGAAATCGGGGGAGCCATCGCTTGGATCTTCATCGAGGATTGCGGGAAGGAACGTGACTCATCATCACGCCTGCAAGTGCGTTCTTCGTGGATCGGACATAAGATAGGAGGATCTCTACTTTGGGATCTCGCGATCACAACCACGCTTCAAGAGGTATTCCTTGTACTTTGTGGTTTGATGAAACGATCCGAGAAGTGTTCTCGTGATCATGTGGTTTCATCTTTAAAGTTAAAAATTTTAATTTCCGCTGCATCTAGCATCTAGTACGACTAGTTGCTCCGATTGCATACGATGCGATCGACACGCTTCCGTGATGCGCTTAAGGATTCTCAATATCCTTCAGTTTCTTATAAAAAAATACAAAAAATATAAATCTATCTTTAATAATTGAAAAAATGACGTATTTATGTTACTCTATATTATACTTCCAAATAAAAAATCACAAGAAATGTAAAAATAAAACATTAAAATTATAAAACACTAAAAACTCTATAAAAATCCGTAAAAAATCCTTAAAAGTCTAAAAAATTTATGTTCTACCTTTTTATTTATAGTATATAGTATATATTAAAAATATTTTTGGGAATTTTTAGACTTATTATCTATTTTTAATACCCAAAACAATTAAGCCAATATATTATATTCCCTGATTTGATATATTAAGTACATTAAAATTACCTAAAATTAGCAAAAATTATATAAAAACCCCCAAAATAGAGAAAATATTGAAACAAAAACAAATTATTTTTTAAAATTTGAATATATGTATATATATTTAAAAATATAAACGCTATATATATTATATATCTTAATAATGCTTATATCTATATTATTATCATTATTATTACATATAAATATATATTTTGTTTTAAAAACCTTTAAAAAATAAAAAGAATTGTTACCTTATATATTTATCTACGTTTATATATATTATATACCTTTTATATTATTTATTATTTTTATATTATTATTACTTTATATAGATATATATCTTAAAATAAAAAGAAATTCATAATAAAAAATATAAAAATATAATAATAATGATAATAATATATATACAATTAAATATAATGAAAACCCCACAAAGAAATCAGAAAATTACATAAAAATACAAAAAAAATTATTATTGATTATTACTAATTAATAATAGTTATACATATCCTCAAGTTTGCTCTCAATTGTTCGGCCCCGACACTTGGTGATTGTACACATATTTTGTAGGGTATATTAAATTTCACCTCGGACTAGTTTTCATTGTTTAAAACATATAATGGGTTGATTATTTGTCTGATATTATTGTTTGAGTTCCGAGTACCGTAAGAAGCCGTTACAACAATTGCTAGATCTAACTTGTCAAATACTGCACGCCCTCCAAGACCAGGCGTTAGGAACCTCAATAAATCCTCCTCAACAAAATGGCATTGTTGTCGGGAGCAACACATAGGATAGTGTATACATAGACTGTGCATGTATATTTGTTTTATTTCTTTTTCAAATAATTGTTTATCTGTTCTGACCACTTTCTTTGTTGACTTCTTTGCACTTGCCTACTACATGAGGACAGTCTCCTAGGTGGCCAAAGCAGCCAAGCAGAGCAGAGTCCTACTTTCATCGTTGGGCAAGTAGGAGAGAGCAAGAAGAAGGCAGGGACTTGAGAAGAGCAACATAGCACTAGTATAGATTTCTATTTTTCTTTTGTGAGAGAGAGTCATTGTTAATTTGTAATAATATAAGGACATGATGCTTTGGACATTAAAACTCTCACGGGCCTATTTTATCAATTATATGTTCACATAGGGGCCCATTCAGTTTTTTATCATGTTTTCTTCACATTCTATCTTATGTCCTCATTATTTTCCACTTTTTTATTTATTTCCCATGTTTTATGCTTTTTGCCTCTATTTTTATTTGTTGAATGGGCCCTTAGATTTTTTGGAATTTCTTGATCGAGTAACATAGGTCCACAACCCTAATATATGCATGCATCAATAGTTTCTACGTTTGGACCTTAGTCAAATTAAAATTGTGCTTCACGCTAATAGCAATTCTTTCTTAGGATGATTTTATTAGCTTGCAAATCATGTAGTGTAGATTCAAATTTTTTGTCTTGCATCCCGCATGGAAAGAGCTGGGAAGCATTATAAGTATTCTAACTAAGCATGCATCATTAGAAACAAATGATGAGTTCTCCATCATAGTGTTACTTGCAAGGCTTTTTCATCTTCTCTTCCAGTTTTGGATCATTTAGGACTTTAAAAGAAAATAAAAAAATGTTAGGCAATTATTGCTTTGAAAAATACTCAAAAAAGTGAAAATTCAAGAAAATAAAATAATGATGTTGTTAATAAAACTTTAACCAAAAAATAACATTCATAATGAGCATTCATTGTATTGGTTTCATAAAGCACACATTATTTTCAGGCATACTCCAGATAGAGTGAGGCATGACCCTAGGAAATAGAGCCAAAATCCCAACTTTGGTACTACCTTGTTGTTGATTGGATTCATGAAGTATTGGCGTTTCTGTCGTACATGGGTGAGTGGGGCTTCGTCTGCTTACAAACTTAGTCTGAAGTATTGAGCTTAGGCCACCACTTCGTGGGGATTTCTGTCTCACCATTCCACGTCCGAGTATCCTGTTAGGGGGAAATATTGGTTTCGCCTATCGGCTTCCTCCTCTATTCTTTGGTTGAGTAAAGGATCCATAGCTGATAGCTAGGATTCTCATAAAAAGTGCATGCTACAGGTTACAAAGGAAGTGGGAAATACAAAATACTTTTCTAGCAGTACTCAATCTCTTATAAGGCTAGCCTCTAATGACTTGTTAAAAGATTGACTGAGTAACAACAAAACTGAATAGATAAAAATAACCAAACTCTTATAGCTTCACAGGGTTGATTTGGTAAATCATTTACATTTGTGTTTGTTTGATTTAGTTTTAGTTCCAAGATCAGTCCCGCGCACTTGCATCATTTTTCCTTTTATATGTTTTCATTCCTTCTTATCTTCTCACTTTGAGCCTTCCTTTGTTTCATCTTTATTTCATCATCTTGTTTATCTCTGTGTTCTATTCCTCATCCATTCTTCTTATCTTCCAAGATGTCGACTTATAGATGGTCTTGTCAGGACCCTACCGATACCTACATCGATTCCATGAACTCGACATCACCAATAATTTAAGGAAACTCCCGAAATCCCAATTGGGGCTTAGCAAACCACTCTTCAGACTCCTCGTCTTCTTTCCATTACTTAATAAGTCAGGATCACTTTTGTCCTGACATTCACCCCTTGTGGATGGAGATTGATTTATCTTCATACCAAGTAGTCCGTTCACATATGTTTGGAATTGACCTAATTCCATACTCATCTTCACATCCAGTGCACAAAATTGCCAGTATGAACTAGATGAATTTGAATGTGCAGATCAAGAGCCAAATTGATGAGCGACTCACCGACTAGGGTTAAGTATCAAAGTAAAATTGACCCAATTGGCAAGTCGAGATCAATGAGAAGAATAAAATCCCTCAGAGAAAAATCAAGCAATCAACATATGTAAGCAGTTTGTTATTTTTATTTACCTAGTATAGCCACCAGGATCAAACACAAGGAGCACGAGAAAGATATGAAGTAGTCAAATTTCAGAAATAAAACAATTTTTAGTGTTTTTTAATTTTGTAAAATTTTCATTTTTGAATAAAGGCAAGCCAGCCCACAAGACAAAATACATATACAACACTCTTTTTTGTATTTTTCAAAATAGCTAAAAATACTCAGAAAATTCTAGAGAAAATATTATTTGGATTTACAGGTTTTGAAATACTTTTGGTAATTTTTATAAGTTTTTGTGATGTTTTTTTATTTTTTTAAAATCAAACAATGCTCAAAAGGCAAGCAGTGCAAAACCGGTATTAAATTGCAAGTTGAAAATATTTAAAATGCCTTAAAGTCCTGGATAGTAATTTTATGGTAAAATATCAATAAAAACCTACAAATAAGAACTGAAAATAGAATTTTTTGATCTTTCTTTGATTTTATATGATTTTTCTATGATTTTGGTTGTTTTCTAATTTTTAGGATTTTATAGTGAATTTTCAAACAAAATTAATATAAGTCAAAAGACACTAAAAGACACTAACATGAATTTTTAAGGATTAAAGCATTTTTCAAATTTTTAGGAATTTTCTAAGGCAAACAAGGATATTTTTTAAGGTTTTTGAATTTATAAAAATAGAAAATGCAAAGAAATCAATCCAATAAAATCATAGTAGATATTGCACACCAACAAGAGTTAATGGTAATTGTTAGGTGATTTTTAGAATTAATGTGCTATTTATTAAGCCCAATAAAAGACATGTAACTAGTCACAGTTCACAGAGGCCTCTTTATAAATACACTATGTTCGTGGACCAAATCAATAACACAATAAAAAAGTCTGGGGTCAATACTGCAAAAATTCTTCTCAATTCACGCACATGCTTAAAACTAAATGCATAAGGGTATAAATGCAATTTTCAAAAGATGGCATTCGTTCCATAATAGTAGCAAAGTTCAGGACAGGTGATGCAAATAACTAAAAAGTCACATGGGACTGCACATGCTACAGACTGAAAGGGACTAAACTGCAAATATATAAAAAATAGAGGTTCAGACTGCAAATGTTTTTAACTACTTTTTTTTATTTAATGGACTAAAGTGAAATAGCTAAACATGCATGGAAAAAAGAAATATACCCTTACAGGCATGTGTAGGGCATGTGGGACGCGTAGCAGACTCTCGTGAATGTGGTTGTTGACGGTGGCGATCTGCTCTGTTATGGATCTGACGGTTCAGGCACGTAGAGCAGGCATACAGGTCTGATGGCTTCTAATTAGATCAGATGGTGCAGTGAATGTTGGCCTTGATGGCCATTAATCGTGCATCTGATGCCATTGAAAAGTGGGGTTGATGGACAATGAAGATGTAATCTAGACGAGGTGGTCATGATCTGGCGGCGGCTGAAGATGGTGGAAGAACTCAGCTCGAGCAAACTTCAATCAGTCGTGGAGGAAGATCCAAAGGCACACTGACATCATTGAGAAGCCCAATACAATCGTGAAGCCCCTTCACGTTGAATTATGGTCTCCAATGGGGCGGTGAATGTTTGGATGAGTGGGGAGGTGACGTTCCACCTGGAGCTGCTCCGCCGGGTCATCTCGTGAGTCAAATGGGTGCCTTCGCATGAACCATCACCTACAAAGGATACGTCGCTCAAAGGCAAAGCTCCGACAATGTCTTATCGCGTAAGGAAAGAGGAAACGCGACATGGAATGGGGTTTGGGGTCTCCGACAGACGTGGGGGAAGGAGACCCTTCCTAATATCAACCCGATGGTTGAGCCTTAGGGGGGACAAGTTGCGTGAGAAGAGGAAGGGCAGTCTAGTGAGTCGATCTGAATGGAGGGATGTGGATGATGGAGCTTCGACTGGGTGTTCGGAGCAGAGGAGCATGCAGCAGAGCGAAATAGATAAATCGAATCGAGCGAGGAAATGAGGTGGATGCAAGTTGTATCTGAAGGTTTAGAGGAGCTCCTGAGCTTTAGGCAAAGGCAATCGTCGAGGTGACAGCCTCAATTGGGCTATGATGGGACAAGGAGGCTATACGCAGTGGAGGTTCGGACACATATCTTGAGTTGCATTAATTCAACGCCAATCTGAGCTCCGAAGGTCACTACAGGTAGCTGTCACTCATCTAGAGGTGGCTAGGGGTCGAAAGGGTGACGAGGAACAAGCTACTCATTTCTGGAAGCGGATGAGAGGTTTTATACGGTTCTCCATGGGCGGGAAAGATCGAGAGAATGTGCGTAACCTTAAGAGGATCCGGGTGATCTTAGGGATCCGCGAGAATCTCGGGTATACTGAAGGATAAGGTTAGATCCTTAAGCGCATCACGGAAGCGTGAGGATCGCATTGTATGCGATCGATAGCTACTAGTCACACTAGTTGCCCGAGGCAGCGGAAATTAAAAATTTTCATGCGATGAAACCACATGATCCAATAACATTTCTCGGATCATTTCATCTAAACCACAAACAAGTAGCATGATTAACTCTTGAAGCGTGGTTTCGATCGAGTCTCTAAACGAAGAGACATCCTATGTCAAGTACGATTTGACGGAGGAAATGCTTGAGAGCACGTTGATGAAATGTGTGCTTCTCGCAATCGATGCTGATGATCCAAGTGGGAATCTCCTGATCTCGTCACATGAGATCCGATATCTTCTTCACGAGTGAGGCACACCGAAGGAGATGGAGATACACGAGAAAACAATACAGCAGCTTAACAGTGATGCTACGGTGAGAGCGACTCTCTCTAGGGCTCCATGGTGGAAGGCTACAAGAGAGAGGAAGAGATATCGCGTGTAGAAAATGAGAGAGAGAGAGAGAGCAGTTGTCTCCGACTTGTGTTTTGTAAAGAAGAGCAAAGGTTTGCCTCTCCTTTTATAATATTTTGGCATCTATGGATCTCAATCCATGGACAACACAAATCCATTGGCTCACATTGACTTGTGTTTCTTTTAGTGGCCATGATATTGTTGCTAAAATATTTGCAACAACAATTAAATTAAATATATCAATATATTTCAATTTAATTCATATCAATCTTCATTGGAGAAATAGGAAGGAGAGTAGCCTCCTTCCATAAAGAGGGGGGACAACCACAATTCCAACAGGACCTGGTGGTCGTCCACTCTCCTTAAGAGGAAGGTGGCTATTTCCAACAATTTCATGAGATTCCATTATCCCTTAAATTTATCCAACATTTGCAACAACTATTGTTGTAAATTATTTTACAAAAATAAATCCAATTTATTTTGTGAACATTGCAATCATGCCATTGGAAATTTGTGAATCACATTCACAACCCAAAATAAAATGTAAATTACATTTTCAATTAATTGTCCAATGTGAATCCAATTCAAATCAACAACTAATTAGCAAATATAAATTATAATTAGCTCTCTTATATATTATAAATCACATTTATAATATATATATGATTAATATAGATAGTGCTATTCACATTATTCATATCCATGATAACTAAATCACATTTAATCATCTTGGATCTCTATTCTCATGTTCCCAAATAATATGAATTACATTCACATTATTTACATCTTTGATAATTAAATCATAATTAATTATCTTATATAACTCTCTTTAAATATGAACCAAATCCATATTATTCATGATAATTAAGTCATATTTAATTATCAATTTTCTCAATTCTCGATATATAATATCAACAACTAAATTATCCATGAACTCTTTTACGGATAATGCACTTTCTCTGCAGATACTTGGAGATAAGGACATGGCGATTGTATTGTTACACGTATAGTGACTTGGATATTGAGATTAAATCTCATATCCAGATCTTATGGACCTCTCATAGATGTTTGATTAAATCAGGATGTAAATCTAATCTTCTCATTGTATCTGAATCACATCCAAATCAATGTCCAACATTTGGACCAAGATCTGATCACTTATCTACTGAAAGGAGTCTCTAAAATCTAGACATGTTTCATCACTCCATAGGAATGGCAGTGACATGGTTATTCAATCGTTTACGATCACATCACCCTCGGGTATTCCCAATACCTGTGCACCCTGCATACTGGAAGATCCAGAATAAACCCGAAGTATAAGATCTATTTTAACTGTCTACTTCAGGATTTTATTAAGTTTCTCATTTGATCATTGGGAGTCGGTATCGATCATATACTTTCCAAAAGCATATATCACACCCAGATGTTGATCATATACTTTCCAAAAGCATATATCCAACCTACAAATTTAGTCAAGCTTCCAAAGCGAGACGACCATGCATAGAATTTGATTCTTCCCAATATCTCATGAGTGAGCTCATGTCTTCGAGTTCAGTAAATGAACTTGTATGATCCCTTTGAGAGATCGTACTACTCATATGCCCTTGCATGCACACCAACGCGCCAGTGTATAGACCTTGATTAGGTCATCAACCTATTGGTCTGCCAAATGTACACACTCAGACATATAGTAACACATCTGTCTCCGGTCAGAGGATGCATGCCTATATTGTGACAGCATAGGACATAGGACTTTGGTTATCTCGATCTCGTTACGTCAACTCTTTGACCTAACTTATCTAACACCTCAAATCTATATTCCTATGCAGAGGACCTGCATCAAGAGGTCGGTTAGATATCAGCCTTTCAAGAAAGGATTGCCATCTCCTTCTTGGGCTGGAGATCATCTCTTAATAATCATTTGACAGTGCTTGATGAGTCATCAATCTAACTCCTTAGATATTCATCCCTGCATCAACCTCTATGATTCAATTATTGAATCAACAGATGTATGATTATTAAGATAGCCATGGTACATAATCCTAATTGTACTCAGGGACCTATTATGCAAATTAATTATTATTCATTTCTGATCAGGTAATGATATTCGCAATAACATTTATTGCATAATGTCTCATCGTGGGCTCATATGTCCAACAATCTCCCACTAGCCCAAAGAGCCATTAATGGGCTAATCTTTAAACCCACACTCATGTGACAATCATAGGATATTTAGAAAAATAGCTAGGTATGATCAGTCACTCTGTTCTCAAGAGACTACGCCAAGTCCTTTTACGGCAGTTGCATATCTCCCAGTAACAGTGCTCGCATCCAATGCAAATGTTGCATCTTATGCAACCAATACTCAATCTTGTCAATTATAGTATCCTTGACACTACAACTCAATATTTATTTTAACCAGTGTATAATTTCCATTATCCTTATCAGAATACCCTTATTCTCAGATATCTCTATCTCTTAAGGTATCCGCAGTTAAGACCTTTTAGATCACTATCTATAAAGTCTTAATTTCTTGAAGATAATACTTAAAGATCACTATCTCAAAGTCTTGTCATCTTTGAAGATATTGTTATTACTGCAGCTAAGTGTTTTATCTTGATAGTAGGATTAGTAACAGTTTACTACTCCCATTTCATGTTAGACATCTGGCATTTGTACATATCTATCATACAATCGGCTTCTCGTAACTGATGCACAAGGGCAAGCAGTTCTAGCATTCATTTCCTCAACTCCTTGAGGTATTATCCCTTTAGATAGGTCAGTACCATATCTTAAGGGAAGATGCATTTCTTGGAATTTTCCTGAAAAAGGACATGTTTTAAGGTGTACCACCAATGTTATGGTCCTAATACCCTCTTCTCTTTGCTTCTGAACACCTTCAGAACTAAAATACAAGAGATATTCTTGATATCATATCTCAAGTTATGGAACAACCATATTATAAAACACTTATATTATCCTTATGTCATTCCAAATGATCAAGATATCATCTACATTTAGCACCATGAATACAATGGCAATCCCACTAAGCTTCACATGGTTCGTCAAGAATCTATTTGAAATCCTAACATTTATAATTTCATTAGACCTTATATTCCAATTACAAGAATCTTATTTGAATCCATAGATGGAGCTCTCTAGCTTGCTCACCTTGCTTTCCTCAATCACGAAGCCCTAGGGCTACTTCATGTGAATATCCTCAAAGAGGTCATCATGGAGGAATGTCATCTTGACTTCCATCTTGAAGATGTCAAAGTCAAGCTGTGTAGCTACAATTAGCAATAATCTGATGGGTTTAAGCATGATCACTTAAGAGAAAGTCTCATCGCAAGCAATGTCTTCTCTTCTGGTATGTAGCTCATGGCTACGAGCCGTGCTTTGAAGATCTCTACCTTCTCATCAGGTTTGCTCTTTCTCTTGAAGATCCATTTACACCTTTCTGGTTCTTACCCATATAGGTAGATCCTCAAGGGTCCATATACAATACTTGTATATGAAGTCTACTTTAAACTTTATTGCGAACATTCATCTTTCCATGTCATGATCTTCAGAAGCTTCATCACATGAAGAAAGATCATTTTTAGATTTCTCTAACACATGGAAACCATCCTCAAACTCATTTGAAGAGGTATGAGTGTTTCATCTTTAATTGTCCTTTTTAGTTTTTGATTTCAGGAGCCTCATTATCATCTCAAGATTAAATGAGTTCCTTCATGTCATTTTCATCTTGATTCTCAAGAGAGTCATCCTCTAATAATCACATTCTCAAAGATGAAATCTTTTAAGAATCTCAAGGTCATAAAGTAGGTATGCAATGCCATCCTTCATTTTCCTAATGAAGTAGCACTCTCTAGTTCTAGATTCGAGCTAACTTACATAGAACTTTATTAAAGATATATGTTGTAGTCTCTACTACATATATACATGGAAAATAATAGATAATTACGCTAAAAATCATCATTGATTATGTCATACATGATCTAGTTGTATCTCCCTACAACTCAATTGAGTTTAGGTTTACAAGGAGGAATGAGGTAGGAATGATATTCCTTTCTCCATAAGGTATTCCATGAATCCATCTAATAGGTACTGACTACCTAGATTAGATCAAATTCATTTGCATCTTCTTTTTAACTTTGGTTCTAGACCAAAATTGTGAAATCTTTGAGCATTTCAAAGCTTTCTAAGGTAAAGGTAAGAAATCTCATATCACAAATAATCATAAATAGATATCACATATTCATAATGTTTATTATCATATAGATTATCCATATACATCAATATGTATGAGATCTTGAATACCTCGGCATCTAACAGCATTCCCAGAGAAGGGTGTATTGGACAATTTCTACTTTTGAATACAATATTCGCAAGTATATAAGTTTTGAACCTTTAAACAATCTTAAGTTCAATAGCTTATTAGTCTATCGATCAAACCAACAAAGAAATGTCCAAGACTTGATGCTAGATCATTGTCAAATGATCTTCATCCTCTTATTGATCTTTTAAAGGTTTTATTTCTGTATTAGGAATCTTAATGAACCATTCATTATTTTTTTAAATTTAGTAGAGTCCACTATATATTAGATTGCTATCTGAAATATATCCATCGTAACTCTCTATGATAGGTTTATTCCAGAATTCATGTTAATTTCCAACATTTAGAAATAAACTATGAGTGTATTCTAATATCCAAGTCATAGGGACATTCTCTAAGACTAAGGACTCCCCTACTGAAAATATAAAGTTTATTTATCCAATAGAGATTGTTGCAACAATTGCATCAACATCCATGTATTGATTATTAAACATGAAGATCAAATTCCAATCTTCTAATACATATTCAACCAATTGCAAGTATCATTAGAAGAATGAGATACAATTAATAGACTTCGATCTTATCAAATAAGAAAGTTAATTTCAATGACTATATGTAGATTATTCCGATGCACTATCCGAGTCCTTCTCTAAGGATTTTAGATAGTCTTGATCAACACATCAGCTTGTTGCGTATTGGCATTCATCCAACTCTTTGGATGTCATATGGAAGTCACAGAAGTATGGTCAAGTCTTTGACTATCCTTCTCATCTTGGGTCTGACCCATGCTTCCATTGTGCTCCCTTTATCTATAAACAACCATTGCTTAAGACAAAGGATCTCTTATGTTGAATCAAAGATATTTCAAGATAGGAGTATTTCAACATTTACACATGCTTCACTCAATTCATACAATATGAATATTATGAAGCTTCATGAATGACTTGAGTATAGATAGTAGAATGATCACACTTATCGTATCTACATCCATCTAGACTCTTAAAACATTGGTTCAGGTAGGTACTCAAACATTTTTAATACATCATCTCTTACAGAGCTACCATTTTGCATGATGCGGTGAACCACGCCATTCATGATTAAATGTCGAGAGCACATATTTATGCCAGAACATCTTCTTAGATTTTTATAAGGATTATTTGACAATTACGATCATCATCGACATGTCACTTCCAAAGTACATTCGATGAGAGATCAAGACTATAGAGACATACAAACCTTAGGATTGTAGTCCTATTGTCTATTTAATTGTCATTCTTCATTACTATTAGGAAACTTGTACATTTCAACCGCAAACATTATGTGTTCAACTCCAAGTACAATATCTTGATCGTGGATCCAATCCATAACATTATATTGGTTATTATTGAGTATAGTATTGAGTGGGTTTAATGAATGATTACCTGAAATAAGAAATTTACATAGATGTATATAGATATATTTTTACATTGATTTAGGCATTTTTATATCAAAGTTTTCTTGCCTTATCAACACTAAAAGTTCATTCCCTTAATCACTTTCGATGTAAGAGATATACTTACCATTATGTATCAAGCAAGATCTGGGATCTCCTTCCTTATCTTTGTCACATCCCAATAATATGAGAACATGAAACTCGGTTAAAAAGAAGTTGGAACACATTCTGCCTTGCAAGTCCAACTTGCATTCCCAATTCGATCTTTAACACCCAGACCCATCATCCCTAAGGTGATCTTGACTCGTCATTAATTGAACCAACCATCAACAGGAATACAACTTGCTATGCGCAATCCAATATTGCCCCAATAATATGAGGACCCAATATTGGGGTCACTACGCATGCGTCCTTACTCTTTTGAGAAGTAAGGATCCCGATCTAGATGTGCTTGTATGTAGGAGATGTCACTTCGGACATGCGTCTCCTACATACAATCCTTGGCGATGGAACCCTTTGCCTTGACGGGAGACCATGGAAGCCACTTATGTGATCCTTCATATCATGTTCAAATTCTAATTAATCATTATGAATCATATTCATTACGGTTAATTCTTATAAGGAAATAACAACTCTGTTCATAATAGAGTGTTTTAATTTTAATTGGATTCCAATTAATCTAATTATATTAAATTAATGATCCAATCAATATCCAACAAACATGATTGTTACTTGAAAGGATGGTGTTATCTCGAAGTACGTACTATTTGAATTTTAATAGTTAGAAAAATAAATTGTGATATCTCCTACATTATCCCATCCCTACATGCTATTATGGCCAGTACCGACGGGAGTGGAATAGATTGCACACTGTGCAACCTGCTACCCAAGATGCTCCGTGACTAGACACCATATCCACCTCGGGAAAGGATAATGTCAAATTGATCATTGTGTACTTGAGATGATAATAGGTTTTTCAACCAAAGTTATACTATATGATAATAATAACATATTTTTTTAACATTATAAGGAAATTCGCTAAACGAATTCCCAATCCTATTCAAGCAACTTTGTTTGTTGGAAAATAGATTGAGTAACCAATTTGTGATCTAGATCATATCTCATCAATTATTGGTTAAGGCAATATAGATTAAGGAAATAATTATCATCAAATATTTCACGAATATTTATCCATAATTATTCCAATAAATTAAATCATTTAATTTCACTAATCGATTAATAGACAATCACAAGGTTCTTGATTAGGAAAGTAATTTCCAGCATGACCCTCACTTACTAAAATTAGCATATCTCAGTCAATTTAAATCAAAATAATGCAAAATAATTTCCTAAGTTTGCTAATTTGATTTACAAAAGAACCTAAGTAATTTTAATGTATTTTTAGGAATTTCAAAATAGTAATTAACTCCTTAATTACTTTATGATTCACAGTCCCCAAAACAGCGGATACATGTTCACTAAAATGATCATAACTTACCAAACGGATTTCAAATCACGCAAACTCAGATCCCACGATTTTCTTATTTAATGGGGAACATAATCAAGTGATTATTTCATGTTTAAACAATTTAAACGGGACTGAAATTATTCACTAAACAGAGACATGAAAATGAAATACGATAAAGCTTTCGCAAACCCTAAGTGCATGTTCGGCTAGGGGGTTAACTCCTCCTTTGGGGGGTTTACCCCCACAAACATCCTTTTTTCTCTCTCATGTGGGGCCCACTTTTTCCTCTCTTTTTTAATACATTAAATAAATTATTTCTCTTTTATCTATTAAAAATTAATATATTATACCATCATATCATCCAAAAAATATAAACTACTCAACTTCTACCTACTTTTTCGAAATCCAATACAATCACATCACAATAAATACTCACTTTTACAAACTTCAATACAATCATATCACAAAAAACCCACCCCCAGTTTAACTATCTATTCAAACACTAAAACACAAAAATGAGTTACCCCCTAAAAAATGAAAAGATGAGAGCCGCTAAGTAATGGTCTGATAAATCAGGCTTACTATCGTTGGTGTGACTGCTGAAACCTTCTCGTTGATCAACAATTAACCCACACAATGCGCAGGAGTTAAAATTTATTATACCCTACTAAGAATGTATAATGGCAAGCAAGTAGGGGTCGATCACAGGAAGCAAAGGCGTAAAGCAAGCTAGACAAGAGTCATGCACCCTCTATGTTGTGAATCACTTAGCCAAGTTGATTTTTTTGTGGGTTTTTAATCTTATATTTTCTATTTGCTTTTTGATTTTATATTTTTATATTTTGATTTTTAATTTACTTATTTTGTATTTTCTTTTTATATTTTATGTTTTTATATTTTCTTCTTCTATAAAATGAGATATAAAGCTATATAGAATATATGAAAACAAGAGAGATTAGAGAAAGACAAAAAGAGGTAGAAATACTGAAAATACAGGAAATAAAGAATATTTGTGCTTTTTATAATTTTCTAATGTTTTTGTGATTTTTTTAGATTTTCCTAATTGTTTTGGTATTTTTAAGGCAAAAATACTGAAAACAATAAACAAAGTTGCTGGCTGAAATTAAAATGTGGATAAAAAATAATGCAGAGTCCAAAATTCCTCAAATTAATTTTAAATTATAGATAATAAAATAGAGAAAATTCAGAGACAAAATTTAGATTTTTAGGATTTTGTGGAATTTTTAAGATTTTTATGAATGTTTTTGAGTTTCTTTAATTTTTAGGAATTTTCTTTTGTTTTTTGAGGATTTTTTATCTAAAGTTAAAAGACACAGAAACATACAAAATATAATTTTTTGGAATTTTTCAAAAAATGTTTTCTAATTTTTATGTATTTTCTAATGTAAACAGTGCTGAAAATGCATGTTTTCGAATTTTTATAAATAATAAAATGCAACAAAAATGTGAAATAAAAATATGGTGTGGAACTAGTATGCAACAGGAACCTAAAGTAATTTTTGTGGATTTTTTAGGAATTTAGAGATGTGTGGAATAAATACTAGAGACAAAAAGAAAATGTAGTCCTGGGAGGGGCATTTACGTAATTATCAGAATGTACAAGGGCCAGAATGTAATTTTCCCAGAAAATAATAAACGCATTAAAATCTTTTTGGACTAAACAATAATCACCAGAAATCTAGGTGTATTCCTACAAAAATGCCGAGGCACGCGTGCGTGAACACATGACCGGAAGGGGCCCTTTTGTTATATTCCAAAAACTCAGGGTCTGGATGATAAAATGACCAAAAAGATTATAACTTACACAGCAAGTTTACGGATCGAACGTAAATAACAAAAATGATCAGGGGTCCCCTACAAAATGGCCACGCCTCACGTGCGCTAGCCACGTGAGGTGACGTGGCCAAGGACCCCGATGCAAATACTTTAACATTTTGGGCAGAGTCGCAAATATTACAAAAACATAAAGCAACAAATGGAAGTTTAAGTCTTAGTTTTTAAATACAAAAAGTGTCTGGGTGGTGATGCAAAATACCCAACTCAGGTGTAGATCGAATGGCTGAGGGCGCTCCACTTACCACGCATCTTACCCACGCGTGACGATGACGGTTCGTGATCTGACTCGCAGGATCAGATCGGCAAAATAGATCGGACGATTACGGTTGGCCGATATCGGACGGTGACTGAAGCGTCCGGAGTCTTCACTAGATCGAACGACTGAGAGGCTTGGAGGAAGAACATGGAGGAAGACCGGTGACGACGAACTTCCCCGATCATCCCCTCTCTTCTACGTTGGTCTTTGGAGCTCAAGAAGACCCAGAATGTTTCCTGTAGGCGCCAGCTAGTTTTTGGTGGCCCCAAAAGTCTCCGGTGGATGTCGTAGCTCGCTTGCGAGGTCGAGGAAGTCGAAGGGCCCCAGGGACCCCCGGCGAGGCTCTAAATGACCTCCAGTCCTTTAATAATGTGTTTACCTGCAAAACGAGGTTAGGGGGGTCGTGGGCAAACTAGCGCGACCCCGCAACTGAATGGAGTGGACAGTGAGGTGGGTGGAGGCAGCTCCGGCGAGGCGGAAGGGGTGGAGCTCCACGAATCTTGCTCTACGCGAGAGCAAGGGGGACGAAGTGATGTAGGATGATCAGAACGCGAGAAGACAGGAAGGAGGGGTGATTGGTGCGGTAGGAGGGATTAGATGCTGCTAGAACCACGGGCGGAGCAAGAAGCTCCGCCGGATGTACTTTTTTGGGATTTACGCAATTTAAAGTGGATCCAGGGATCAAAGAATGCAAATTACAACTATTGAGGACCTAAGGAACAAAACAAGCACAAAGAGAAAGGGGGAAGACTCACTGGTTGCGCTGGGAGCAAACTCTGGCGACATAGCTCCGGCGAGGTGGATCGACTCAATTCGACACCTCCACGACCTCCCGAAAGGCTCAAATGATTCTTGTTGTCACCTGGATGGGTGCCGAGTTCCTCGATCTAGGTTGGGAAGAAGGAAGAGTGATCAAAGAGGAAAGGAAGTCGGTGCGAGTTTTTGAAGGGTTGACAGACGTGGCTCAAAGATCGAAGCACAGCGGGTGAGGAAGCGATTCAATCCCCGAAGTATACCATGGGCGTGTATCCTTGGTCTATGGGGAGAAAATGTTCAGAAGGCGTCGACATGAAACGGTGAAAGACGAGGCCTCGATAAACCCGAGAAAACGGGCAAAAATGCAGGTCTGACAAAGGTACAGGGGGAAATCAGACAGTTAACCCGCGGTCAACTGTCAGACGCATCTGGTTGGTCCACGTGGATCAACCAGGAAAATCCTCCCGAAAAATATTTAAAAATTCATTTTAAATTAGTAAATGAATTTATTATTTTTGCTTATAAAATTAAAATTTTTTATTATTTTATAACTTATTTTATTATGATTTTTATTTATTTTTTAGAGGTATAAAAATACAAGTTACCTTTTTAGGCTTATATATGTATATACATCTATATATTTTAATATTTTATTTTTATTTTGTGCGTTTAATTTTATTTATTTTGTTTATTATTTTTATAGAATATTTTTATACACTTAAATATATTTTTATTTTATTTTTATGAAGTGTTTTATACATTTAATAAAATAGAAGTATTAATTACCTAGGTATGTGTACAGGTATTATACCTAGGTATGTTATACAAGTATTTTATTTTTTAGTTTTATTGATATTTTAATTTCAGTTTTAATGTACATATATATATTACACATAATATTTACAAAATTATAAAAATAATTAATAAATAATAAAATGATTATTCTATCCTGTACAAGTATACAATAGGGGTCCAAAACTCAACTTTCAAACCGTAGCTCCGCAAAATATGAAACCACATTCATTAAATAGCTTTTTAAAATTATATACAATGAAAGGTGATTTTGATGCATTTTGAGTCTTTATTCGAGAGATACAGGTCTGGGAAGTTGGGAATATGGAATCTTATTCAGATCATAACTTTTTATCTATACATTATTTTTGAGTGAAATCAATTTTTTATTTTTCTATATTTAATTATCTACAACTTTCATGTACAAAGTTTCTTTATTTGGAGTATAAAAAGTGGAACCAAAAATAGGTCCAAAAATGAATAAAGAATGAATAAAATAAAAGGGAATTTATTGGTATTTTGGCCCTTATTTCCCCCGACTTTATTCCTTGTCGACCTAGTCATCGAGATGCCCAGGTCTCAGGATTTCGGGTCATAAAACATTTATAATATTTTATTCTTTTTCTTTTCTTTTCTTTATTCTATAATTTTGGCATTGAAAACAATATTTTATATAATATTTACACAATAAAGCATGCATGCTAAAATGCCTAAATTAACAGTATTTGCACGCATTTACTAGGGTTTTCAAGGCCAAAATTATAGAATAAAGATGATAAAACATGGATTCATCACCAGTTTACCTCGAGGTAACCCTCGTACTAAATGCACCCTAACGAACTCAAGTCTTCCTAGGTTTATGCATCGTATCCAAAACCTCTGACCTAGGGATCTGATACCACTTGAAGGATATGGCTATATTCTTAAGCGCATCATAGAAGCGTGAGGATCACATCGTATGTGATCAGATGCGACTAGTCGCACTAGTTGCTCGAGGTAGCGGAAATTAAAAAAATTCATGTGATGAAACGAAATGATCCAAGAACACTTCTCGGATCCTTTCATCTAAATCACAAACAAGTAGGGTTACCTCTTGAAGCGTGGTTGTGATCAAGTCTCTAAAGGAATAGACCTACTATCTCAAGTCCGATCCGATGGAGGAGACGCTTGCGAGCTCATTGATGAAATGTGTGCTTCTCGCAATCAATATTGATGATCCAATTGACGAATCTCCTGATCTCATCACACGAGATACGATGTCTTCTTCACGAATGAGGCGCACCGAAGGTGATGGAGATCCATGAGCAAACAGTCCGGCAGCATAATGGTGACGCTGCGGTGAGAGCGACTCTCTCTAGGGCTCCATGGTGGACATCCACAACAGAGAGGGAGAGAGATGGCATGTATATAATGAGAGAGAGAGAGAAGTTGTCTCCAACTTGTGTTGTGTAAAGAAGAGCAAAGGGGTTCCTCTCCTTTTATAATATTTTGGGATCCATGGATCTCAATCCATGGACAACACAAATCCAATGGCTCACATTGACTTGTGTTTATTTTAATGGCCATGATTTGTTGCTAAAATATTTGCAACAACAATTAATTTAAATTAAATTAAATATATCAATATATTCCAATTTAATTCAAATCAATCTTCATTGGAGAAATAAGGAGAGTAGCCCCCTTCCATAAAGATGTGGGGACAGCCACAATTTCAATAGGACTTCGTGGTCATCCACACTCCTTAAGAGGAAGGTGGCTATCTCCACCAATTTCATGAGATTCCATTATCTCATGAATTTCTTCAATATTTGCAAGAACTTCTGTTGCAAATTATCTCACAAAAAAATCAAATTTTTTTGTGAACATTGCAATCATGCCATTGGAAAATTGTGAATCACATTCACAAACCAAAATAAAATGCAAATTACATTTTCAATTAATTGTCCAATGTGAATCCAATTTACATCAACAATTAATTAACAAATATATATTATAATTATCTCTCTCTTATGTATTATAAATCACATTTATAATATACATGATTAATATAGATAGTGATATCCACATTATTCATATCCTTGATAATTTAATAACATTTAATCATCTTGGATCTCTATTCTCATGTTCCTAAATAATATGAATCATATTCACATTATTTACATCTTAGATAATTAAATCACATTTAATTATCTTAGATAACTCTCTTTTAAGATGAATCAAATTCATATTATTCATGACAATTAAATCACATTTAATTATCAATTTTCTTAATGCTTGGATATTTAATGTCAACAATGAAATTATCCATGAACTCTTTCGAAGATAATGCGCTTTCTCCGCAGATACTTGGAGATAAGGACAGGGTGATTGTATTGTTCCACATATAGTGACTTGGATATTGAGATCAAATCTCAAATCCAGATATTACAGACCTCTCATAGATGCTTGATTAAATCAAGACTGCAAATCTAATCTTATCATTGTATATGAATCACATTCAGATCAATGTCCAACATTTAGACCAAGATCATATCACTTCTCTACTGAGAGGAGTCACTAAAATCCAGACCCATTTCATCACTCCCTAGGATTGGAAGCGTCATGGTTATACAATTGTTTATGATCACATCACCCTCAGGTATTTCCAATACATGTACATCATGCATACTGGAAGACCCAGAATAAACCCGAAGTATAAGATTGTCGGACATGTGAGCCCACGGCGAGCCATTATGCAATAAATGTTATTGTAAATATCATTCCCTGATCTGAAATGAAGAATAAATAATTTGCGTAATAGGTCCCTCTGTACAATTAGGGTTATGTACCATGGCTATCTTAATGATCATACAACTGTTGATTCAATTATTGAATCATAGAGGCTGGTGCTTGGATGAATATCTAAAGAGTTAGATTGAGGACTCATCAAGCTCCGTCAAATGATTGTTAAGATGTGATCTCCAGCCTGAGTAGGAGATGGCAATCCTTTCTCACATAGGCTGATATCTGATCGACCTCTTGATGCAGGTCCTCTGCATAGGAATAGAGATTCGGAGGTGTCAGATTAGTTAGGTCAATGGGTTGACTTAACGAGATCGAGATAACCTAAGTCCTATGTTGAATGCTGTCACAGCATAGGCACGCATCCTCTGACCGGATACAGATGTATTGCTATATGTCTGAGTATGTACATTTGGCAGACCGATAGGTTGATGACCTAACCAAGGTCTATATACCGGCGCGCCAGTGTGCATATAAGGGCATATGAGTAATACGATCTCTCAAAGGGATCACACAGGTTCACTACTGAACCGGAAGACATGAGCTCACTCATGAGATATTGGAAAGAATCAAATTCCATGCACGGTCATCTCGCTTTGGAAGCTTGACTGAATTTGTAGGTTTGATATATACTTTTGGAAAGTATATGATCAAGACCTAGGTATGATATATGCTTTTGGAAAGTATATGATCGATACCAAATCCCAATGATCAAATGAGAAACTTAGTGATCAAACCCTGAAGAAGATAGTGTAAAATTGATTTTGATCTTCGGGTTGACCATGGGTCTTCCAGTATGCAGGATGTACAGATATTGGGAATACCTGAGGGTGATGTGATCATAAACGATTGTACATCCATGACGCTTCCATTCTGAGGGGGTGATGAAACAGGTCTGGATTTTAGTGACTCCTTCCAGTAGAGAAGCAATCTGATCTTAGTCCAAGTGTTGGACATTGGTCTGAATGAGATTCATATTCAATGAGAAGATTAGATTTGCGGTCTTGATTTAATCAAGCCTCTGTGGGAGGTCCGTAAGATCTGGATTTGAGATGAGATCTCAACATCCAAGTCACTATACGTGGAATAATACAATCGCCATGTCCTTATCTCCAAGTATCTGCGGAGAAAGCACATTATTCTTGAAAGGGTTCAAGAATAATTCATTTGATGAACTTCATATCCAAGCAAGAAGAACTTGATGATTAAATGAGATTTAATTATCAAGCATAATATGAATATGATTCATATTATTATCCAAGATAATTAAATAGGATTTAATTATCAAGGATTAGAGAATGTAGATATAACTATCCATGATATATGTGTATTATAAATATGATTTATAATATATACATAAGAGAGAGAAATTTAGTAAATAACATTTGTTAATTATTAAATGTGGATTGGATTCACATTTGTTAATTAACTGGAAATGTCATTCACAAATTAGTTTGGGATGTGAATATGATTCACATATTTTCAATGGCATAAAATTCACAAATTAATTTGGAATTAATTTGGTGAATAATTTTGTGATAATAGTTATCACAAATTATTAAGAGATAATACGATATAATAAAAAGGAGATAATAAGCCACCGTTGATGAGGTGGTGTCACCCATGAAATAGTCATGGGTGACGCCTCATTTTAGGAGGCTACATTATCTCCATTTTATTGTCTTGATAAATCTCTTAATTAATTGATTTATGTTAAATTAAATTGTGTTGATAATGTTGCAACATATATTTAATTTAATTATAAATAAATGTTGTTGGTTTTAACCAACAACAATCATAGCCATTGATTTTACATGGACCAAGCCTGGTCGTTGGATCCATGTGTCCCATGGATTGAGATCCATTGGATCCTAAACTAATATAAAAGGAGGGCTAGGGTAGCCTTCCAAGGTACATCATTAAGAGTTGTACAAGGTTACAACTCTCTCTCTCATATTCTCGCCCTCTCTCTTTCTCTCCTCCAAAAGATGGTCGTCCATCTTGTGTTGAGAAAGGAGAGACTCTCGGCTTTCGCCTTCGACGACTCGTGGATCTCCATCTTCTTTGGAGTTGCTTACTCTAAAGAAAGACGACGGATTTCGTTTGACGAAATCGGGGGAGCCATCGCTTGGATCTTCATCGAGGATTGCGGGAAGGAACATGTCTCATCATCACGCCTGCAAGTGCGTTCTTCGTGGATCGGACTTAAGACAGGAGGATCTCTACTTTGGGATCTCGCGATCACAACCACGCTTCAAGAGGTATTCCTTATACTTTGTGGTTTGATGAAACGATCCGAGAAGTGTTCCCGTGATCGTGTGGTTTCATCTTTAGTTTTAAAATTTTTAATTTCCGCTGCATCTAGCATCTAGTGCGACTAGTTGCTCCGATTGCATACGATGTGATCAACGCGCTTCCGTGATGCACTTAAGGATTCTCAATATCCTTCAAGTGGTATCAGAGCCATAGGTCGAATAAGGTTTTGTATATGATCCATAGACCTTGGACGATTTGGTTCCTGAAAGAGTTGCGAAATTTTTACTGCATTTCAATTTTCGCACCTCTGTCTAATTGATTTTTATCTACTGTTTAAAATATTTAAACACGAAATTTTCAATTGGATTTTGTTTCCCATTAAACAAGGAAACCATAGGACTTGAGTTTACTAAATTTGGACTTCATTTGCTCAAGATATGGCCTTTTGAATATGACTATATTCACTGTTGCGGAACTGCGGATCTAAACATGATTAATGAGATAATTACGGTTTTAATCCGCCTCGAAATGCATGAATTATCACTTGGGTTCTTTAATAAATCAAATAGGCAATCTTTGGAAACTGAGTTTGCATTTTTTGGATTTAAATTGATCAAGATAAGTTAATTTTAGTGATTGGGGGTCACTGCTGGAAATTAACATTTTTGATCTTGAACCTTGTGATAAGTCATTCAATTATCATGATGAAAATTAATTGTTAATTTTCTGAAATAATTAGTGATAAATATTTGTGAAATATTTAAAGAGATAATTATTTCATTGAATGACATTTGCCTAAACAACAATGATGAGATATTAGATCTTGATCATTGGTTCATCAACAAACATTGCTTTCATGAAAAACCACAGTTTATCCTACAATAGTTGTAGGACAACATTTACATGAAAAACCCTCTTGCTTGAATAGGATTGGGGATTTGTCTAGCAAATCTCCTTATAATATAATCAAAATTGTTTTGATATATATTATATGGTATAATTTCAGTTGAAAAACTGATGAGCATCTCAAAGTACATGATGATCTATCTGGTATTATCCTTTCCCGAGGCGGATGTGATGCCTAGTCGGAGAGATTGGGGTCGCGGGTTGCAACGTATGTGGTCCGTCCCACTCTCGTCGGTACTGGTCATGACAGCGGGTAGGGACTGTATAATGCCGGAGAAGTCAATGTGTATTTTTCTAATTATTAAAATTCGAATAATACGTACTTTGAGAATATACCTACTATTCAAGTAAAAGACATGTTTGTTGATTGATGATTGGATTAATGATTAATTTAATGTGACTAAATTAATTATATCCAATAAACACTCTATTATGAATAGATGTGTATTTTCCTTGGAAGAATTAATTATGTGAACATGATTCACGATAATTAATTACAATTTGAATATGAGGTGGAAGATCACAAAGTGACATCCATGGTCTCCCGTCAAGGCAAAGGATTCCGTCGCCAGTTGTTGTGTATAGGAGACGCATGTCCGAAGTGATAGATCCTATATATGATTTAATTAGATCGGGTTGTTTGCTTCTCGAAAGAGTAAGGCCGTATACGTAGTGACCCCAATATCGGGTCCTCATATTATTGGGGAGATATTGGATTGCGTATAGCGAGTATTAAGCCTGTTGACGGTTGATTCAATTAATGACGGGTCAACATCATCTTAGGGGTGGTGGGTCCGGGTGTTAAAGATCGAATTGGGAAATGCAAGTTGGACTTACAAGGCGGAATGTGTTCCCGCTTCTTTTTATCCGAGTTGTAGGTTCTCATATTATTGGGATACAACGAAGATAGGAAAGGAGATCCCAGATCTTGCTAGAGATATAATGGTAAGAATATCTCTTACATTGAAAGTGATTAAGGGAATGAACTTCCAGTGTTGACAAGGCAAGACAACTTTGATATGAAAATTCCTAAATCAAAGTAAAATATGTATATATAATATATATACACTTATGCAAATTTCTTATTTCAGATAATCCTTCATTAAACCCACTCAATGTTATACTCAATGATAACCAGTAAAATATCTTGGATTGGACTCATGATCCAGATATTGTACTTGCAATTGAACACATAATGTATGTAGTTGCGATGTGCAAGTTTCCTCAACATAATGAGGAATGACAATTAAATAAGACATCACCTTAGGGTTTGTATGTCTCTATAGTCTTGATCTTTCATCGAGTGTACTTTGGAAGTGACATGTCGATGGTGATCGTAATTGTCGAATAATCCTTATAAAATAAAAGAAGATATTTTGGCATACATATGTGCTCTAGACATTTAATCATGAATGACATGGTTCTCTGCATTATGCAGAATGGTGGCTCGAAAGAGATGATGTATTCAAAATGTTTGAATACCTACCTAAACCTAAGTCTCTAAGAGTTAAGATGTATGTAGATATGATGAGTGTCATCATTCTACTATCTATACTCTAGTCATTCATGAAGCTTCATATTAATCATTTTGAATGAATTTAATGAAGCATGTATAAATTTGAAATGCTCTTGTATTGAAATCCTTAGAATTCAACTCAACATAAGTTATTCTTTGTCTTGAACAATGGTTGTTTATAGATGAAGAGAGCGTAGTGGAAGCATGGGTCGGACACGAGTGATAAGGAAAGTCAAAGAGTTGTTTTTACTTCTGTGACTTCCATATGACATCCAAAGAGTTGGATGAATGCCAATACTGCAATAAGTTGATGTGTTGATAGTATGACTATCAAGTCTGTCTAAAATCCTTAGTGAAGGACTCAGATAGAGCATCAGAATAATCTACATATAATCATTGACTCTAACTTTCTTATTTCATAAGATAAAATCTGACAATTGTATCCTAATCTTCTAATGACATTTGCAATTGGTTGCATATATATATTAGAAGATTAGAAATTTGATCTTAAGGTTTAGTGGTCATCTACATGGATATTGCTGTAATTGTTGCAGCAATCTCTGTTGGATAGATAGACTTCATATTCTCAGTGGGAGAGCCCTTAGTCTTGGAGAATGTCTCTATGACCTAGATAGTAGAGTACACTCATTGTTTGTTTTTAAATGTTGGAAATAAACATGAATTCAGAGATAGAACTATCATAAAGAGTTATGATGGAAATATTTCAGATAATAATCTAACATCTAGTGGACTCCATAAAATTAGAAAATTAATGAATGGTTCATTAAGATTTCTAATACTGAAAATCAAACCTTATAAGATCAATAAAAGGATGAAGATCATTTGACAATGATCTGGCATCAAGTCTTGGACATATGTCTATTGATATGATCAATAGACTAGTAAGAGATGAAACTTTAGAATGTCTAAAATTTCAAATCTTACATACTTGTGAACATTGTATTCAAAGTAAAATGTCCAAATACACCTTTCTCTGGGAATGGTGTTAGATGTCGAGGTATTCAAGATCTCATACATATTGATGTATGTAGACCATCTGTATCATAGTAAACATTATGGATATGTGATATCTATTGATTATTATGTCTGATATGAGACTTCTTCTCTTCACCTGAGAAACCTTTGAAATGTTCAAAGATTTCATAATTTTGGTTTAGAACCAAAGTTTGAAGGAAGATTAAATGAATTTGATCTAACCAAGGTAGCAAGTACCTATTAGATAAATTCAAAGAATACCTTATGGAGATATGAATATCATTTCTATCTCACTCCTCCTGATAAACCTGAACTCAATGGAGTTGTAGGGAGATACAATTGGATGATGTGTGACATTATGTGATCAATGATGAATTTTAGCATAATTATCCCTTAGTTTCCAGGTATATATGTGTAGTAGAGACTACAATATATATCCTTAATAAGGTTCCATGCATGCAAGCTGGAATCTAGCATTTGAGAGTGCTACTTCATTAGGAAAATAAAGGATGGTATTAGATACCTACTTTATGACCTTGAGATTCTTAAAAGATCTCATTTCTAAGAATGTGATTCTTGGAGGATTGAGACTCTTGAGAATCAAGATGAATATGAAGTGAAGGAACTCATTTAATCTTGAGAAGATAATGAGGCTCCTGAAATCGGAAACTAAAAGGATAATTAAAGATGAAACATTAATACCTATTCAAATGAGTTTGAGGATGTATTCCATGTGTCAGTTAAGTCTGAGAGTGATCGGACTTCATGTGATGAAGCTCCTGAAGATCATGACATGGAAAGATGGATATTAGCAATAAAGTCTAAAGTAGACTTCATATACAAGTGTTGTATATGGACCCTTGAGGATCCACCTATAAGGGTTAGACCTGTTAAGGTGTAAATGGATCTTCAAGAAAAGAGGGAACCTGATGAGAAGGTAGAGACCTTCAAATCTCGATTCGTAGCCATAAGCTACACATCGGAAGAGAAGACATTGCTTGCGATGAGACTTGCTCTTCGGTAACCATGCTTAAAATCATCAGAATATTGCTAACCTTAGCTACACAACTTGACTATTGCATCTTCAGGATGTAATTCAAGATTGCATTCCTCTAAAAAATACCTCTCTGAGGATATTCACGTGAAGTAGCCCCAGGGCTTCATGTTTGGGGAAAGTAAGGTGTGAAAGCTAAAGAAACTCCATCTGTGGACTCAAATAAGCTTCTTATTGTTGGAACATAAGATTTGATGAAATTATAAATGTTATGATTTCAAATAGGATCTTGATGAACCATGTGAAGCTTAGTGGGAGTGCCATTGTGTTCATCGTGCTAAATGTAGATAATATCCTAATCATTTGAAATGATATAAGGATGATAATAAGTGTTTTATAGACTGGCCATTCCATACTTTGAGATATTATCTCAAGAATACCTCTTAGATCTTAGTTCTGAAGTTGTTCAGAAGCAAAGAAAAGAGGGTATTGGGACTGTCACATTTGCAGTACACCTTGGACATATTCCACTCTTGGAAATTCCAAGAAAGGCTTCCTTCCCTTAAGATTTGGTACTGACCTATCTAAAGGGATAACACCTCAAAGTGTTGAGGAAGTGAATGCTAGAACTGCTTGCACTTGTGCATCAGTTACGGAAAGCTAAGTGTATGCTAGATGTGTACAAAAGCCAGACATCTGCCATGCAGTGGGAGTAGCAAAGTGTTGCTAATCCTACTATGGAGAGAAAACACTTGATTGTAGTAATAACGATATCTTCAAAGATGACAAGGCTTTAGAGATAGTGATTTCTAAGTCTTATCCTCAAAAGCTTAAGACTTTATAGATAGAGATCTAAAAGGTCTTAACTGTGGATACCTTAAGAGATAGTGATCTCCCAGAATAAGGATATTCTAATAAGGATTATGGAAATACTGGTTATAATAGTTATTGAGCAATTGTGTCAAGGACACTATAACTGCTTTGACTAGATTGAGTATTGGTTGCATCAGATGCAACATTCGCATTGGATGTGAGCACAGTTACCTAGGGATATGCAAGTGTCGTAAAAGGACTTGGCATAGTCTTTTGGGAACAGAGTGACTGATCTGCTTTCCTAGCTATTTCTAAATAGCCTATGATTGTCACATGAGTGTGGGTTTAAATGATTATCCCATTAATGGCTCTTTGGGCTAGTGGGAGATTGTTGGACATGTGAGCCCACGACGAGCCATTATGCAATAAATGGTATTGCAAATATCATTCCCTGATCTGAAATGAAGAATAAATAATTTGCATAATAGGTCCCTCTGTACAATTAGGGTTATGTAAAATGGCTATCTTAATGATCATACAGCTGTTGATTCAATTATTGAATCATAGAGGCTGGTGCTTGGATGAATATATAAAGAGTTAGATTGAGGACTCATCAAGCACCGTCAAATGATTGTTAAGATGTGATCTCCAGCCTGAGTAGGAGATGGCAATCCTTTCTCACATAGGCTGATATCTGACCGACCTCTTGATGCAGGTCCTCTGCATAGGAATAGAGATTCGGAGGTGTCAGATTAGTTAGGTCAATGGGTTGACTTAACGAGATCGAGATAACCTAAGTCCTATGTTGAATGTTGTCACAGCATAGGCACGCATCCTCTGACCGGAGACAGATGTATTGCTATATGTCTGAGTATGTACATTTGGCAGACCGATAGGTTGATGACCTAACCAAGGTCTATATACCGGCGCGCCAGTGTGCATATAAGGGCATATGAGTAATACGATCTCTCAAAGGGATCACACAGGTTCACTACTGAACCGGAAGACATGAGCTCACTCATGAGATATTGGGAAGAATCAAATTCCATGCACGGTCATCTCGCTTTGGAAGCTTGACTGAATTTGTAGGTTTGATATATACTTTTGGAAAGTATATGATCAAGACCTAGGTATGATATATGCTTTTGGAAAGTATATGATCGATACCAAATCCCAATGATCAAATGAGAAACTTAGTGATCAAACCCTGAAGAAGATAGTGTAAAATTGATTTTGATCTTCGGGTTGACCATGGGTCTTCCAGTATGCAGGATGTACAGATATTGGGAATACCTGAGGGTGATGTGATCATAAACGATTGTACATCCATGACGCTTCCATTCTGAGGGGGTGATGAAACAGGTCTGGATTTTAGTGACTCCTTCCAGTAGAGAAGCAATCTGATCTTAGTCCAAGTGTTGGACATTGGTCTAAATGAGATTCAGATTCACTGAGAAGATTAGATTTGCGGTCTTGATTTAATCAAGCATCTGTGGGAGGTCCGTAAGATCTGGATTTGAGATGAGATCTCAACATCCAAGTCACTATACGTGGAATAATACAATCGCCATGTCCTTATCTCCAAGTATCTGTGGAGAAAGCACATTATTCTTGAAAGGGTTCAAGAATAATTCATTTGATGAACTTCATATCCAAGCAAGAAGAACTTGATTATTAAATGAGATTTAATTATCAAGCATAATATGAATATGATTCATATTATTATCCAAGATAACTAAATAGGATTTAATTATTAAGGATTAGAGAATGTGGATAATACTATCCATGATATATGTGTATTATAAATATGATTTATAATGTATATATAAGAGAGAGAAATTTAGTAAATAACATTTGTTAATTATTAAATGTGGATTGGATTCACATTTGTTAATTAACTGGAAATGTCATTTACAAATTAGTTTGGGATGTGAATATGATTCACATATTTTCAATGGCGTGATTGAAACACAAATTAATTTGGAATTAATTTGCTGAATAATTTTGTGATAATAGTTATCACAAATTATTAAGAGATAATATGATATATAAAAAGGAGATAATAAGCCACCATTGATGAGGTGGCGTCACCCTTGAAATAGTCATGGGTGACGCCCATTTTAGGAGGCTACATTATCTCCATTTTATTATCTTGATAAATCTCTTAATTAATTGATTTATGTTAAATTAAATTGTGTTGATAATGTTGCAACATATATTTAATTTAATTATAAATAAATGTTGTTGTTTTTCACCAACAACAATCATAGCCATTGATTTTACATGGACCAAGCCTGGCCGTTGGATCCATGTGTCCCATGGATTGAGATCCATTGGATCCTAAACTAATATAAAAGGAGGGCTAGGGTAGCCTTCCAAGGTACATCATTAAGAGTTGTACAAGGTTACAACTCTCTCTCTCTCTCATATTCTCGCCCTCTCTCTTTCTCTCCTCCAAAAGATGGCCGTCCATCTTGTGGTTGAGAAAGGAGAGACTCTCGGCTTTCGCCTTCGACAACTCGTGGATCTCCATCTTCTTTGGAGTTGCTTACTCTAAAGGAAGATGACGGATTTCGTTTGACGAAATCGAGGGAGCCATCGCTTGGATCTTTATCGAGGATTGCGGGAAGGAACGTGACTCATCATCACGCCTGCAAGTGCGTTCTTCATGGATAGGACTTAAGACAGGAAATCTCTACTTTGGGATCTCGCGATCACAACCACGCTTCCAGAGGTATTCCTTATACTTTGTGGTTTGATGAAACGATCCGAGAAGTGTTCTCATGATCGTGTGGTTTCATCTTTAGTTTTAAAATTTTTAATTTCTGCTGCATCTAGCATCTAGTGCAACTAGTTGCTCTGATTGCATACGATGCGATCAACACGCTTCCGTGATGCGCTTAAGGATTCTCAATATCCTTCAAAGATTTATTTTAACTGTCTACTTCAGGGTTTCATCATTAAGTTTCTTATTCGATCATTGGGAGTCAATATCGATCATATACTTTTCAAAAGCATATATCATACCCAGGTGTTGATCATATACTTTCTAAAAGCATATATCAAACCTACAAATTCAGTTAAGCTTCCAAAGCAAGACGACCATGCACAGAATTTGATTTCTTCCCAATATCTCATGAGTGAGCTCATGTCTTCCAGTTCAGTAAATGAACTTGTATGATCCCTTTGAGATATCGTACTACTCATATTCCATTGCATGCACACCAGGGCACTGGTGTATAGACCTTAATTAGGTCATAAACCTATTGGTCTACCAAATGTACACGCTCAGACATATAGTAACTCATCTATCTCTAGTCAGAGGATGCATGCCTTATCATGATAGCATACGACATAAGACTTCAGTTATCTCGATCTCGTTAAGTCAATTCTTTGACCTAACTTATCTAACATCCCTGAATTTCTATTCCTATGTAGAGGACCTGCATCAAGAGGTCGGTTAGATATCAGCCTTCCGAGAAAGGATTGACATCTCCCTTTTAGGTTGGAGATCATCTCTTAATAATCATTTAACAGTGCTTGATGAGTCCTCAATCTAAGTCCTTAGATATTCATCCAAGCACCAGCCTCTATGATCAATTATTGAATCAACAGTTGTATGATTATTAAGATGGCCATGGTACATAACCCTAATTGTACGAAGAGACCTATTATGCAAATTAAGTATTCTTCATTTCAAATTACAGAATGATATTTGCAATAACATTTATTGCATAATGGTTCGCTGGCTCTCATGTTCAGCATATACAAGGATGTTTAGGTTCGAAAATCAAATTCGGGTGAGAAAAAGCTCTGACGAGAGGGTAGGAGACCCGACCTGGCTGGAAGAGACTATTGACTAAGGTCAAGGGTCTGACATGGACTAGTAGGAAATTCATAATATACAAAATAAATGGAAATTCAATAAAAATAGCTAATGAATTTAAAATAATAAACGTATAAAATAAAAAAATGTTTATTATTTTTCATTGTATTTTTCTATGTTTCTTAATTATTTTTACGAAAAATAAAATAACCTATATACAGTAGATAACATTATATACAAGTATATTATAACTATGTATTATATACAAGTATTTTTATTTATTATTTTTACTTATATACCCTTATTTTATATTTTATTTATTTACAACATAATTTTAGGAGTATTAATTTTTTTTATTTTTATAAATTAATTAGGCATATATAATAAATAGTGAATGTAATATATACATGTATATTTTGTACAAGTAATTGAGGATTTTTATTTTTATTTTCTAATTTTTATTTTATTTTATGTTATTTCTAGGATTATATACAATGGTGTAAAAAGGATAATTTAAATTTATTTGTCAAAAATAAATATATAAATAATATGTACAAGTATAGGTAATATGTACAACATATAGTAGACCCTATCTCTCTAATTATTTTATTTTGAGATCAGGTCAAGGTTGACCTTCTCTTAGGATTTGGATCACTCTGTATTTATTCTAAATGCATCATTCTTTTTTATTTATTTTTTTTTTGCAAAATATATGCTAAATATGAAATATGAAGGGATATTGAGAATCCTTAAGCGCATCACGGAAGCGTGTCGATCGCATCATATGCAATCGAGGCAACTAGTCGCACTAGTCGCTAGATGTGGTGGAAATTAAAATTTTAAATCTAGTGATGAAACCACATGATCACGAGAACATTTCTCGGATCGTTTCATCAAACCACAAAGTATAAGGAATACCTCTTGGAGCGTGGTTGTAATCGTGAGATCCCAAACAAGAGATCCTCCTGTCTTAAGTCCGATCCACGAAGAATGCACTTGCGGGCGCGAGGATGAGATGCGATCCTCCTACAATCCTCGATGAAGATCCAAACAATCGAATACCCTGATTTCGTCCAATAAATCTGTCATCTTCCTTTAAATCGAGCAACCCAAAAGAAGAAGGAGATCCTCGAGTCGTCGAAGGCGAGAGACTCTCCTTGTCAATACACAAGATGGACGGCCACCTTTGAATTGAGAGAGAGTAGGCGAGAATGAGAGAGAGAGTAGTAACCTTTTACAACTCTTAATAATGCATCTTGAAAGGCTATGTTAGCCCTCCTTTTATATTAGTTTAGGATCCAATGGATCTCAATCCATGGGACACATAGATCCAACGACCAAGTTGATCCATGTTTTAATCAATGGCCAGGATTGTTGTTGGTTAAAAAACAACAAAATTAATTTATATTTAAATCAAATATATGTTGCAACATTATCAACATAATTAAATTTAACATAAATTAATTATTAAGAAATAACAATATAACAAAGAAAGGGGAGATAACAAAACAACCCCGTAAAATTGAGAGGGTGTCAACTTTGACCATGTCATTGGTGACGCCACCTAATTTCTTGGGTTTTTTATTTCCCTTTTATTTTATATTATCATTTCTTAATGAATGTGTAATTATCATTATTACACAAATATTCACCAAAGTAATTCCAAATTAATTTGTGAATATTTCAATCATGCCATTGAAAAATATGTGAATCATATTCACAACCCAAACTAATTTGTAAATTACATTTCCAATTAATTATTAATGTAAATCTAATTCACATTAATAATTAACAAATGCTATTTACAAAAATTCTCTTTCTTTGATATGTCTATTATAAACCATATTTATAATACACAAATATGAGGATAGTATTATCCTCATTCTTTAATCATTGATAATTAAATCCCATTTAATTATCTTGGATAAACATTCTCACAATATGAATCACATTCATATTATGCTTGATAATTTAATCATCAAGTCCTTCTTGCTTGGATACATAATTCATCAAATGAATTATTCTTGAACCCCTTCAAGAATAATGTGCTTTCTCCACAGATACTTGGAGATAAGGACAGGGTGATTGTATTGTTCCACATATAGTGACTTGGATATTGAGATCTCATCTCAAATCCAGATCTTACGAACCTCCCACAGATGCCTTATTAAATCAACTCCGTAAATCTAATCTGCTCATTGCATCTGAATCTCATTCATACCAATGTCCAACACTTGGACCAAGATCAGATTGCTTCTCTACTGAGACGAGCCACTAAAATCCAGACATGTTTCATCACTCCCTCGGAATGGAAGCGTCATGGTTATACAATCGTTTATGATCACATCACCCTCTGGTATTCCCAATACCTATACATCCTGAATACTGGAAGACCTACGATCAACCTAAAGATCAAGATCAGTTTTAACTGTCTTCTTCAGGGTTTGATCACCAACTTTCTCAATCTTGGTCATTGGGAATTGGTATCGATCATATGCTTTCCCAAAGCATATATTATACCTCCAAATTCATATCATGCTTCCAAAGCACATCGACCATGCATGGAATTTGATCGGTCCCAATACCTCATGAGTGAGTTCATGTCTTTCGGTTCATAAGTGAACCTATATGATCCCTTTGAGAGATCATATTGCTCATATGCCCTTATATGTACACCAGCTCGCCGGTGTATAGACCTTGGTTAGGCCATCAACCTATTGGTCTGCCAAATGTACATACTCAGACATATAGCAATACATCTGTCTCCGGATAGAGGATGCGTGCCTATGTTGTGACAGCATTCAACATAGGACTTAGGTTATCTCGATCTCGTTAAGTCAACTCATTGACCTAACTAATCTGACACCTCCGGATGACTATTCCCATGCAGAGGACCTGTATCAAGAGGTCGGTCAGATATCGACCTATGTGAGAAAGGATTGCCATCTCCTACTCAGGCTGGAGATCATCTCTTAATAATCATTTGACGGTGCTTGATGAGTCCTCTATCTAACTCCTTAGATATTCATCCGAACACCAGCCTCTATGATTCATTTAATGAATCAACAGTATATGATCATCAAGATGGCCATGGTACATAACCCTATTTGTACAGAGGGACCTATTATGTAAATTATTTATTCTTCATTTCAGATCAGGGAATGATATATGCTATAACATTTATTAAATATTGGCTCGTTGTGGGCTCACATGTCCAATAATCTCCCACAAGCCCAAAGAGCCATTAATGGGCTAATCATTTAAACCCACACTCATGTGATAATGATAGGCTATTTAGAAAATAGCTAGGTAAGCTGATCAGTCACTCTGCTCCCGCGAGACTATGCCAAGTCCTTTTACGGCATTTGCGAATCTCCAGTAACAGTGCTCGCATCTAATGCGAATGTTGCATCTAATGCAACCAATACTCAATCTTGTCAGTTATAGTGTCCTTGACACCACAGCTCAGTAATTATCATAACTAGTATTTCCATAATCCTTATCAGAATACCCTTATTCCTGGAGATCTCTATCTCCTAAGGTATTCGCAGTTAAGACCTTTTAGATCTCCATCTAAAAGTCTTAATTTCTTGAAGATAAGACTTAGATATCTCTATCTCTAAAGCCTTATCATCTTTTGAAGATATTTTTATTACTGCAATCAAGTGTTTTATCTCCATAGCAGGATTAGTAACAGTTTACTATTCCTACTACATGGTAGACATCTGACTTTTGTACACATCTAGCATACTTTCAGCTTCTCGTAACTGATGCATAAAAGGGCAACCGATTTTAGCATTCACTTCCTCTACTCTTTGAGGTGTTGTCCCTTTAGATAGGTCAGTACCCAATCTTAAGGTAAGAAAGCCTTTATTGGAATTTTCCAGAAAATGGAACATGTTCAAGGTATACTACAAATGTGACAATCCCAATACCCTCTTTTCTTTGCTTCTGAACACCTTCAGAACTAAGATCCAAAAGGCATCTTTGAGATCATATCTCAAGGTATGGAATGGCCAGATCATAAAACACTTATTATCATCCTTATATCATTCCAAATGATTAGGATATTATCTACATTTAGCATGATGAACACAAATCGCACTCCCACTAAGCTTTATATGGTTCATCAAGATTTTATCTGAAATTATAACATTTATAATTTCATCAAATCTTATGTTCCAATAACAAGAAGCTTATATGAGTCCATAGATGGAGTCTTCAGCTTGTTCACCTTGCTTTTCTCAACCATGAAGCCTTGGGGCTACTACATGTGAATATCCTCAGAGAGGTAATCTTAGAGGAATGCAATCTTGACTTACATCTTGAAGATGCAATAGTCAAGTTGTGTAGCTAAGGTTAGCAATATTCTGATGATTTTAAGCATGGTCACAAAAGAGCAAGTCTTGTTGCAAGCAATGTCTTCTCTTCCGATGTGTAGCTAATGGCTATGAACCGTGCTTTGAAGGTCTCTACCTTCTCATCAGGTTCCCTCTTCTCTTGAAGATCTATTTACACCTTAACGGGCCTTACCCTTATAGGTGGATCCTCGAGGGTTCATATACAACATTTGTATATGAAGTTTACTTTAGACTTTATTGCTAATATCCATCTTTCCATGTCATGATCCTTAGGAGCTTCATCACATGAAGTCCGATTATTGTCAAACTTAATTGACACATGGAATACATCCTCAAACTCATTTGAAGAGGTATTAGTGCTTCATCTTTGATTGTCCCTTTTAGTTTCTGATTTCTGGAGCCTCATTATCTTCTCAAGATTAAACGAGATCATACACTTACATTTTCATCTTAATTCTCAAGAGAGTCATCCACTAAGAATCATATTCTCAGAGATGAGATCTTTTAAGAATCTCAGGGTTATAATGTAGGCATCCAATACCTTCCTTTATTTTCCTAATGAAGTAGCACTCTCTAGTGTTTGATTCCAACTTACATGCCTGGAACCTTATTAAGGATATATATAGTAGTCTCTACTATACATATATACTTGGAAACTAAAGGATAATTATGATAAAATTCATCATTGATCAAATCATGTCACACATGATCCAATTGTATCTCCCTACAACTTCATTGAGTTTAGGTGTGTTAGGAGGATTGAGATACAAATGATATTCATATCTTCATAAGGTATTCTTTGAATTTATCTAGTAGGTACTTGGTTAGATCAAATTCATTTAGTCTTCCTTCAAACTTTGATTCTAAATCAAAATTGTGAAATCTTTGAACATTTCAAAGGTTTCTCAGGTGAAGAGAAGAAATCCCATATCATACATGACCATCAATAGATATCATATATCCATAATGTTCACTATGATATAGATGATCCATATACATCAATATGTATGAGATCCTGAATACCTTGACATCTTGCACCTTTCCCAGAGAAGGGTATATTGGACATTTTACTTTGAATACTATATTCACAAGTATGTAAGATTTGAAATTTTAGACATTCTAAAGTTTCATATCTTACCAGTCTATTGATCTCATCAGCAGACATATGTTCAAAACTTGATGCCAAATCATTGTCAAATGATCTTTATCCTCCTATTGATCTATTAAGGTTTAATTTTCAGTATTAGAAATCTTAATGAACCATTAAATAATTTTTAATTTAGTAGAGTCCACTAGATGCCAGATTACTATATAAAATATATCCATCATAACTCTTTATGATAGTTCTATCTCAGAATTCATGTTTATTTCCAACATTTAAAAACAAACAATGAGTGTATTCGAATATCTAGGTCATAGAGACATTCTCTAAGACAAAGGGCTCTCCCACTGAAAATATGAAGTCCATCTATCCAATAGAGATTGTTGCAATAATTGCATCAAAATCCATGTAGATGACTATTAACCCTGAAGATCAAATTCTTCAGTCTTCTAAAAAATGTGCAACACATTGCAAGTATTGTTAGAAGATTGAGATACAATTATTAGACTTCATCTTATCAAATAAACAAGTCAATTTCAATGATCAAATGTAGATTATTTCGATGCACTATCTGAGTCCTTCTCTAAGGATCCTAGATAGTCCAGATAGTCATACTATCAATACATCGACTTATTGCAGTATTGGCATTCATCCAACTCTTTAGACGTCATATGGAAGTCATAGAAGTAGGTCAACTCTTTGACTTTCCTTCTTACTCGGATCCGACCCATGCTTCCACTACGCTCTCTTCATCTATAAACAACCATTGTTCAAGATAAAAAATCTCTTATGTTGAATTCAAAAGATTTCAATACAAGAGCATTTCAACATTTATACATGCTTCATTAAATTCATTCAAAATTATTATTATGAAGCTTCATGAATGACTTGAGTATAGATAGTAGAATGATGACACTCATCATATCTACATATATCTTAACTCTTAGAGACTTAGGTTCAGTTAGGTATTCAAACATTTTGAATACATCATCTCTTTCGGGCTACCATTCTGCATAATGTAGAGAATCATGCCATTCATGATTAAATGTCTAGAGCACATATGTATGCCAAAACATCTTCTTTGATTTTATAAGGATTATTCGACAATTACGATCACCATCGACATGTCACTTCCAAAGTACACTCGATGAAAGATCAAGACTATATAGACATTCAAACCCTAAGGTGATGTCTTATTGTCTTATTTAATTTTCATTCCTCATTATGTTGAGGAAACTTGCACATCTCAACCACATACAATATGTGTCCAATTGCAAGCACAATATCTGGATCATGACTCCAATCCATGATATTTTACTCGTTATTATTGAGTATAACATTGAGTGGGTTTAATGAAGGATTATCCGAAAAAAGAAATTTGCATAAGGGTATATATATTATATATACATATTTTACTTTGATTTAGGAATTTTTATATCAAAGATGTCTTACCTTGTCAACAATGAAAGTTCATTCCCTTAATCACTTTCAATGTAAGAGATATTCTTACCATTATATCTCTAGCAAGATCTGGGATCTCCTTTCCTATCTTTGTCACATCCCAATAATATGAGAACTTACAACTCTGATAAAAAGAAGCGAGAACTCATTCCGCCTTGCAAGTCAAACTTGCATTTCCAATTCGGTCTTTAACACCCGAACCCACCACCCCTAAGATGATGTTGACCCGTTGTTAATTGAACCAACCGCCAACAGGATTAGAACTCGTTATGCGCAATCCAATATCGCCCCAATAATATGAGGACTCGATATTGGGGTCACTACGCATACGGTCTTACTCTTTTGAGAAGCAAAGAATCCGATCCAAATAAATCATATAAAGGATCTGTCACTTCGGACAAGCATCTCCTATATACAACATCTGGCGACAGAATCCTTTGCCTTGACGGGAGATCATGGATGTCACTTATGTGATCATCCACCTCATATTCAAATTGTAATAATTAATTATCGTGAATCATATTCACATAACTAATTCTTCCAAGGGAAATACACATCTATTCATAATAGAGTTTTTATTGGATATAATTAATTTAATCACATTAGATTAATCATCAATCCAATCATCAATCAACAAACTTGATTTTTATTTGAATAGTAGGTATAATCTCAAAGTATATATTATTCGAATTTTAATAATTAGAAAAATACACTTTGACTTCTCTGGCATTATCGAGTCCCTACATGCTGTCATGGCCAGTACCGACGAGAGTGGGACGGACCACATACGCTGCAACTCGCAACCCCAATGCTCTCCGACTAGTCACCATATCCACCTCAGGAAAGGATAATGCCAGATAGATCATCATGTACTTTGAGATGCTCATCGGTTTTTCAACCGTAATTATACCATATAATATACATCAAAACATTTTTGATAATATTATAAGGAGATTTGCTAAACAAATCCCCAATCCTATTCAAGCAAGAGGGTTTTTCATGTAAAAGTTGTCCTACAACTATTGTAGGATAAACTAAGTCTCTTCATGAAAAATGTGTGTTGTTGATTTCATATCAACCAATTAATGATCAACATTAACTATCTTATCATCTTGGTTTAGGCAAATGTCATTCAAATAAATAATTATCTCTTTAAATATTTCACAAATATTTATCATTAATTATTTCAGAAAATTAATAATTAATTTTCATCATAATATTTGAATGACTATCACATGGTTCATGATCAAAGTTGTCAATTTCCAGCAGTGACCCCCAATCACCAAAATTAACTTATCCTGACCAATATAAATACGAAATTTACAAAATCCGTTTCCTAAGTTTGCCAACATGATTTATAATAGAATCCAAGTGATATTTCACGCATTTCTTGGCGGATCAAAACATTAATAATTCATTAATCACGTTTAGATCTGTTCTTCCCGCAATAGTGAATACATGCATATTCAAAAGGTCATATTTTGAGCAAATGAAGTCCAAATTTCATAAACTCAAATCCTATGATTTTCTTATTTAATGGGGAACAAAATCCAATTGCAAATTTTGTGTTTAAAAATTTAAACAGTACCGAAAAAATCCAATTAGATAAAGGTGCGAAAATTGAAATGCGACAAAACTTTCACGACCCTTTCAAACCCAAGTCATCCTAGGTCTATGGGTCATATCCAAAACTTTATTCAACCTGGATCTGATACCACTTGAAGGGATATTGAGAATCCTTAAGCACATCACAGAGACGTGTCGATCGCATCAATCGGGGAAACTAGTCGCACTAGTTGCTAGATGCGGCGGAAATTAAAATTTTAAATCTAGTGATGAAACTACATGATCACGAGAACATTTCTCGGATCGTTTCATCAAACCACAAAGTATAAGGAATACCTCTTGGAGTGTGGTTGTAATCTTGAGATCCAAAATAAGAGATCCTCCTGTCTTAAGTCTGATCCACGAAGAATGCACTTGCGGGCGCGATGATGAGGCGCGATCCTCCCGCAATCCTCGATGAAGATCCAAGAAATCGAATCCCCTGATTTCGTCCAAGGAAATCCGTCGTCTTCCTTTAAATCAAGCAGACCCAAAGAAGAAGGAGATCATCGAGTCATCGAAGGCGAAGGCGTGAGACTCTCCTTCTCAATACACAAGATGGACGGCCACCTTTGAATTGAGAGAGAGAGAGTAGGCGAGAATGAGAGAGAGAGAGAGTAGTAACCTTTTACAACTCTTAATAATGTACCTTGAAAGGCTAGGTTAGCCCTCCTTTTATATTAGTTTAGGATCCAATGGATCTCACTCTATGGGACACATAAATCCAACGGCCAAGTTGATCCATGTTTTAATCAATGGCCAAGATTGTTGTTGGTTAAAAACCAACAACATTAATTTATATTTAAATCAAATATATGTTGCAATATTATCAACATAATTTCATTTAACATAAATTAATTATTAAGAAATAACAATATAACAAAAGAAAGGGGAGATAACAAAACAACCCCCTAAAATTGAGAGGGCGTCACCTTTGACCACGTCATTGGTGACGCCACCTCATTTGGTCGGTTTTTTATTTCCCTTTTATTTTATATTATCATTTCTTAATGAATTTGTAATTATCATTATTACAAAAATATTCATCAAATTAATTCCAAATTAATTTGTGAATATTTCAATCATGCCATTCAAAAATATGTGAATCATATTCACAACCCAAACTAATTTGTAAATTACATTTCCAATTAATTAATTATTGTGAATCCAATCCACATTAATAATTAACAAATGCTATTTACAAAAATTCTCTTTTTTTGATATGCTTATTATAATCATATTTATAATACACAAATATTATGGATAATATTATCCTCATTCTCTAATCCTTGATAGTTAAATCCCATTTAATTATCTTGGATAAACATTCTCACAATATGAATCACATTCATATTATGCTTGATAACTAAATCTCATTTAATCATCAAGTCCTTCTTGCTTGGATACATAATTCATCAAATGAATTATTCTTGAACCCCTTCAAGAATAATGTGCTTTCTCCGCAGATACTTGGAGATAAGGACAGGGCGATTGTATTGTTCCATGTATAGTGACTTGGATATTGAGATCTCATCTCAAATCCAAATCTTACGAACCTCCCACAGATGCCTGATTAAATAAACACTGCAAATCTAATCTTCTCATTGCTTCTGAATTTCATTCACACCAATGTCCAACACTTGGACCAACATCAGATTGCTTCTCTACTGAGAGGAGTCACTAAAATCCAGACCTGTTTCATCACTCCCTCGGAATGGAAGCGTCATGGTTCTACAATCGTTTATGATCACATCACCCTCAAGTATTCCCAATACATGTACATCATGTATACAAAGACCTACGATCAACCTGAAGATCAAGATCAATTTGAACTGTCTTCTTCAGGGTTTGATCACCAACTTTCTCAATCTTGGTCGTTGGGAATTGGTATCGATCATATGCTTTCCCAAAGCATATATCATACCTTCAAATTCATGTCATGCTTCCAAAGCACGACGACCATGCATGGAATTTGATCGGTCCCAATACCTCATGAGTGAGCTCATGTCTTACGGTTCATAAGTGAACCTGTATGATCCCTTTGAGAGATTGTATTGCCCATATGCCCTTATATGCACAGACCTTGGCTAGGCCATCAACCTATCGGTCTGCCAAATGTACATAGTCAGACATATAGCAATACATCTGTCTCCGGTCAGAGGATGCGTGCCTATGTTGTAACTGCATTCCACATAGGACTTAGGTTATCTTGATCTCGTTAAGTCAACCCATTGACCTAACTAATCTGACACCTCTGAATCACTATTCCCATGTAGAGGACCTGCGTCGAGAGGTCGGTCAGATATCAGCCTATGTGAGAAAGGATTGCCATCTCTTACTCAGGCTGGAGATCATCTCTTAATAATCATTTGACGGTGCCTGCTGAGTCCTTTATCTAACTCCTTAGATATTCATCCAAACACCAGCCTCTATGATTCATTTAATGAATCAACAACTATATGATCATCAAGATGGCCATGGTACATAACCCTATTTGTACAGAGGGACCTATTATGCAAATTATTTATTCTTCATTTTAGATCAGGGAATGATATGTGCTATAACATTTATTGCATAATGGCTCACTGTGGTCTCACATGTCCAATAAAATATTAATAAAGGCATGTAATTTGTTAAGTTATTATATTTACAGGTATTTACATGATGTTTTGCCAAGAAAAAGAGGTAAAATAAAAGAGCAAAAAGTGAGAATCATGGATTCATAACCCCCATACACTTTATCTTTGCTAGTCCCTTATCAAACAATTATTTGAAAAAGAAGTGAAAATAATAAGGACAAAGAAAAAGAAAGAAAAAAATCAAGGTGGATTATTAAACTTATCTTCATTAAATTGAAGTATGGAGCTCAATCAGACCTTTGGATTATTAGTTTGTCGGAACCTTATTAGGAAATAGGTTTAAGACTCACCGACCTCTAAGTTCCACAATGCTATGGTCAAGACTCCTTAATAAACCAGGTCAGAATAAGTCTAAATACGCAAACTCTAATGACTATGTATCTTTCCTTGTACGGTGTAAGTGATATATAGCTCTCCGCCTCAAAAATAATAAAGAAACAGTGCCCCTCAACAAGGTAACTCTAATTCCCTAATCTAGTAGCTCTTTCCTCGAGGAGCGGGGTATTCCCTTCTAAGTTCAAGTTCAACCAGCTCAAGAAGAGGGTAAAGAAGAGAATGGATAGTGACCAGTGTAGTCACGTACCCTGGGAGCTTAACTAGTGTAGCCAAGTCTCCCGCTGCAAGCTTCATGAGATGAGAAGATGTAATACATAAGCTTTGCTTTATTGACTATATACACTCCGGTAGGCATTTTATTTTCACTCAATCCTGTCAACTTTTTTGGGAGTCTTTCTTGATTTTGCCCTTTTTTTATGTGCATATGTACAACATATCTACATGGTACAGCATATACAAAAGGAGTTCTTATTCGTGAGCCAATAGACTATCCCTCTTTTGAAGCATTATTGCAACCCACAACTCATGTCTTTAGACCTCAACACCACCAGACCAAGTTGAGGCGCACATCCCTCCCTAAATGAAGACGAGAGGTTCTGCCTAGAAGTATTACCCTCGTATGCTACCCCAAGCCAAAGAATTATTCCTCCTCACCACCTCATCCGTGTTGAGATACATGCAAGTCGCTGGTTCAAGTCAAGCCATTATCTCTGAGAGTCATATGTGCATTGTTAAGTGTTCTACTTAGGCTCATCAAGATGGCTTGTGAACATAGCCTAGTGGACTCAAAGAATTAATTCACTATGGACCTAAAAAGTATTAACCCCTAATCCCATAAGGTTCCTATGAAGTTAGGTGGATTAAGGTCTTAACCAAGCTCCATTTTCCAATCTAATTCCACACTAATTTAAATGTCAACTATGATTTAGAAGAATATACAAACAAATATGTACAAAACTCTTTTTGTGCAAATTTTCAAGATATGCAAATTGAATGCAAGGAAGAAGGTAAAGTTTTGCAAAATATTTACAAACCTTTACAAGAAAATTTTTACAAACTTTTATTTTTCAAATATTTTCAAAAATTGTGTACTATATACATAGTTTTGATAAAAAAAATATTTACAAAGACTTTACAATCAAAACCTTTTTACCAACATTTATACAAAAATAATTTTTACAAAAAATGTATGTACAAGAAAATTTTGATGTGAAAGAAAAATTTTAAAAATCTTGTGATTTTTTTGTTTATGATTTTTAGTCATATTATCTATTAACACACTCACACAAAGTATGAGTTATGGCTAAAGTATATATACAATATATATGACATCCCCCTATACTTAGCTCGAACGATGTCCTCGGAGTGATCAAAGAGCGATGAAAGGAAGACATAACTCGTGCTTAGTATTGGGAAGTGAAAAGAATGTTATACTACAACGATGAATAAAATAATGGAATGAATAGAGGTCGGTGATCCCCTATACATAGGATCAAGTAATCCTAAGTATAGAAGTTTGTACACAAGGGGAAAACCGAAGGTTAGGATGTACAGTGTTTACCTCCCCTATACCTAGTGTAAAATATACCTAAGTATAGGCAGCAAAACAAAGGTAAAAAGAATTAAATGAATAATCAAATGTCTGATACTCCCCTTATTCGTAGGGTAAAGTGCACCCTAAGTATAACATAATCATAAGATGAAGATGGGGTATTAGACAGGAAAAATGAATGATATGGACAACTGGATCTATAAAGCTGTAGAAGAGAAGTGATAATCAGGAATAAGATGCAAATTATGTGAGTCAAAGACCACATCTCATGCAAAATGAATAGGGGCAACCTCAACGATTAGCGGATCATGATCAAGATATGGCTTCAAGCGATCGTTAACTCGAAAGGTGGAATCAGATGACAACTCCGATATGTTGATACTTCCGTTGTTATGCACCTTTCTGACCATCTATGGTCCCTTCCATTTTCTTTGTAACTTCCCTGGAAATAATCTCAACCTAGCATCAAAAAACCATACTTTCTGGTTCGGCTTAAACTGTTTATGGTTGATACGAGAATCATGCCATATCTTAACTCTCTCCTTGTATTGTAGGCTACTTGAAAAGGTTGTATCTCTCAAATCCTCCAGGGTTGCCAACTCTAATTTCCTCTGATCTCCTATACTTTTGGGATCCAATAATAACTTAGTGACTACCCAAAGTGACTTGTGCTTGATCTCCACAGGCAAGTGGTATGACTTGCCATAAATGAGATGAAAGGGAGATGTACCCAAAGGTGTCTTGAAGGAGGCCTGATTGGTCCACATGATCGAGTCCCAAAGTTGTGACCAATCCTTTTGGTCTGGGCGAACGACCTTTTGCAATATAGTCTTGATCTCTCTATTCGATACTTCAGCAAGACCATTAGTTTGAGGGTGATATGGAGTGGCAACTCGATGGTCAATGCCGAACTCATTAGCAAGGTCCCTTACCTTATCATTGATAGAGTGAGCCCCCCGGTATGATATCAAAACTCTAGGCACCCTGAACTGTGAAATGATATTTCTCCTCAAGGATCTGCAAACGGTCCTAGCATCTGTAGTTTGAGTGGGGATGGTCTCAACCCAACGATTCACATAATCAATAGCAAGCAGAATGTACTCAAATCCCCGACTCTTAGGGAATGGACCCGTGAAATTGATGCCCCATGCGTTAAAAACCTCATAGAATGAATGGGTGCATCCGCATCATATCACGCTATCCACAGGTGACCATCCTTTGACAGTCAGTACACCTATTCACGAATTCATCAAAATCCTTGAAGAGGGTAGGCCACCATAGTCCAGATTGAAGCACTTTCTTCGTTGTTCTCCTCCCAAAATGATGCCCTCCTATCTCAAGCTTGTGACAGTAGGTGAGGACGTTGTGGTGTTCCTCCTGAGGAATGCATCGATGCCAGAAACTATCCCCTCCTTCATGATAAAGTCGACTTGGCCTTCGCTAGGAAGGTCTCAAGTCACTATCTGGGCCAACCTTATTGAACTTTCTTGGAGACAAGATAGTTTACAATGTCAGCGTACCATGGAAGCGAGGCGATAGCAAGGATCGCCTCATCTGGGAAGGTCTCTATAATAGGTGCCACCTACTCTGAATCCTCAAAGTTCTCTAAACGGGAGATGTGATCCGCCACTACATTCTTGACTCTATGCTTATCCTTAATCTCAATATCAAACTCTTGGAGTAGAAGGATCCATCTGTTCAATCTGGCTTTGGTTTCCTTCTTTGCCATGATGTATCGGATAGCGGTGTGATCTGTAAATATCGTCACTCGGGATCCAAGAATATAAGATTTGAATGTTTCCAAAGCAAAGACTACTGCTAGCATATACTTCTCTGTAATAGTATAGTTTTGCTGAGAAGCATCCAAAGTCCAGCCAGCATAGTGAATGGCATAAGGCAATCCATCCCTCCTCTGTCCTAGCACAACCCCTATGACAAAATCAGAAGCATCCATCATGATCTCGAATGGGAGAGACCAATCAGATGGATAAAGGACAGGAGCATCGACAATTGATCCTTGAGAGTCTCAGATGACACTAGACACTTATCATATATAATGAACTCGATGTCTTTCATCAGCAGATCAGTAAGAGATCGGGAAATACGACTGAAATCCTGAATGAATAGTCAGTAGAAACTGACATGCCCCGGAAAAGACTGTAATTGTCATAAATTGGACGGTGGATTGAATTTCTTGATAATATCTACCTTGGCCGAATCGATATCCATGCCCCTGTTGGAGATGATTTGGACAAACATCGTCCCTTCAGTCACCATGAAGTGACTCTTCTCCCAAGATAATATAAGATATGTAGTGCTGAAGTACATGGTCTAGGTAGTCAAGACAAGCATCAAACCCATCGCTGTAGACCTAGAAATCATCCATGGAGACCTCTAAGAAATCACCCACCATATTCGAAAAGATGGACAACATGCACCTTTGGAATGTAGATGGGGCATTACATAAACCAAAGAGCATTCATCTGAAAGCATATGTCCCAAACGGACAGGTGAATGTCATTTTCTCCTGGTCTTCGGGTGCTATGACCACCTGATTGTATCTGGAGTACCCATCAAGGAAATAACTCTTCCCAGCTAGACTCTCAATGATCTGATCAATAAATGGCAGTGGGAAATGATCCTTCTTAGTGTCCTAATTAAATCGTCTGTAGTCCACACAGACCCTCTAAGAAGTGGGTACCTAGGTAGATATCTCCTCTCCATACTTGCTCACAATTGTAGTAATACCCATCTTCTTGGGTACCACATGTAATATAATAACCCACCAGGAGTCGGAGATGTGGTGGATAAAATCATGCTCCACCATTTTGATATCTCCTTCATGACCACATCTCAAAGATTTGGGTTCAGTTGTCGCTGGAACTCAAGCGATGGATTAGCGTCCTCTTTGAGATAAATATGGTGGGAGAACATGGCCGGACTTATCCCATAGAGATCAGATACACTCCATCCAATTTCTTTCAAAACCTCCATCAAACGAGATTATTGATCTCCAATCAAATCAGTTGAAATAATGACTAGGATCATATCAGGCTCACCCACAAGGAATCTGTACTTCATCGATTGTGGCAAGGTCTTCAATTCTCGACAACTGGGTGCTGGAAAATCTGGCTTCTGAAATGTCAGAGTCAAGGCTACCAAATCTGCATGGGAAAACTCTTACTTCATGTGAAAATATAACGAAGACAGCCATGTTGGCGTCTCTATAATATGTGATGGCTTACTCTCTACCCTAGCTGTCCGCTCTGAAGGAATCAGACATGGTAAATAGCCATCAAAATCATCCCAATCGATGCCTGAATCTGAGGGATCTGAATCAGAGGAACATGAAATGTACTCTACTTTTCTCTCCTGATCACGATCATCAACCTCAAATGCTTCCTCTGCCAGGAGTGTGCTCTCTAGACTCCCATCTGCTAGAATATGTAAATCTGCAGTATCTAATGGTGCAACAAGAGCTCGTGATATAGGATCAGAGCAAAGTGCCTCATCATCTGTAATCACAAAGATGCGCTCCTGGTGGACGTCCAGTTTCGCATCTGTCATCTGCTCTATATCACTCGACTGCTCAAAGCAGGATGAATCTCTCACTCTGGTCTCATCAATCGTCTCTATCTGTATACTTTCACCCTCGACGTGAAAGTACACCTTCCACTATCATGATCGAACACCACCTTGGTTGTAACCAAGAATGGGCATCCTAGCATGATGGGGGTATATGCCACAGACTCAAGGATCTCCATGTCCATTACAATAATTCACGAGGAATTTCATGCCCTAAATTGTGATGATCACATCCTTCAATAACCCCTTCGGACTTTTGACAGGTCTATCAGCAAACTGAAGGACTGTCTTGCTCTGTCGAAGAAGGCCAACCTCGAATCAGTCGGGTAAGGCTGTCGGAAGAAGGTTGATAGAAGAGTCGCCGTCTAATAGAGTATGATGGAACCACTGATCATGGATATGGCATCTAATATATGGAGCTCTTGCATCGGGTCTCTTGGCTGCTAATCGATTTTGAATGACGAAGCAAGTCGCATGAGTAAGCACATGGATTTTTATATTGTGATTCCTCTTCTTCCTGCGGATGGTGGTCTTCTCTATCAAATTCTTCTAGAAGATAGGGATGTGCTCTAGTTCCTCCTATAAAGTCAGCTGAATATGAAATCGATCGATCATCTGTTGGATAAACTCTAGCAGGTGTGTATTTTTTGGATTTTGTGGTTTATTTCTTTTCTCTAAGCAGAGTGCTTGAGGGAAAGGGATGGCTGGACCCTCTTCAGAGAGAGGATCAGGAGTAGGCTCCTGTGTATGTGAAGGAATAGAATCTATATCAATATCATCATGCAACCGATAAGGACTCAAAGGAGATACAGAAACCTTTCCTTTATTCATTTTTTCTTCTTTTCTATTTTTCCATTTTTTGTATTTTTCTAAAAATCTCCTGAGATACAGAAGAAGGTAACATGGCTGAAGGAGAAAAGGTGGCATTAGTACCACCCATGGCATCTACCTCCGTGGCTTCAATACCGTGCTCTGGCTCCGCAAATGGAGTCACGATGGTCTCATTACTGTCGGCTGGATCAACATCCTTGGTGGCTTCAGCACCACCATCATCATCATGAGCAGCATCAACACTGCTATCGTCCTCGTCTAGCGTTCCAAAATCTCCGAGTGGTCGTCACTCAAACGAGGCACCGCCGACTGGCATCCTGGTGAATCACATTTCATCATCTTTATTCTATCATTTTGGCCTCAAAAACTCTGGTAAATGCGTGTAAATACCATTAATTCCAGCATCTTAGCATCCATCCATGTGTATATATATAGTATATAAAATACAGTTTTTAAAGCCAAAATTATAGAATAAATAAAAGAAAAGAAAAAGAGTAAAATATTGTAAATATTTAATGACTCGAAACCTCGAGACCTAGGAATCTAGATGAATGGGTCGACAAGGAATAAAGTAGGGGGAGATAAGGGTCAGAATACAATAAAAATACCTATTCATTTTATTCATTCTTTATACATTTTGGGACCTATTTTTGGTTCCACTTTTTATACTTCAAATAAAGAAACTTTGTACATGAAAGTTGTAGATAATTAAATAAAGAACAAATACAAAATTGATTTCACTCAAAAATAAGACAGATCAAAAGTTATGATCTGGATAAAATGCCAAAATCCCAACTTCCCAGACCTGTATCTCCCAAATAAAAACTCCAAATGCAGTAAACTTACCTTTAATTGTATATAATTTAAAATAAGCTATTTTATGGCGGTGGGTTCGCATTTGGCGGAGCTACGGTTTGAAAGTTGAGTTTTGGACCCCTATTGTATACTTGTACAGATTAAAATATTCATTTTAATTTATTCATTATTTTTATAACTTTATATTTTTTATAATTTATAAATATTATTTACAATGTATGTGTATATTAAAATCAGAATAAGAACCTCAAGAAAATACAAAATAAAATACTTGTATATAATATACATAGGTATAATACCTGTAGATATATCTATATAATTCATATTTTTAAGTGTATAAAATACATCAGAAAAATAAAATAAAAATATATTTAAGTGTATAAAAATATTTTATAAAATATAAATTTATAAACAAAAATAAATAAATTAAATATACAAAATAAAAATAAATTACTCAAATACATAGATACATAGACCTATACAAGCCTAAAAAGGTAACTCTGATTTTTACACCTCTTAAAAAATTAAAAATCATATTAAAATACCTTAAAAAATAACAAATATTTTTTATTTAATAACCTAAAAATAATAAAATCGTTTAATATTTTTAATTGAATTTCTAATCAATTTTTTTCTAGGGATTTTTCCTGGTTGGTCCACGTGGACCAACCAGGTGACAGTCCAAGTTGACCTCGGTCAACTGGTTGTCCTTCCCTCATGTGCCCATGTTAGACCTTGTTTGAACCTCGTCTTTGCGATTTTTTCGAGGCCAGAACTTAGATTATTTTGCGCAAGTCCCTTCTTGACTTTTCTTCCTTGAACAATGAGGAATCACGCCTAGGTGATTCCTTGGACTTCGAATCACTGATCCACCTGCAATGCCTCGTTCTTTCCCTCCGATCGTCAATCCCTTATATTCCACCTCCGACTTTCGAGCCTCTTTTGAACCCCTCTTCCATAGGATTATCTCCCTCCTTCACGCCCGCGAGCTCGAGGAAGGTGACAGCTTCCTCTCCAGAGCTTCAGGCCGGTCGAGCGACGCCCGAGGTAGCTCCACCACCTCCGCCTTTCGCCGGTGTCGAGGTATACTTCCACCATAGGTTCATCCCTTCGAGTGCTTGTTTCCCATTTATTTTCCTTGCATTTTATTCGTCGTAGCATTAGGAGTAAAATCCCCCAAGAAATTCCGAGTTCCATCCATTGAATCCCCCTCATGTGACCCTCACCAGAGTGCACCTCCGGCCACCACCGTGCGCCACCCTCCTTCGCCGCATTTCCACCTCCGCGGGTTCTAGGCATTTTTCCCTGGACCCTCTCACGCCTTTTTGCAGGTCAAAGCTCGTTGCCTCGAGCTGGGGCTCGTTTTGAAGATCGCCGGAGTACCCGCGAAGCCCTCCAGCTCTGTCATCATCTCCAGCGACCCTCGGCCGTCGTCGAGGTCTTTTCGAGCCCCCAGGAGATAGATCTGAGCTCCAGGAGCCTCCAGGCCATTTTTGAAGCCCAAAGAACGTCGGAGGTCGGAGCTTGAGCTAGGGGAAGTTCGCCTCGCTGGTGCTCCTCCCCTGTTCTTGCTCCGCCCCTACGCGCTGTCAGATCGAGACCTGACGTCCAGGCGCACGTCGACCTTTGGATCCTCCCGCGCATCCACCGTCAGATCAAGCCAAGGTATCTAATCGTTGTCGTCCATCCGCAAAGCGACATCGGTCGTCCTTCACGCGCCACGTGTCAAGTGGCTTCTTCTCCATCGTTGGATCGCGCGCAAAGGGGTATTTTGCACTTTCACCCCCACGCAATTTTTGTATTTATTTTTAGTCCATAAACTTTCGTCTGTAGTTTAAATATTTCTGTAGCTTTTGCATCTAGACCCCTGCACTTTATTTGCACTTAGGTCCATTCCACGTCACCTCACGTGATCTCTGCACGTGGGGTGGTGGTGTTTTTGCATTAGACTCCTTGCGGGTTTAGTTATTTCGTTTAAATCCAGGACCTATTCTGTCACGTGTAATACTTTTGGATATTTTTCATCTTAGCCCCTGGGATTTTTGTATATTGCATTTAGGTCCCTCCCAGACGCGTGTATAGCACGTGCGGGGTTGGGTAAATTGCAGGCGTGCCCTAGCGACTTCTATTATTTGTATTTAGCCCTAGAACTTTGTTTATTAGTTGTAAAATTTTGTGAAAATTACACTGTGGCCCTTGGATGTTTGCTTATTTACATATATGCCCTTGCTAGTAGTGTAGTTTCTTGTTGTTATATCTATTTATTGCAGGCATCTATAAATTTCTAAAAATCACCAAAAATTTCATTTTCATATTTATAAAAATTCAAAAACATGCATTTTCAGTATTATTTTCATTAGACAATCGATAAAAATTAGTAAAAGTTTGAAAAATTCCAAAAAAACTATATTTTGCGTGTCTTAGCATATTTTAGTGTTAGTCCAAAAATCACTAAAAAATTCAAAGTAAAACTCCTAAAAATTAGAAAACCCCTAAAAACTTCATAAAAATCTAAAAAATTCAAGAAACATCCTAAAAATACAATCTCAGTGTCTGTATTTTCTCAGATTTATTGTTGATATTAAAATTAATTTAGGGAATTTTGGATACTGCTAGATATTTTTCATCCTCATTTTAATTTCGACCAGTAATTTAGTACATTATTTTCTAGTATTCTTGCCTTTAAAAATATCAAAACAAATTAAGAAAAATCTATAAAAACCATAAAAACATTAGAAAATTATAAAAAGCCCAAAAGCAATTTATTTCCAGTTTTTTAACTATTTTTATCTATTTTTATAAATCCTATCCTTCTCTTTTTTCTTATTATGTGTATATATTCTATTTATAGAAAAAGAAAATACAAAAACATAAAAATATAAAAAAGAAAACATAAAATCAGTAAATTGAAAATCCAAATATAAAAATAAAAAAATCAAAAATTAAATAAAAATTAAAAAAATAGAAAATTAAAAACCCACAAAAATTTACATTGGTAGACACTTGATCACATCACATTTTGTGCATTTTTGCTTGATCTATCCTGCTTGTTCCCTGTGTTCGACACTCTACACATACTTGCACCTATACACACCTATTGTAGAGTTATAATAAATTTTTGACTCCACATTTGTTTCTTATTGCTTGATATTACATTGTGGGTTGATTGTTGACTGACACGGGTTTCGTGAGCGGTCGACGCAACGATATTGTGGTCCCGCCTTGTGAGGACTATCTTGACCCTCGCGAGATACGTGTCATCAAATGGAGCCGTTGTCGGGGAGCAACAGCATATAGATCATATTTTGTGATTGATTATGATTGTGTGTTCACCATTATTGCTTCATTTGTTTCCATTTTATTGACCTATTTTTGTAGCTATCTGACCAATTTCCTTCTTGTCTACTTGCGAGGTACCACTGACCGAGGAGGATTGCCTAGGGGATTCAGAGCAGCCTTGGGAGGAGGAGCCGGCTATTCCATCCTTGCCGGCAGGAGAGAGCAGGAGGATTTGAGAGAGAGAGAGAGAGAGAGGATAGTTAGTGGTTTATTATTTTTATGAGAAAGAGACATTTTATTAATTTGTAATAATACAGGTACATTCGGACTTGGACACTCAGGCCTAATTTCCAAGTGTTTGTACACTTGGGGGCTCACCGTCGTTTTCATCGGTTTTTCATCGCTTGTCATTATTCGGATTTGTTTTCCTGTCTTTAAATTTTGTGGAATGAGCCCTTAGTTTTTAGGCTTGCTTGATCGTGTAATCTAAGGCCAAACACTTAACAACCATTGCATGCACCTATAGACTTGTCGTTTGGACTTAGATATAATTAATTGTTAAACATATAAATTCGAAACCGTCGCGCCGCGAGAGTCTCCGTACAGTGCTGGCAGGACCCATTGTGGTGGGCACCGAGGACATTCCAAGACTGGACTTTTAGGTTTCGCTTTGTGCGTTTAGCATTTGGTTCTTCACGCTAGCAATTGCCTGCTTAGGACTATTTCCGTGTGCATATCGGCATATAGTATAGATTTACAAATTCCTGTTTTGTATCCCGCATGGAGAGAGCTGGGAAGCACTGTAAGTCTTCTAACTGAGCATTCATCATTTAGGCACTAAGGTGAGATTTCCATCTTAGTGCCAACTTGCATTGTTTTTTCGACCCTCTTCCTCTGTTTTTGGATCAATTAGGAATCAAAGAAAAATACAAAAACGTTAGGCGTTTGTATTGAATAGACTCAAAGCAAGTGATAACACCAAAAAAATTAAAAAGGGTCTGCCAAAGAAAAATTTATCTAAATAAAATTGGCTAATTGGACACATTGCTTGGCATGAGCAAAGCCCTCATTTGTATTCAGGTTGCATGGGAAGGTCTCCTTCTAAGTGAGAGAGCGGCTTCGTAAGGATTAGACCCCAAAACCCAGTCTGTGGCTGCCTTGTGTATCGCATGGATTTCTGAAGTATTGGCACTTCTATCATATGTAGACGAGTAGGGCTAGGTCGCCATTGATGACTTTGTATTGTGTAGAGCATCGACCTTGTCCGAAGTATCAAGCATAGGCCACGCCTTCACGGGGGTGGTTGTCTCATCGTCTTGCGTCCGAGTAGGTTCTTGCATGCTCACGGGTGATTCTGTTGTGAGCGAGATCCGAAGTATCGGTTTCACCTATCGGTTTCCTCCCTCTATTTCTTTGACTAAGTAGGGATCCAGGAAGGGTTACAAGGACTTCAAAAAGAGCAGACTACAGGTTACAAAGGAGGAGGACAAGTACGGGATACTTTTCTAGAAGTACTCTCTCTCCTATAGGAGTAGCGCTCTAAGGACTCATTCAAAGATTAATTGCTTGAATTCAATCTAAAAACTACAAAGATAATAGTCGATCTTTCACGGCTTCACGCGTTGAGTTGGTGAAACCCTTGTATTGTGTTTGACTGACTAGTTGAATTTAGGTCAAGATCAAAAACAATGCACAATTATGCACAATTTTACCCCCCCCCCCCCTCTTCATTTCTCAGCCTCGCTCCTCTCAATAATCACGATGATGAGAAGGAGATCTCTTAGGCCGTTTCTAGCTGCACCGCAATCTAGCACTCCTCCCTATTCATCTAGGATGGCTTCGGGGAGTTTAGACCCACTTTCTGAGCCCGAGTTTACTTCCACCCTGTTCCCCCTCGACCATCCTTCTTCCTCCATCAGTCCAGTAGTTTTAGAGTTTAGTGAAACACAGAGCTCAGAACATTTGACGGCACCTAAGATGGGTTCTTTTGCCTTTTCAGAGAATCCAGAAATGGTAGACAGAGGAGAACATCCAGATGAGAAGGAACACCCTCCATTCTTATATGACCAAGCTGCCATCAACAATTCACTATTAGCCTCTCTGGAGACCATGCGGAGACAAATCAGAGACCAGGGAGTATTCATGGGTGATATTGTGAGAGAGCTGGCGCAGATGCGAGAGGGCAGAGATGACAGACCTGAGGGTGGTGGTGGAGATATACCAGAAGCCGCAGACGGAGGAGGAGAACCTGACCAGGAGAGGCCACCACAGATGACCATGAGGTAGTTGCACAACCCAGCTGCAACCCTCACTCACCATTAGATTCAGCTTCCTCCCATTGTTGGGAACTTTGAGCTTCGCCCGCAGACCATCCAGTTATTGTCCAAGTTTCATGGTCTAGCAACCGAGGAGCCTCATCTCCATCTGCAGGAGTTTGAGATGATTTGTAGCACTGTCCATGACAGATTCATGGATGAGGATACAATCAAGATGATTGCCTTCCCATTCTCCTTAGCTGACAGAGCATCCTACTGGCTGAAACGCCTTGGGAGGTACGTCACATCTTGGGCACAACTCAGGACCGCATACTTGAATAAGTATTACCCTCTCGGCCGGACGAACGCAGCACGAGCAATGATCAGCAATTTCACAATGATCCCGAATGAACAATTCCATGAGGCTTGGGATCGATTCAGAGAGATCATTGACCGGTGTCCACATCATGAGATATCAAAGCCCAACTTAGTTCAGAGTTTCTTCTGTGGGCTGACACCGGAGCTGCAGGGGCTTGTAAATGCCTCTTGTGGTGGGTCCTATTTTTCCATGGGTGAAGACGACGTTTGGTCCATCTTTGAAGGAATGGAAGAGAACTCTACAGTCATGGCCCAGGACAGAGTCTACACACAGCAAAAGCCCCCCCAAGGAGCAGGATCATTTCAGAGGATCGCCCGCATCGATGTTGGTCCCCACACTCCGTCAGCAGCCGCAGCCCAAGCCGACATGGGAATCATTAGCGAGAAGTTGGACCGCCTTGAGATCCTCGAGAAGAAGCAAAGTCAAGGTCTTACCCAGATGGATCTTATTACGAAGACTGTGATTGACCTGAAGATGCAAATTCTTTGCATCCATGAGGCACAAACGTCTGCTCAGCAGCCTCCCAGGTCGCGGGCTGATCCCAGCAGTAGCAGCTCCACCCAGCCCTCTGCCACGCACCACCAAGTTAACCACATCCAGGTAGAGCCAGTCTAGCAGTTACAGTATTACCAATCGCATCCACCATCTCAGGACACTCAGATGGTGGTCTATCAGCCAGATCACCCACTAGCAGTTCTACCTCCACCATCCTTCGAGCATGAGCCATTGATGGAAGTCAATGGGATATGGTACGACCGGTACCCACAACCAGTTGGGATTCGACGTGATCATCCCGGATTCCGTTTGACCACTGGTGGCACCTCATCCCAGCAGCAATCTTCAGCTCAGGGACAGCAGAACAGCCAGCAGCAGCACCAGCCCCAGTATGCCCATCAGCAGTATCAGCATGGTCCTCGTCCCGCCTATCAGGGACAGCAGTGGAGGCAGCATCAGTATCCTTACCAGACATACTCCCAGCCATCCCAGCATTATTCTCAGTAGCAGCCTCATTTCCAGCAGGGGAACACTTCCGGTTCTCAGGCGTCAGCATTCCAGAACCCATCACTCGATGACCTTGCCCGCTTAATTTCTGACCAACAGGCATCCTTCCGGCGGGAAATGGATGAGTTCCGGCAGGAGATGAGGGATATCATAAAGGGTAAGGCCGCCATATCTGCAAGATAGAGCCTAATCCGAATAATTTAAAGAGGAAGTCCGAGCAGGTACAGTTTACAGAGGATACCTCTCCTAGTTATCTTTTGAGTGACATATCTTCTTTGTATGATGCCGATTTCGTGACTACTAGGAATGGTAGGATGCCAGCCGACGATGCCTTATCTGAGGGACAACCACACGAGGAATCAGGAGTGCCAGATGAGCAGAGTAGCGGTGTTGATGCCTCTAATGATGATGATGATAATGGTGGTGATGATGCCACCAAGGATGGAGATCCAAATGACGGTACTGAGGCCGTCGTGATACCAGATGCAGACGATGGTGCGGAAGCCACCATTGTTGATGCAGAGCCAGAGCGCGGTGCCGATGCCGCAAAGTCAGATGTCGTTGGTGGTGCTGAGGCCACCACTTCTACTTCTATTGATCTCCCACGTGTAGTATTGCCACCTTTTGTATCTCAGGATTGTGGTAACAAAAAGAACAAAAAAATGAATAAAGGAAAGATTACTGTATCCACCTCGAGTCCATATGTGTTTCATGATGATCATTGTATGGATTCCATTTCTTCACAGGCACAGGAACCTATTCCTAGTCCTCCATCTGAGGAGGCCCCTTCCATCCCCTTCCCTTAAGCACTCCACTTAACGAAGGGGAATAAAAGAGAAAATCTAAAAAAGACTCAACAGGTAGAGTTCAGCAACCAGATGATCGATAGATTCCAAATCCAGCTGATTCTACAGGAGGCACTTGAGCACATCCCCCTCTTCCAAAAGAGTTTGAGAGAGAAGACTACAGTCCGCACGAAGAGGACGAACCACGAGATTAGATCCATGTACTAACCCATTCTACTTGTTGCACCATTCAGAACCGATTGCCAGCTAAGAGACATGATGCAGGAGCTCCCTATGTCAGATGCAAGATTCAGGAGCAGCATTTCGATCATACTCTATTAGACAGTGGATCTTCGATCAACCTCCTTCCGGCAGCCTTACTCGACCGATTCGAGTTTGGTCCTCTTCTTCGAAGCAGGACGGTCCTTCAGTTTGCGGATAGGTCGACTAAGAGGCCGAAGGGGTTGTTGAGAGACGTGGTCACTACCATTCAGGGCCTAAAATTCCCTGTGGACTTTGTTGTATTGGACATAGAGATCCCTGAGTCGATAACAGATACCCCCATCATACTCGGACATCCATTCTTGGCCACTGCCAAGGCGGTGACCGATCATGATAGTGGGAAGGTGTGCTTTCGCGTAGAGGGTGAAAGTATACAAATAGAGACGATTGACGAGACCAGAGCGAGAGAATCAGCATACTCAGAGCAGTCCGGTGATATGGAGCATGACAAAGGTTGAGAGAGACGTCCACCAGGAGTGTGATTTTGTGATGACAGATGATGAATCCATTTGGACAGATCTAGTAGCACAGACCCTCTCCTTGCTTGCAGATTCACTCTATTTACAGCTTATGGCAGTTGAGAGTCTGGAGAGCACACCCTTGGACAAGGATACCTTTGAGGCTGCCAGTTGTGCGATAAGTGGTGATTCAGAGTTTCAGTCTTGTTCTTCTAGTTCAGATCCCTCGGGTTCAGACATTGATTGGGATGATTTTGATGAGTATTTGCCATGTCTGATTCCTTCTGAGCCGACAGCCATGACGGAATGCGATCCAGTACAATTTATCGATGATTCAGAAAGGTTCCCTTCGTCAGAGTTTCATGCACGGCGAGAGTTCTCACATGCAGACCTGGTAGCCTTCACATAGACATATCATAAGCCAGATCTGCCACCTCCCAGTTGTCCGGAATTGAAACCCTTGCCGTAGTCGCTGAAGTATAGATTCCTTGCGGGTGAGCCCGATAAGCACCCAGTCATCATCTCAGCAGGTTTGACTGGAGAACAAGAATCTCGTATGATGGAGGTTCTTGAAAGAAACCGCAAGGTGATAGGATGGAGTATAGCTGATCTCCAGAGGATTAGTCCGACTTTGTGCTCCCACCACATCTATCTTGAGGAGGATGCTAGGCCTTCGCATGAGTTCCAGCGACGGCTGAACCCGAATCTTCGAGATGTGGTTATGAAGGAAATATCAAAAAGGTGGAGCACCGATTTTATCTACCCCATCTCCAACTTCAAGTGGGTTAGTCCACTACATGTGGTACCCAAGAAGACGGGTATCACTACAGTTGTGAATGAGTCTGGAGAGGAGATAGCTACCCGGGTACCCACTTCTTGGAGGGTCTGTGTGGACTACAGACGATTGAATCAGGCCACCAAGAAGGATCATTTCCCAGTGCCATTCATTGATCAGATTATCGAGAGGCTATCTGGGAAGAGTCACTATTGTTTTCTTGACAGGTACTCCGGTTACAATTAAGTGGTCATTGCGCCCGAAGACCAGGAGAAAACGACATTCACCTATCCGTTTGGGACTTATGCGTTTAGAAGGATGCCATTTGGTCTATGTAACGCCACCGTGACATTCCAAATGTACTGGTTGTCCATTTTCTCGGACATGGTGGGTGACTGTTTAGAGGTCTTCATGGATGACTTCTCGGTCTATGGCGATGGGTTTGATGCTTGTCTTGACTGCCTAGACCGTGTGCTTCAGCGCTGCATAGAGGTCAACCTTGTTTTGTCTTGGGAGAAGAGTCACTTCATGGTAACTCAAGGGACGGTTCTTGGCCATATCATCTCCAACAGAGGCATGGAGGTTGATCCGGCCAAGGTGGATATCATTAGAAAACTCAATCCACCGTCCAATTTACATCAATTGCGGTCTTTTCTGGGGCATGTCGGTTTCTACCGATGGTTTATTCAGGACTTCAGTCGTATTACCCGACCGCTTACTGATTTGCTGACAAAAGACATCGAGTTCATTGTAGATGATAAGTGTCTTGCATCTTTTGAAACTCTTAAGAATATGGTTGTCACGATTCCTGTCCTTCAGCCACCCGATTGGTCTCTCCCATTTGAGATCATGACGGACGCTTTCTGATTTTGCCGTAGGGGTTGTGCTTGGACAGAGGAGGGATCGATTGTCGTATGCCATTTACTATGCCAGCCGAACTTTGGATGCCGCTCAGTGGAATTATACTGTGACAGAGAAGGAGATGCTGGCCGTAGTCTTTGCTTTGGATAAGTATCGATCATATATTCTCAGATCTAGAGTGACTATATTTACATATCACACCACCATCTGATACCTCATGGCCAAGAAGAATTCCAAAGCTCACCTTACTAGATGGATGCTTCTGCTCCAGGAGTTTGATATTGAGATTAAGGATAAGCCTGAAGTTAAGAATGTGGTGGTGGATCACCTCTCCCGCTTAGAGAACCTTGAGGAATCTGAGCCCAGCGCACCTATTACAGAGACATTTCCAGATGAGGCGATCTTGTCTATCACCTCGCTCCCATGGTATGCCGACATTGTAAACTATCTTGTCGTCAAGACGGTTCCACAGGGTTGGCCCAGGCAGAAACTTGAGACCTTCCTGGCGAAGGACAAGTTTTACCATTGGGAGGATCCCATCCTTTATCATGAAGGAGGGGATAGCATCTGGAGGAGGTGAATTCCTCAAGAAGAGCAGCATAGCGTCCTCACCTACTGCCACAAGCTTGAGGCAGGAGGACATCATTCTGGGAGACGGACAATACAAAAGGTGCTCCAATCCGGCCTTTGGTAGCCTACTCTCTTCAAGGATTCTGATGAATTCGTGAAGAGATGTACTGACTGTCAGAAGATGGGTACTTGTGGACAGAGAGACATGATGCCCATGCAGCCCATTCACTTTTGTGAGGTTTTTGATGCATGGGGGATTGATTTCATGGGCCCATTTCCTAAGAGTCAGGGGTTTGAGTACATTTTGCTCGCTGTGGATTATGTAAGTCGATGGGTCAAGGCCATCCCCGCCCAAGCCGTAGATGCTAAGACTGTGAGTCGCTTTTTGAGGAAAAATATCATTTCATGGTTTAGGATACCTAGAGTTCTAATTTCGGGCGGGGGGGGGTCTCATTTCATTAATGACAAGGTTAGGGCCCTTGTAGACGAGTTCAGCATTGACCATCGTGTTGCCATGCCATACCACCCTCAGACTAATGGTCTTGCTGAAGTTTTGAATAGGGAGATCAAGACTATCTTACAGAAGGTTGTCCGCCCGGACCAAAAGGATTGGTCACAGCTTTTGGACTCAGTCTTGTGGGCATATCGGACTTCCTTCAAGACACCATTAGGGACATCTCCCTTTTGTCTCGTCTATGGTAAGTCGTGCCATCTACTAGTGGAGATCAAGCACAAGTCACTTTGGGCAGTTACTGAGTTATTATTGGATCCCGAGATTATAGGAGAACAGAGGAAAGCAGAGTTGGCAGCAATGGAGGAGTTGAGAGATACAACCTTTTCTAGCAGCCTACAGTATAAGGAAAAAGTGAAGACATGGCACGATTCTCATATCAGCCATAAACAGTTTGAGCCAGATCAGCGCGTATGGTTGTTTGATTCCAGGCTGAAGTTATTTCCAGAGAAATTGCAGAGTAAGTGGAAAGGTCTGTATGTGGTCAGGAAGGTACATGACAATGGTAGCATTGATATATCCGAGCTGTCATCATCCTCTACCTTTCGTGTTAACGGTCAGCGCCTGAAGCTATATCTAGACCACGATCCGCCGACCGTTGGCGTTGCCCCCATTCTTCTGGTATGAGATGTGTTCTTCGACTCAGATCATTTACATCTCATACATGGTTATCACCTCCATCTTCCGCTGTATAGATCCATCTGTCCATATCACTCTTTTATTCTTCCATCTGTTGATATCTTTTCTTCTTTTCCTCTTCTATCTTCTTCATCTACCGAAAAGGTGTCGCCCTTTTTTGTCAGACTTCTATACTTAGGACGTACTTTGTCCTAAGTATAGGGGGGTGTACACCCCAAGTGTTCTATTCTTTTCGATCCTCTCCATTGTCTCCTCTTTTTGTCTATACTTAGGGATATCTTACCCTAAGTATAAGGGGAGACAGTCTGAGTACGATCTGTTCATTCCCACCCTTGACCCTCCTTGCTTTGTGTACAGTCTGCTATACTTAGGATTATTTGATCCTAGGTATGGGGGGACGGTCAACTTCTCATTCGTTCATTCATTTATCTACTCTTTAGACTTGTCTATACTTAATACGAGTTATGTCTTCTCTTTTCTCTTTGATCTATGAGGACATAGCTCAAGCTAAGTATAGGGGGTCGTATATACTCGTATATACTTTAGCCATAACTCGTACTTTCGTATTTTCTTAATAATAAGGCTAATAATTCTTTAGAATTCATTAAAAATCCTAATAAAAAGATGTGATTAGTCCTCAAATTCTTTGTGTATTTACTGATTAATAAATCAGGTGAAAATGTTTTTTGCAAAATGTTTGAAAAATAGTTTGAAAATCTTTGTGAAAAATCTTTTGAAAACTATTTGGAAAATATTTTGTTACATGTTTTCAACCTTTATAAAAACATTTTGATTGTAAAAATTATTCTCTTTGTGTGAAATAAAAAGGTTTGGAAAACGATTTGCAAATGGTTTCAAAAATGGTTGTAAAAATATATGAAAAATCTATATATACTGTTTGAAAAACCTTTGCAAAATGATTTCCAAATGAGTGTACATGTTTGTAAAACTGTTTGTAAAAATTATTTTGGACTATAGTTTTCAAAATTGTTTGAAAAACCTTTGTCAAATAAGTTTAAGGAATACGTACATCTCACCAAAATTCACTATATATACCTATAAAATTGACCACTTACCCCTGTAAATCCTTAAAACCCGCTTCTTGTAAATATAAGATGCATCCCCATGTAAATATTTGTACCTGGTTTTTAGCCAAAACCTTTTGTTTTCAAAAATCTCAAAAACATTTGCAAAAATTAAAATCCAAAAACATTTGAAAAACTCTTTGAAAAATACAAAAAAATTGCATATGCATCATCTTTTCAAAAATCCATAAAAAAATTCAAAATCTTTGAAAATTGCATCACAAAATATTTTCTGCATAGCATCCGCATAACATGAGCATTTTTTGGATTGAGTTTGATAGTTGAACGAGTCTAAGAAAAATCCGAAGATTGGAGCTTGAGTGGACCTTAAATCTACCTAATTAACAGGAACCTTATAGGAGCTGGAATTGAGGTACTTCAAGTCTAGTTGGCTTAATTCTTTGAGGTCACAAGACTTGGTTCAATGGATTCTTGACTGCCTAAGTAGAGTATTTCGGAGCACATGCACGACTCTTGTTGATGATGACTTAACTTGGACACTTGCACCTTTAACTTGGCTCAACTCACTTGGAGTGGTGAGGGGGTTGGATTTCCCGATATGAGATGCACAAAGGTGGAAACACTTGTCCTCCTCTAGAGAGGGAAGTGCACCCCAACCCGTCCAGTGATGATGAGTTTCGAGGATAGGAGATTGTGGATTGCAATAAAGCTTTAAAAGAGGGATAGTCTACTTGCTTGAGAGGAAAAACTCCCTATGTAAATGCTGATGTATATAGTATTCGAAAAAAAATGCAAAAAGCAAAAACTCCAAGAAAGTGAACAGGCCTGTACACAAATAAAAATGTCTGCCGGAGTGTACATATGTGTAAAGTCAAATAAGCAAACTTGAGCTTCAAAGTTAAATTATGTGAGCCTGCAGCTAGATGACTTGACTACACTGGTCCTGCATCCTAGGATAGGTAGCTACACTGGCTACCGTCCATTCTTCTCTTCACCCCCTCGTCTTGAGTTGGTTGCTACGTGAACTTAGAAGGGATTACCCTGCTCCTTGAGGAATGAGTTGTTGGATTGGGGAATCATTAAGTTGTCATATTGGAGAAGTCAGTCTCTTTGTCATTTCAATTGGGGAGAGCCACCATCACTTACACTGCACGAGTCAGATTCATAGTCGTAAGGGTTTGCGTATGAGTTGAAGTATTTCTGACCTGGCTATAGAGGAGATTTGAACAGAGTTTTGGGATTCTCAGGGACTGTTGGATTTCAAATTCGGTTCTCATTAAGGTTCCGCCCGCAGTAAAACCCTAAAGGTCCGACTTAAGCTCCAAACTTTGATTTTGTGAAGGTGAGTTTGAGAATTAAATTCAATCCACATTTCTTCTTTTTCTTTTCTTTATTTTCCTTTCTGCACTTATTGCATAAGTGTTCGCTAGGGACTAGCAAAGGTAAAGTATAGGGGGATGATGGATCCACATTTCATCATCTTTATTCTATCATTTTGGCCTCAAAAACACTGGCAAATGCGTGTAAATACCATTAATTCCAGCATCTTAGCATCCATGCATGTGTATATAAATAGTATATAAAATACAGTATTTAAAGCCAAAATTATAGAATAAATAAAAGAAAAGAAAACGAGTAAAATATTGTAAATATTTTACGACTCAAAACCCCGAGACCTAGGCATCTAGATGAATGGCTCGACAAGGAATAAAGTAGGGGGAGATAAGGGTCAGAATACAATAAAAATACCTATTCATTTTATTTATTCTTTATACATTTTGGGACCTATTTTTGGTTCCACTTTTTATACTTCAAATAAAGAAACTTTGTACATGAAAGTTGTAGATAATTAAATAAAGAAAAATACAAAATTGATTTCACTCAAAAATAAATCACAGATCAAAAGTTATGATCTGAATAAAATGCCAAAATCCCAACTTCCCAGACCTGTATCTCCCAAATAAAAACTCCAAATGCAGAAAACTCACCTTTAATTGTATATAATTTAAAATAAGCTATTTTATGGCAGTCGATTCGCATTTGGCGGAGCTGCGGTTTGAAAGTTAAGTTTTGGACCCCTAGTGTATACTTGTACAGATTAAAATATTTATTTTATTATTTATTCATTTTTATAAATTTATATTTTTATAATTTTGTAAATATTATTTATAATGTATGTGTATATTAAAATAAGGATAATAACCTCAAGAAAATACAAAATAAAACACTTGTATATAATATACATAGGTATAATACTTGTAGATATATATATATATAATTCATACTTTTAAGTGTATAAAATACATAAAAATAAAATAAAAATATATTTAAGTGTATAAAAGTATTTTATAAACATATAAATTAATAAACAAAAATAAATAAATTAAATATACAAAATAAAAATAAATCACTCAAATACATAGATACATAGACCTATACAAGCCTAGAAAGGTAACTCTGATTTTTACACCTCATAAAAATAATTAAAAATCATATTAAAATACCTTAGAAAAACAAATATTTTTTATTTAATAACCTAAAAATAATAAAATCATTTACTATTTTTAAATGAATTTCTAATCTTTTTTTTCCAGGGATTTTTCCTGGTTGGTCCACGTGGACCAACCAGGTGACAGTCCAAGTTGACCTCGGTCAACTGGCTGTCCTTCCCCCATGTGCCCGTGTCAGACCTTGTTTGACCCCCGTCTTTGCTATTTTTTCGAGGCCATAACTTAGATTATTGCACGCAAGTCCCTTCTTGATTTTTCTTCCTTGAACAATGAGGAATCACGCCTAGGTGATTCCTTGGACTTCGAATCGCTGATCCACCTGCAATGCCTCGTTCTTTCCCTCCGACCATGAACCCCTTATATTACACCTCCGACTTTCGAGCCTCTTTTGAACCCCTCTTCCATAGGCTTAGCTCCCTCCTTAACGACCGCGAGCTCGAGGAAGGTGACAGCTTCCTCTCCAGAGCTTCAGGCCGGTCGAGCGATGCCCGAGGCGGCTCCACCACCTCCGCCTTTCGTCGGCATCGAGGTATACATCCACCTCCGGTTTATCCCTTTGAGGTCCTTGTTTCCCATTTATTTTTTCTTGCATTTTATTCGCCATATCATTAGGAGTAAAATCCCCCAAGAAATTCCGAGTTCCATCCATTGAATCCCCCTCATGTGACCCTTACTGGAGTGCACCTCCGGCCATCACTGTGCGCCACCCTCCTTCATCGTGTTTCCACCTCTGCGGGGTACAGGCATTTTGCCCTAGACCCTCTCACGCCTTTTTGCAGGTCAAAACTCGTTGACTCAAGCCTGGGGCTCGTTTTGAATATCGCCGGAGCACCCGCGAAGCCCTCCAGCTCCGCCATCATCTCCACCGACCCTCGGCCGTCGCCGAGGCCTTTTGGAGCCCCCAGGAGATAGAGCCGACCTCCAGGAGCCTCAGGCCATTTTTAAAGCCCAAAGAACGTCGGAGGTTGGAGCTTGAGCTAGGGGAAGTTCGCCTCACCGGCGCTCCTCCCCTGTTCTTGCTCCGCCCCTCCGCGTCGTCGGATCGAGACCCGACCTCCAGGCACACGTCGATCGTTGGATCCTCCCGTGCATCCACCATCAGATCAAGCCAAGGGATCTAATCACCACCGTCCATCCGTGAAGCGACATCGGTCCTCCTCCACGCACCACTTGTCAAGTGGCTTCTTCTCCGTCGTTGGATCGCGCGCAAAGGGGTATTTTGCACTTTCACCTCGTGCAATTTTTTATTTAATTTTAGTCCATAAACTTTCATCTGTAGTTTAAATATTTCTATAGCTTTTGCATCTAGGCCCCCGCACTTTATTTATTTGCACTTAGGTCCATTCCACGTCACCTCACGTGACCTATGCACGTGGGGTGGTGGTGTTTTTGCATTAGACCCCATGCGGGTTTAGTTATTTCATTTTAATCCAAGAACTATTCCATCACGTGTAATACTTTTGGATATTTTGCATCTTCGCCCCTGGGATTTTTGTATATTGCATTTAGGTCCCTCCCAGGTGCGTGTATAACACGTGTGGGGTCGGGTAATTTACAGGTGTGCCATAGCAGCTTCTATTATTTGTATTTAGCCCTGGAATTTTGTTTATTAGTTATAAAATTTTGTGGAAAATTGCACTGTGGCCCATGGATGTTTGCTTATTTACATATATGCCCTTGCTAGTGGTGTAGTTTCTTGTTTTTGTATCTATTTATTGCATGCATCTATAAGTTTCTAAAAATCACCAAAAAATTACCTTAGGCTTATATTGCATTGCAGTTTCACTCTATATTTTTATTTTACATATTTATTGCATTTTCATATTTAAAAAATTCAAAAACATGCGTTTTCAGTACTATTTTCATTAGAAAATCCATAAAAATTAGTAAAAATTTTTGAAAATTTCCAAAAAAATTATATTTTGCGTGTCTTAGCATATTTTAATGTCAATCCAAAAATCACTAAAAATTTCAAAGTAAAACTCCTAAAAATTAGAAAACCCCTAAAAACTTCATAAAAATCTAAAAAATTCAAGAAAAATCCTAAAAATTAGAAAACCCCTAAAAACTTCATAAAAATACCAAAAAATTCAGAAAAATCTATAAAAATCACAAAACATTAGAAAATTATAAAAAGCCCAAAAACAATTTATTTCTAGATTTTTAACCATTTTGGTCTATTTTTATAAATCCTATCCTTCTCTTTTCTTATATTGAGTATATATTCTATTTATAGAAAAAGAAAATACAAAAATATAAAAAGAAAACATAAAATCAGTAAATTGAAAATCCAAATATAAAAATAGATAAATCAAAAATTAAATAAAAATTAAAAAATAGAAATTTAAAAACCCACAAAAATTTACATTGGTAGACACTTGATCACATCACATTTTGTGCATTTTTGCTTGATCTATCCTGCTTGTTCCCTGTGTTCGACACTCTACACATACTTGCACCTATACACACCTATTGTAGAGTTATAATAAATTTTGACTCCACATTTGTTTCTTATTGCTTGATATTACATTGTGGGTTGATTGTTGACTAACACGGGTTTCGTGAGTGGTCACCGCAGCGACATTGTGGTCCCACCTTGTGTGGACTATCTTGACCCTCGTGAGATACGTGTTATCACATCCTACCTCTCCTAAGTGTCACAAAATCTACGTCAGACACATAGGAAGATATATCACCCAAAGTATCACTAGGAGTGGTAGTCTCTGTAAACTGTACCTGCTCAGACTTCCTCTTCAGATTGTTTGGGTTTGTTTTAATCTGAGCAGGTTTGGCGACCTTGCCCTTGATAATTTCCCTCATCTCCTACCGGAACTCATCCATCTCTCGTCGAAAGGATGCTTTCTGATCAAAAAGTATGCGAGAAAGTTCGTCAAGGGTTGTGTTTTCATAGACAGGTCCACGAGAACCGGACGGGTTGCCTCACTGGAAATGAGGCCAAGTCTGGTGCTGGTAGTGAGGGGGAGGCTGGGAGTACTACGGAGGCTGCTTTGGCTACCTCCACTATTGTCTCTAGTATGAGGGACGAGGACCCTAGTGGTGCTACTGCTAGTATTGTTGGGAGTGATGGGGTTGCTATTGTTGCTGGCTGCTATGTCTGCCTTGAGCTGGAGGCTGCTGCTGAGATGAGGTGCCTCCAATAGACCATCTGAAATTGGGGTGATTACAAGGGATCCTAAGCTACTGGTGGTACTGGCCGTACCAAATCACGTTGACTTCCATCAACGGCTCCTGCTCGAAGTGTTGAGGGGGAATAAATTCCAGGGGTTGATCCGTCTGGTAAACCACCATCTGAATGTCTTGAGATGGTGGTGGTTGGATGTAGTGTTGTAGCGGTTGGATCAACTCTGCCTAAATGTAGTGAACATGATGGTATGTGGCAGATGGCTGGGTGGAGATGCTACTGTTGGGATCATCCTGTGACCTGAGACGGGGTTGTGAATGAAGGATATTGAAATTATCCTCAAGCGCATCACAGAAGCGTGATCGTCGTATCGGATATGACGAAGAACGACTAGTCGTACTAGTTGTTCGATGCAGCGGAATTTAAAAAATTTTAATCCGATGAAACCACATGATCCGAGAACCATTCTCAAATCGTTTCATCTATAACCACATCAAGTATAATGCAATACCTCTTGAAGCGTGGTTGATCAAGTCTCTACGAAAAGAGACCTCCTGTCTCAAGTCCGATCGTCGGAGTAACGGCTTGCGAGCGCGGGGATAAGTCGCGGTGTCCTCGCAATCCAAGTTGATCCAAGCATGGTTGCTCTTGATCTCGTCGCACGAGATCAAACATCTCCTTCGTGGGTGAAGCACGCCAAGAAGACGAAGAACCGCATAGAGTCGAAGCGGCAGCACGATGGCGCGGGTGTCGACGATTCTCCCCACCAAGGTGGACGGCCACCAAGAAGAGAGGGAGAGAGAGGGCTGTCGAGTATGAGAAAGAGAGAGAGAGTTGTTTGCTACAATAGCATGTGTGTAAAGAGAGAGCATGGTATGCCTCTCTATTTATAGGGTTTTGGGATCCATGGATCTCAATCCATGTGACATATAAAATCAATGGATGAGATTGATTTATGTCAATCCAATGGTCAAGATTGTTGTTGGTAAAACCAACAACTTGTGATTTAATTTTGATTAAATATATTTGATAAATCAAATATATATTAATACCAAATTAAACCAACCAAATAAGGAGTGGAAAAACAAATGAGATCCACCTTCCCTATTAGGGGGAGTGGACGGCCACCAATTCCATAAAGGAATTGGTGTCGCCCCCTCCTTCCCATATGGGGAGGGCAATCTCATGGATCCCCATGAGATTGCACATCTCCTTGTTTTTCTCTCAACTTATTTTCCAACAATTATTTGTTGGTATTTTATTCACAAAAAATAATTCTCAATTAATTTTGGGAATATTGCAATCTTGACATTGGAATATTGTGAATCATATTCACAACCCAAAACAAAATGTAATTTACATTTTCAATTAATTAGACAATGTGTATCCAATACACATTAATAATTAATCTACTAATATAAATTATATTTATCTCTCTCTAATATATTATAAATCACATTTATAACATATTATGAATAAGTGGATATTACTATCCACATTATTCTTATCCATAATAATTAAATCACATTTAATCATATTGGATAATTTCTCATACATCATGATAATTAAATCACATTTAATTATCAACTTCTCCTTGCTTAGATCTTATGGAATTGTTCTTAAACCATTTAAGAACAATGTTATTTCTCCTCAGATACTTGGAGATAAGGACAGGGCGATTGTATTGTTCCATGTATAGTGACATGGATATTGAGATCGTATCTCAAATCCAGATCGCGGGCCTCCCATAGATGCTTAATTAAATCAAGACTGTAAATCTAATCTTCTCATTGTATCTGAATCATATTCAGATCAATGTCCAACACTTGGACTAAGATCAGATCACTTCTCTACTGAGAGGAGTCACTAAAATCTAGACCCGTTTCATCACTCCCTAGGAATGGAAGCGTCATGGTTATACAACCGTTTAAGATCAAATCACCCTCAGGTATTCCCAATACCTGTACATCCTGCATACTGGAAGACTCAGACTAAACCCGAAGTATCGGATCAACTTTATACTGTCTACTTCATGGTTTTATCAGTAAGTTTCTCATTCGATCATTGGGAGTTGGTATCGATCATACACTTTCCAAAAGTGTATATCATACCTAGGTATTGATCATACACTAAAAGTATATATCAAACCTACAAATTCAGTCAAGCTTCCAAAGCGAGACGACCATGCGCATGGAATTTGATTCTTCCCAATATCTCATGAGTGAGCTCATGTCTTCCGGTTCAGTAACTGAACCTGTATGATCCCTTTGAGATATCGTATTACTCATATGCCCTTATATGCACACCAGCGCACCGGTGTATAGACCTTGATTAGGTCATCAACCTATTGGTCTGCCAAATGTACACACTCAGACATATAGTAACACATCTGTCTCCGGTCAGAGGATGCGTGCCTATATCATGACAGCATACGATATAGGACTTTGGTTATCTCGATATCGTTAAGTCAACTCTTTGACCTAACTAATCTGACACCTCCGAATCTCTATTCCTATGCAGAGGACCTGCATCAAGAGGTCGGTCAGATATCAGTCTAAAAAGATAAGGATTGCCATCTCCTACTCAGGCTGGAGATCATCTCTTAATAATCATTTGACGGTGCTTGATGAGTCCTCAATCTAACTCTTTAGATATTCATCCAAGCACCAGCCTCTATGATTCAATAGTTGAATCAACAGTTGTATGATCATCAAGATGGCCATGGTACATAACCCTAATTGTACTAAGGGACCTATTATACAAATTATTCATTCTTCATTTCAGATCAGGGAACGATATGTGCAATAATATTTATTGCATAATGGCTCGCCATGGGCTCGCATTTCCAACAATCTCCCACTAGCCCAAAGAACCATTAATGGGTTAATCACTTAAACCCGCACTCATGTGACAATCATAGGCTATTTAGAAAATAGCTAGGTAAGCTGATCAGTCACTCTGTTCCTATGAGACTACGCCAAGTCCTTTTACGGCACTTGCATATCCCCAGTAACAGTGCTCGCATCTAATGCGAATGTTGCATCTTATGCAACTAATACTCAATCTTGTTAAAAATCATAGTGTCCTTGACACTACGGCTTAACAATTATCATAACCAGTATTTCCATAATCCTTATAAGAGTATCCTTATTCCTGGAGATCTTTATCTCCTAAGGTATCTATAGTTAAGACCTTTTAGATCACTATCTATAAAGTCTTAAACTTTTGAAGATAAGACTTTGAGATCACTATCTCAAAAATCTTGTCATCTATGAAGATTTTTGTTATTACTGCAACCAAGTGTTTTTATTTCCATTATAGGATTAGTAACAGTTTGCTACTCCCACTGCATGGCAGCCATCTGGCTTTTGTACACATCTAGTACATACCCGGCTTCACAGAACTGATGCCCAAGGGCAAGTAGTTCTAGCATTCACTTCCTCAACTCTTTGAGGTGCTATCTCTTTAGATAGGTCAGTACCATATCTTAAGGGATGGAAGCCTTTCTTTGAATTTCTATGAATAGAATATGTCCAAGGTGTACTACAAATGTGACAGTCCCATTATCCTCTTCTCTTTGCTTCTGAACAACTTCAGAACTAAGATCTAAGAGGTATCTTTGAAATCATATTTCGAGATATGGAATAGCCAGTCTATAAAACACTTATTATCATCCTTATATCATTCTAAATGATTAGGATATTATCTACATTTAGCATGATGAACATAAAGGCACTCCCACTAAACTTCACATGGCTCATCCAGATTCTATCTGAAATCATAACATTTATAATTTCATCAAATCTTATGATCCAACTTAAAGAAGCTTATTTGAGTCCATAGATGGATTCTTCAGCTTTCACATCTTGCTTTTTTCAACCATGAAGCCCTGGGGTTACTTCATGTGAATATCCTCAAAGAGGTATTCGTAGAGGAATGCAATATTGACTTACATCTCGAAGATACAATAGTCAAGTTGTGTAGCTAAGGTTAGCAATAATCTGACGATTTTAAGCATAGTTACCGAAGTGCAAGTCTCATCGCAAGCAATGTCTTCTCTTCTAGTGTGCAGCTCATAGCTACGAACCGTGCTTTGAAGGTCTCTACCTTCTCATCAGGTTTTCTTTCTCTAGAAGATCCATTTACACCTCTACAGGTATTACCCATATAGGTGGATCCTCAAGGGTCCATATACAATACTTGTATATGAAGTCTACATTAGACTTTTATTGCTATCCATCTATCCATGCTATGATCTTCAGAAGCTTCATCACATGAAGTTCGATCATTGTCAGATTTCTCTAACACATGGAATCCTTCCTCAAACTCATTTGAAGATGTATTAGTGTTTCATCTTCAATTGTCCTTTTAGTTTCCAATTTCAGGAGTCTCATTATCTTCTCAAGATTAAATGAGTTCCTACACTTCATTTTCATCTTGATTCTCAAGAGTCTCAACTTCTAAGAATCATATTCTCAGAGATGAAATACTTATAATCTCAAGGTCATAAAGTAGGTATCCAATACCATCCTTTATTTTCCTAATGCAGCGGCACTTTCAAGTGCTAGATTCCAACATACATGGAACCTTATTAAGGATATACATTGTAGTCTCTACTACACATATATACCTGGAAACTAGGGGATAATTATGCTAAAATTCATCATTGATAGGATCATGTCACACATGATCTAATTGTATCTCCCTATAACTCTATTGTGTTAAGGTGTATTAGGAGGATTGAGATAGGAATGATATTCCTTTCTCCATAAGGTATATTATGAATTCATCTAATAGGTATTGATTACCTAGATTAGACCAAATTCATTTTCATCTTCCTTCAGGCTTTGGTTCTAAACCAAATATGATGAAATCTTTGAACATTTCAAAGGTTTCTTAGGTGAAGAGAAGAAATCTCATATCATACATAATCATCAACAGATATCACATATCCATAATGTTTACTATGATATAGATGATCCGCATACATCAATATGTATGAGATCCTGAATACCTTGACATCTTACACCTTTCCCAAGGAAGGGTGTATCGGACATTTTACTTTGAATACAATATTCATAAGTATGTAAGTTTTGAAATTTTAGACATTCTAAATTTCCATCTCTTACTAGTCTATTGATCAAATCAATATACATATGTCCAAGCTTGATGTTAGATCATTGTCAAATGATCTTCATCCTCCTATTGATCTTAAGATTTAATTTCAGTATTTAGAAATGTTAATGAACCATTCATTAATTTTCTAATTTAGTGGAGTCCACTAGATTTTAGATTACTATCTGAAATATCTTCATCATAACTCTTTATGATAGGTCCATTCCAGAATTCATGTTTATTTCCAACATTTAGAAACAAACAATGAGTGTATTCTAATGTCTAGGTCATAGAGACATTCTCTAAGACTAAGGGCTCTCCCACTGAAATTAAGAAGTCTATTAATCCAACAGAGATTGTTGCAACAATTGCATCAATATTCACGTGGATAACTATAAACCTTTAAGATCAAATTTTCCAGTCTTCTAAAACATATGCAACCCATTGCAAGTGTTGTAGAAGATTGAGATACAATCACAAGACTTTATCTTATTCAATAAGCAAATCAATATCAATGATTTATGTAGATTATTCTGATGCTCTATTTGAGTCCTTCTCTAAGGATTCTAGACAGACTTGATAGTCATACTATCAACACACCAACTTATTGCAGTATAGGCATTCATCCAACTCTTTGGATGTCATATGGAAGTCACAGAAGTCCAGCCAACTCTTTGACTTTCCTTCTTTCTTGGGTCCAACCCATGCTTCCACTGCGCTCCCTTTATCTATAAACAATGATTGTTTAAGACTAAGGATCTCTTATGTTAAATTCAAAAGAATTCAATGTAAGAGCAATTCAACATTTACACATGCTTCATTAAATTCATACAATATGAATATTATGAAGCTTCATGAATGACAAGAGTATAGACAGTAGAATGATGACACTCATCATGTCTACATCCATTTATACTCTTAAAACCATTGGTTTAGCTAGGTATCCAAATATTTTGAATACATCATCTCTTATAGAGCTACCATTCTGCATGATGCAGAGAACCATGTCACTCATGATTAAATGTCAAGAGCACATATGCATGCTAGAATATCTTCATTAATTTTATAAGGATTATATGACAATTCTGGTCATCATCAACATGTCACTTCCAAAGTACATTTGATGATACCAAGACTATAGAGACATACAAACCCTAGGGTTGTAGTCCTATTATCTATTTAATTGTCATTCCTCATTATTATGAGGAAACTTGCACATTGCAACCACATACATTATGTGTTCAACTGCAAGTACAATATCTGGATCATTGAGTCCAATCCAAGATATTTCACTGGTTATTATTGAGTATATCATTGAGTGGGTTTTAATGAAGGATTATCTGAAATAAGAAATTTGCATAGATGTATGTATTTATATATACATATTTTACTTTGATTTAGGAATTTTTGTATCAAAGTTGTCTTCTCTTGTCAACACTGAAGGTTCATTCCCTTAATCACTTTCAATGTAAGAGATATACTTACCATTACATCTCAACAAGATCTGGGATCTCCTTCCTTATCTTTATTACATCCCAATAATATGAGAATCTGCAACTCGAATAAAAAGAAGCGGGAACACATTCCGCTTTGCAAGTCCAACTTGCATTTCCCAATTCGGTCATTAACACCCGGGCCTACCACCCCTAAGGCGATGTTGACTCGTCGTTAATCGAACCAACCATCAACAGGAATAGTACTCGCTATACGCAATCCAATATCGCCCCAATAATATGAGGATCCGATATTGGGGTCACTACGTATACGGCCTTACTCTTTCGAGAAGCAAAGAGCCTGATCCAGATGCGCTTGCATACATGAGCTGTCACTTCGAACAGGCGTCTCCAACATACAATCCCTGGCGACGGAACCCTTCGCCTTGACGGCAGACCATGGATGTCACTTATGTGATCCTCCACCTCATATTCAAAATTTAATTAATTATCGTGAATCACATTCACATAATTAATTCTTCCAAGAGAATTATTAACTCTAATCATATAAGAGTATTTCAATTGGACATAATCAACTTAATCATATTAAATTAATTATCAATCCAATTCAATCAATCAAACTTGATTATTTTACTTGAATACATATATGGTAATATCTCAAAATATGTATTAATTTGAATTTTAATAATTAGAAAAATACATCTTAATCCCTCGGACATTATCCCGGCCCTACCCGTTGTCATGGCCAATACCGACAAGAGTGGGACGGACCACATACGTTGCAACCCGCAACCCCAATGCTCTCCGACTAGGCACCATATCCGCCTCGGGAAAGGATAATGCCAAATTGATTAATTTGTACTTGAGATGATCATCGGTTCTTCAACCGAAATTGTACCATATAGTAATAATCAAAATATTTTTGATTATAAGGAAATTTGCTAGACAAATTCCCAAATCCTATTCAAGCATCAAGTTTGAAAGATTGTGGTTTCCAATTATGATTTAGATCAAATCTAATCAATTAATTGGTTGGGGCCAACTCAATTAGGCAAATAATCATGTTTCAATATTTCACAAATATTTTTCAAGATTATTTCACGAAATTAACAATTAATTTCACTAATTGACAATCACTTGGTTCTAGATTAGGAATGTAATTTCAGTAAGGACCCCTACTCACTAAAATTAACATATCTCAATCAATTAAATCCAAATTAAGCAAACTCAATTTTCATAGATTGCTAACTTGATTTAGGACAGAACCTAAGTGGAGTTACACGCATTTCGAGGTAGATGATAACAGTAATTAACTCTTTAATTATGTTAAAATCTACTGTTCCCGCAACAGTGCATACATGTCCATTAAAACAACCATATCTAGAGCAAATGAAATCCGATTTACGTAAACTCAGATCCTATGGTTTTCTTATTTAATGGGGAACAAAATCCAAGTATTAAATTCGTGTTTAAACTATTTAAACAGTGCCGAATTTATTTACTAAACAGATCTGCGAAATCAAATGCGATAAAAACTTTCATGACCTTAACGAACCCAAGTCGTCCTTGGTTTTTCGAATCATAATCGAAACCGTCAACCTGGCTCTGATACCACTTGAAGGATATTGAAATTATCCTCAAGCGCATCACGGAAGCGTGATCGTCGTATCGGATACGACGAAGAACGACTAGTCGTACTAGTTGTTCGGTGCAGCGGAATTTAAAAATTTTAATCCGATGAAACCACATGATCCGAGAACCATTCTCAAATCGTTTCATCTATAACCACATCAAGTATAATGCAATACCTCTTGAAGCGTGCTTGATCAAGTCTCTACGAAAATAGACCTCCTGTCTCAAGTCCGATCGTCGGAGTAACGGCTTGCGAGCGCGGGGATGAGTCGCGGTGTCCTCGCAATCCAAGTTGATCCAAGCACGGTTGCTCCTGATCTCGTTGCATGAGATCAAATGTCTCCTTCGTGGGTGAAGCACTCCAAGAAGACGAAGAACCGCATAGAGTCGAAGCGACAGCACGATGGCGCGGGCGTAGACAATTCTCTCCACCAAGGTGGATGGCCACCAAGAAGAGAGGGAGAGAGAGGGTTGTCGAGTATGATAAAGAGAGAGAGAGTTGTTTGCTACAATAGCATGTGTGTAAAGAGAGAGCATGGTATGCCTCTCTATTTATAGGGTTTTGGGATCCATGGATCTCAATCCATGGGACATAGAAAATCAATGGATGAGATTGATTTATGTCAATCCAATGGTCAAGATTGTTGTTGGTAAAACCAACAACTTGTGATTTAGTTTTGATTAAATATATTTGATAAATCAAATATATATTAATACCAACTTAAACAAACCAAATAAGGAGTGGAAAAACAAATGAGATCCACCTTCCCTATTAGGGGGAGTGGACGGCCACCAATTCCATAAAGGAATTGGTGCCGCCCCCTCCTTCCCATATGGGGAGGGCAATCTCATGGATCCCCATGAGATTGCACATCTCCTTGTTTTTCTCTCAACTTATTTTCCAACAATTATTTGTTGGTATTTTATTCATCAAAAATAATTCTCAATTAATTTTGGGAATATTGCAATCTTGACATTGGAATATTGTGAATCATATTCACAACCCAAAACAAAATGTAATTTACATTTTCAATTAATTAGACAATGTGTATCCAATACACATTAATAATTAATCTACTAATATAAATTATATTTAACTCTCTCTAATATATTATAAATCACATTTATAACATATTATGAATAATTGGATATTACTATCCACATTATTCTTATCCATAATAATTAAATCACATTTAATCATATTGGATAAATTCTCATATATCATGATAATTAAATCACATTTAATTATCAACTTCTCCTTGCTTAGATCTTATGGAATTGTTCTTAAACCATTTAAGAACAATGCTATTTCTCCTCAGATACTTGGAGATAAGGACAGGGCGATTGTATTGTTCCACGTATAGTGACATGGATATTGAGATCGTATCTCAAATCCAGATCGCGGGCCTCCCATAGATGCTTGATTAAATCAAGACCGTAAATCTAATCTTCTCATTGTATCTGAATCATATTCAGATCAATGTCCAACACTTGGACTAAGATCAGATCACTTCTCTGCTGAGAGGAGTCACTAAAATCCAGACCCGTTTCATCACTCCCTAGGAATGGAAGCGTCATGGTTATACAACCGTTTAAGATCAAATCACCCTCAGGTATTCCCAATACATGTACATCCTGCATACTGGAAGACTCAGACTAAACCCGAAGTATCGGATCAACTTTATACTGTCTACTTCATGGTTTTATCAGTAAGTTTCTCATTTGATCATTGGGAGTTGGTATCGATCATACACTTTCCAAAAGTTTATATCATACCTAGGTCTTGATCATATACTAAAAGTATATATCAAACCTACAAATTCAGTCAAGCTTCCAAAGCGAGATGACCATGCGCATGGAATTTGATTCTTCCAAATATCTCATGAGTGAGCTCATGTCTTCCGGTTCAGTAACTGAACCTGTATGATCCCTTTGAGAGATCGTATTACTCATATACCCTTATATGCACACCAGCGCGCCGGTGTATAGACCTTGATTAGGTCATCAACCTATTGGTCTGCCAAATGTACACACTCAGACATATAGTAACACATATGTCTCCGGTCATAGGATGCGTGCCTATATCATGACAGCATAAGATATAGGACTTTGGTTATCTCGATCTCGTTAAGTCAACTCTTTGACCTAACTAATCTGACACCTCCGAATCTCTATTCCTATGCAGAGGACCTGCATCAAGAGGTCGGTCAGATATCAGCCTAAAAAGATAAGGATTGCCATCTCCTACTCAGGCTGGAGATCATCTCTTAATAATCATTTGACGGTGCTTGATGAGTCCTCAATCTAACTCTTTAGATATTCATCTAAGCACCAGCTCTATGATTCAATAGTTGAATCAACAGTTGTATGATCATCAAGATGGCTATGGTACATAACCCTAATTGTACTAAGGGACCTATTATACAAATTATTCATTCTTCATTTTCAGATCAGGGAATGATATGTGCAATAATATTTATTGCATATTGGCTCGCCGTGGGCTCGCATTTCCAACAGTGAAGCCGTTTATGCCTCCTGGGGACTCGACTACTGGGATCAGCACTACTTCTTCTCAATGATCTCAATGCAATCCAGCTTCCCACTGATGATCCCCATGTGAACGAGTGAGGACTCGATTTATGCTATTGTTGATGAAGTAGAAGGACCGACATCGACCTGTGCAATCCTCTGGTAAGATAGAGCCTGTGGGAGGGGCTTCCCCTAAGTATAGACCCTAGTATGGGACATCACCGTGTAGTTTTCTGCCATCTCCTCGTAGATGGCCCAGACTTGGTCCTCATCCTTGGCAAAATAGGATCTTCCACACGAGGCATTTACTAGCCCATGCAGCTTCGGTGTCAGCCCATAAAAGAAGCTCTGGACTAGGTTGGGCTTGGATATCTCATGATGTGGACACCTGTCAATGAGATCTCTAAATCGATCCCTATCCTTGTGGAACTGCTCGTTTGGGATCATGATGAAGTTGTTGATCAAGGCTCGTGTTGTGTTGGTCCAGCCAAGTGGAAAGTACTTGTTCAAGTACTCGGTCTGTAGCTGCTCCCAGGTGGTGACATATTTCCCCAAATGCTTCAGCCAATAGGCTACTCTGTCAACTAAGGAGAATGGGAAGGCCATCATCTTGATCGTGTCCTAGTCCATGAATCTTTTGTGGACAGTGCTGCATATCATCTCAAAATCCTGCACATGGCTGTGCGGTTCGTCGGTGGCTAGCCCATGGAACTTGGGCAATAGTTGGATGGTCTTGAGACGAAGCTCAAAGTCGCCCAGGATCTCCGATAGTTGGATCCAACAGGGGGTGAGATTTTCAACAGGGTTGTGCAACTGCCTCATCGTCCGTGCTAGCCTGGATGGATCCTTCTGGTCATCCTGGTGTTTGTCTCCTCCTCCAGTTGCTGGTATCTCTCCATCAGCTAGTCTTTGTGGCTCTACTCTGTGTCGGTTCGCATATGCGTCAACTCTCATCACACCTCTGCCATGAATGCTCCCTGGTCTCTGATATGTCATTACATGGTCTCCAGGAAGGCTAAGAGTGTGTTATTGATGGCGGTCTGTTCAAGTACAATCGATGATCCCTATGGTTGTTCATTGATGCATCCCTCACTGTTAGCCATCTCTTGGGTCTCTGCGAAGGAAAAATACCCCAACTTAGGTTCCATCAAATGAACATATGTTGTATTGATCTTGGCTCTGGCACCTCAGAACTGGAAGAAGGGTGGTCGAGGGGGAACATGGTGGTAGAGAACTTGGGTTTAGAGAGTGGGTCTAGGCTCTCTGAAGTCGTCCTAGATGAATGGGGAGGAGTGCTCGAAAGCAGTGCTATCAAAGGCATCCTAAGGGACCTCCTTGCCATCATCGTGATATAGGGATTTATGATGATGAGACTGGAATGCAAACAAGATCAGAAATCAAAACTCAATTTTACCTACTCAACACTCGAGCTGATGACCGTGAAAGATTGGTCGTTAATCTTGTCAATTTTTTTAGGTGATCAATCAATCTATCAGAGCGATTAAGCGAACTGTTGGGAACTCGATGCTCCTAGGAGACTGGCCCAATCCCATACCTAGTTTTTCCTAGCCAGTATGGATCGCAGACCGTTTACCGGCAACCCGATCAATCCACTCTGCTAAGTAAGTCCTGGATCGATTACCGGCTACCCGGTGAAGTCCTCATAGGAGAACAACCATCCACAAAACCAGTAGTATGAAACAAGTTCAGGTATGGCTCTACCTAGTGTGCGGGTCATTCTCTCACTACAGATAAATCAACCAGTGAAGGGGTGACTCTCCGCAAAACAAAAATTTCAAGTGAAGTGTATTTTAGGGTCAAGTTTGCATTAGCATTCCCAATTTTATTTTGTTTTCATTTTTTATGTATTTTCCTGAATAAGACAATTTCTAACGAATTTTTCGATTTCCTTGGTTATTTTGAGTCCAACAAAATATAGGGAGGAAGTTGAAAAAGCTAATGCGTGACCAAACACAATGATGTATGCAGAGATAGAAATGTGTACCTAACTCCGACACTCTACATGTAGGGTGATCCACGCATAAATTAAAGACAGGAAATAAACTGCCTATATGACGCACGAGGAAATCAACATTAGACGAGAAATTTCTATTAATCGTGAAGAACAATATCTAGCTAATCAAATAAAGACTGGAGTCTGATCTTGGGAGTCACTCGATGCACGCCACAGCGGGTCCTGCTAGCGTTGTATGTGACTCCTCATGGTGTGTGGTCTAACATCCAACCAGACTAACTTTTCCAATTTATTTTAGTTGTCTAATTATGATCTATAGGAATAGATAAGCAATTAGGTGTGGGGCTTTAGCTAATTACATCACAATCAATAAAAATCCTAAGTCTGAGGGCTAAATCCTCAAGAATCAAATAAAATAAAATGCGATAAAGAAAAATGCGAAAAATTGTGGTGAGGTCCCCCGAGTGCACCGGCGCTCGGTGAAACAGATCCCTAAGTGTCTAAGTGTCCAAACAAGTGTCTCCGAGTGTAATTATTACAATAATAAAAATGTTTGTGAAAATAAAGCTAATCAATGGGCTATAATTAATATCTAATCCTCTATACTCCTCCTCATATGTGGGCTCCTCCAGAAGAAAAACGAAGCATCCTCGGGCGGTCACAAAAAGCGAAACAGAAATATGTCAGAAAGCAGTTATAACAAATAGATAAGAATATGAAAAATGACTACTAAGTCGTGCTTTCTAGCAATAGTGTCATTCTGATGAGCAAGTCACCGACAAGGGTTAAGTATCAAAGTAAAACCAAGGTCGTTACGACCCTAATTGACAAGCCAGGCTCAACGAGACGAATAAACCACTCGGAGAAAAACCAAGCAATCAATCAGTCTATGTAAGTGGTTCTCTATTTTTATTTACCTGGTATAGCCATCAGGGTTGAACACAATGAGCACAAGAAAGGTACAAAGTAGTCAAATTTCAGAAATAAAACAATTTTTAGTGGTTTTTAATTTTACATTTTTTTTAATTTTTGAATAAAGGCAAGCAATCACACAAGACAAAATACACACACAACACTTTTTTGTATTTTTCAAAATAGCTAAAAATACTCGGAAAATTCCAAAGAAAATATTTTTAGGTTTTATATGTTTTGAAATATTTTTAGTAATTGTTATAAGTTTTTTTGATGATTTTGTGATTTTATAAAAATCAAACAATGCTCGAAAAGACAAGCAGTGCACAGCAAGGACTAAATTGCAAGTTAAAAATATTTAAAATGCCCTAAAGTCCTGGATAGAAATTTTATGGTAAAATAAGAATAAAAAATAAAAACAAGAACTGAAAATAGAAATTTTGGATTTTTCTTTGATTTTATAAGATTTTTATAAGATTTTAATTGTTTTGTAATTTTTAATGTTTTTGAAGTTTCAAATAAAATTTATACAGAAGTTAAAAGGCACTAAAAGACACTAACATGAATTTTTATGGAATTTTTAAAATATTTTTCGAATTTTTAGAATTTTTATAATGCAAACAAAGATATTTTTGAAGGTTTTTGAATTTTTAAAAATAGAAAATGCAAAGAAATCAATCCAATAAAATCACAGTAGATATTACACACCAACAGGAGTTAATGGCAATTTTTAGGTGATTTTTCGAATTAATTTACTATTTATTAAGCCTAATAAATTACATGTAATTAGTCACAGTTCATAGGGGCCTCTTTGTAAATACTCTATGTTCGTGGACCAAATCAATAACACAATCTAAAAGCCTGGGGTCAATACTGCAAAAATCCCACTCAATTTGCGTACATGCTCAAAACTGGATGCATAAGGGTATAAATGCAATTTTCAAAAGATAGCATTTATTCCATAACAATAGCAAAGTTCAGGACATATGATGCAAATAACCCAAAAGTCAGGTGGGACTACGCGTGCTACATACTGAAAGGGACTAAACTACAAATATATAAAAACTAAAGGTCCAGACTGCAAATGTTTTTAACTACAATATTTATTTAATAAACTAAAGTGAAATAGCTAAACATGTAGGGAAAAAAGAAATATTCTGGCAGGCTCTCGTGAATGTGGCTGCTGACGGTGGCGATCTGCTTACTATGGATCTGACAGCTCAGGCACGTGGAGCAGGCATACGGGTCTGATGGCTCTGACTAGATCAGACGGCGTAGGGAATGTCGGCCTTGATGGTCGTTAATCATGCATCAGATGCCTCTGAAAAAGGGGGTTGATGGATGACAGAGATGCAATCTGGACGAGGTAGTCCTGATCTGACGGAGGTTGAAGATTGTGGAAGAACTCAGCTCGAGCGAACTTCAATAGGCCATGGAGGAAGATCCACAAGCCGACTGACGTCTTCGAGAGGTCCAACACAATCGTGAAGCCGATTCACGTCGAGTGGTAGTCTTTCGTGGGGAGGTGAACGATTGGATGAGCGGGGCGGTGATGATCCACCTGGAGCTGCTCTGCCGGGTCAACTGGTGTAAAGCCTTGAACTTGGTCCCTCTCGGATCCTATATCATAAGATCTGGCTAGTCAAGAGGAAACCAACGGAATTCGTTTTGTATGAATCGGACTTCGTTTGGAATTGTTATGATTTTCGGAAGAAGGAGAAGTAAAGAGGTTTAAGACGTCATTAATCCATAATGATCGTCATTAAAACTAATTAAACATGATTAAAGAAACTAATGACAGAATAAAAACAACTAATGACCATTAGTGAACACTAATAATAGTTAGCAAAAGATAAGAATAAGCTGCGAAAGTTAAATCATAATTAGTGAAAGTTAATCATGATTAGCGTTAATTAAACGTCATTAGCGAATCTAGAATCCTCTAGAATGTTGTAACTTAAGCCCTAAGTTTCGGATAAGTTTTGGTCAAAACCATGGACAAAACCATGGGCCGCTAATTAACTGCAGTTAAGGGCTAAACCATGGTTTACTAATCAAGGTTAGGGGTTTTCCGGGGCCTATAAATACCCGCCCTACCCATTCATTCTCTACGATTTCCGCTACCACCACCACCCCAAGGGCTAGGGTTTAGAGGTCGGGAGGAGAAGTGGAAGGCGGGGAAAGAGTGCTAGCGAAGCGCTGCCGGGAGAACGAGGAGGAGAAAGGTATGATCCTCTCATAGTTGCTTTGTAAGCTAGGACTTCAATTCATTCTCTTTTCTTCCAAACTTTGTTCTTGATTCATCTTTCTTTCCGATTCATTTTCTATTGTAGTTCGAGGAGAAATATGTGTAACACCATACTTAGGTGAGGGCGACTATGCACGTTAGTGAACCCTATGATTTGTCACACATTTACTCATCTAAGACGCGTGGTGTCTATCGATTCTCCGTCGCTTATGTTTCTATTCTTTCAAATCTGCTTTTATAGTTATTTCGATGGAGAAATCTGTGTAATACTCTACATAGGTGCGGGCGTCTATGCACGTCAGTGAACCCTGTGATTTGTCACACATTACCTCACCTAAGACGTGTGGTGTCTACCGATTCTTCATCTCATGTTGTTTGAGTATATTCTTTTATTTTCGTTATGGTTTTCCTCTCGATGATCTTATAGAGGATACTCTTTCCATTTTTCTTTTGCAATATGTCCCGATATAAGGGGAAACTCTACCGAAAGTTTTATAGAAATATGTCCCGATACAAGGGGAAACTCTGCCGAAATTTTCCTAGAAATATCACCCTATATAAGGGGAAGTTTTGCCCAAGTTTTAAGAAGAAAAATATGTTCTTCACGTTCTACGTGTTCTTCGTGTGTTCTTCGTGTTCTTCATTCGTTCTTCGTGTTCTTGGCACGTTCTTGGTGTTTTTGATACGAAAATAAAATTCGATTATTTCAGGAGCTATAAATCTCTCTTTTTTAAAAAGAATTACGATAAAGCATTGTATACGTGCGAGAGAACTCGATTAGGTAACAAAATTCATCCTTTTGCTATTGGGTTTTCATATGAGATCATCGAAATTTCTGATTTTATGTTTTGCTATGAAGAACCCTAATTTTGGCTATTTTGAGAAAATATGAAAAGTTACTTTGTGATTCCCACTAGAATAAGGTTTAAGCATCGGATTGACGTAGTGGCTTGGAAAGTTAGGGTTTGGGAGTTAAAATAAGCATAAATAGGAGTATATATGAATATGAATAATATATATATATATATAATATATACATATATGAGTCTATACTAAGTGCCGATGATTATGCAAATCGAAGACTTAACGAAAGAATTAGATCATGGGAATTGATGTGTTTTGAGTTGGATCCTGAAAAGGATCGTGTGTCACGTTAAGGATGACTGTGAGTAGAACTATAGGTCGAGCATGCAACCTGTAGGTTTGTCGGAAGGAACCCGTATTGGTGTTTCCCTACCTAGGTGGTACATGGTTGCCCTGTTATGATAGGTGCGCACAAAATGAATGATTTGCAATGCGTGGTACCGGGAGCAAATATCTTCGGGTTGAACGACGAAAGATGTGGTCGTGCCATGTGCAGGCACGGGTGGTTCAGTAGCAGTCGGGTCACGATAATGTGTATTTAAAGGTGCTAGGTTATATGATTAAATGTTAGCCTGAGGTTTAAGCAACCGAGTCCTCGAGGACGGTGTGCTCTTTTGTTTTCCAGGATGAGGGTTTGAGACCCTGATTAATAAAGGAAAAGGAAATTGTCAGGGTAGTATTGGAGGATTGCTTGAGGCGACGTTTGATGACATAAGCTCATCATATCAACGCAATCTCCAATCCCGAAGTGTCCATAGCTTCAGAGTCCAAGAATGGTGGGGTTGGACTAATCCCTGGCGTGGAATAGAAAGGAATAGGACTTAAATTAATGTGAAGGAATGAAACTTTTTGTGATAGCAACTTTTTGAAAAATTACACAATTTGTTTGTTTTTCTCTTCTTTGTTACTTAGCATTCGCTAATTGTTATCCTATGATTTATGGAAAACCCAACAGGTGTCGGTGAGCCATCACAAGGACCTTAGTAGACTATCCAGCCAGCCATAGTAGCTTTACTTTGTAAGGTAGTTAGTAATCTTTTTCTGTATTTTCCTTTCAAGCCGATGTACGTGTAAATTTGTTATAGTGGGATAATGTGTCATCTGAACTTTATTTTGTGAATGGAAAAGTGTTGAAATACTTTCTTTTGAATATACTTTATTTGCAGTCTATTTCCTAATGTTAGTTGTGATTGTTGAATAAATTATTGCTTAGTAATCAGATCCGATTATGAGAGGATCTGACGGCCCGAGAATCGGGGTCGTGGTAGTTTGGCATCAGAGCCCAGTCCAGTAATTTATTTAGTAATTGACAACTATGAGCGGTATTCAGAAACTAAGTTTGTATAAAGATCCTTTGATATTAACAAACTGACTGTAGTACCATTCACAAGTCATTATCCCTTATGTACAAATCATGGTTAGACATATAGGATCTGATCATCGACCTTGACTCATCCCAGGATCATGGCAAACCAAGACATGTCTAGTCAATTAGTGGCTATGATGACAATGCTCCGACATGGGGCAAAGGCAGTAAGCATTGGAGGAGAGGCTCAATGCAGAAGCTAAAAAAACCTGAGGCATCCAAACCTGTGGATGCTAGAGCTGACGGTTCTGCTCATTTTTCTGAGGAAGAATCTAGTTACTATACTTCAACTGAGTCTACTCTGACCCCAGATGAAGGAGCAATGGAGAAGTCCCTTCTTAGACATCAAAAATTACTTGACAATTATCGAAAGGGAAAATTCCTCGTTTCAAAGGTGTAGAGACACCTACCGAGACTAGATTATGGCTCGGTGACGTTAGTAGGATGTTGAGGATAATCCATGCACCAGTTGACACATGGGTGCACTTTGCTGATTACTCCCTAGCAGATTATGCACGACGATGGTGGAGATCAATTTCCAAGAAATTAGCATATCATGTTCCATGGGATATCTTTGAAGATAGGTTCCGAGCTCACTTCTGTCCCTCTCATTGGGAAGAATTAAAGAGGAGAGAGTTTCCTTCTCTGAACCAGGGTTCTAAGACCGTACGAGATTATCACATCCACTTTACGGAGCTGATACGTTAATAACCAGTTCTAGAAGCTTCACCACAAGAGTGTCTTACCAAATTTGTTAGCGGTCTTCAGGGAGATCTGGGAGAAAAGCTTGTTGGTTTTAGAGCTACAAGCATAGATGAAGCAATTGACATCACCTCTCGTATTGAGATGGAGAGGGATGAAAACTGGCAAAGAAGAAGTTTCCACTTTAATGGTGGACCATCCAAACGTAAAACACATTATAACCAAAGAGATCGTCTCTATCATCCATTCGGTTCGAGTATAACCTCAACATAGACCTTTGGTTAGGATTTCTGAGGAAGAGGGGGTTTCTCTAGACCTTTACTATACCCCCGTAACTCAACACCAAGAACTAGTACCTCCGTGATTGGGTCTTCAGCTCAGACAGGAAATGTGCATGTTATCACTGTAATCAAGAAGGCCACATTCGGAAAGATTGTCCACAGTTGAGAGGTTCGGGGTTTAAACCAACTCCGATTAATAGTATAACATCCACCCTGAGCAATGGAGCAACACGCGGAGGAAGACATGGTAGAGGTCGTGGCTCACAAGGAGCATCTCCTACACAGCAACCACCACAAAGCGTTGCGGGTTCTAGCTTGCATGTTTCTAATGGCCAGCTCAATGCAATTACCAAAGAACAAGCCTATGACTCATGCACGGTCGTACGAGGTACTGTTACTATTCATGACTTTTCAGTGCATGCCTTGTTTGATTCAAGTGCTTCATAGTCACTTATTGCTAGATGGTTAGTATCCACTTTGGGTAAGGTACCAGTAGAAGCACAACAATCCTATTTGATCAAGGGACCAGGAGGACAAGTATTTATAATCCGAGAAATCCTGGATGATTGTGTCATACTGATTGCAAAACATCAGTTACCTATTTCCATATTACTTATTGAAATGGATGACTTTGATCTCATCCTTGGGATGGATTGGCTAGAATACATCATGCATTCCTTGATTGTTTCTAGAAGATAGTAACTTTCCACATTCCTAACTCGATAGAGTTCCTATTTATTGGAAAGACATCCAGTGATGTTGTCAAGTACATATCTACTCTAAAGGCTCAACAACTGTTAGAATAAGGGTGACAAGGCTATTTAGCTTATGTATCCACTACATCAGGTTCTGAAAGAATGATAGAAGATGTGCCTATAGTGTGCGGGTTTCCTAATATATTTCCATACGAACTACCTGGATTACCACTTGAACGAGAGATTGAATTTGAAATCTCTCTCATACGTGATACTCAGCCTATCTCTATCCCTCTATATAAGATGGCACCGACAAAGTTACGAGAGTTAAAGGCATAGTTGCAAGAACTGTTAGATAAAGGATTCATTCATCATAGTACTTCACCATAGGGAGCACCTATCTTATTTGTCAGGAAAAAGGATGGGTCTATGCGGTTGTGAATTGACTATAGACAACTAAACAAGAAGACCGCAAAGAACAAGTATCCTCTTCCAAGAATAGATGATCTCTTTGATCAGTATCAGGGTTCGACTGTGTATTCCAAGATTGACTTAAGATCTGGATACCATTAATTGAAGATAAAAGATGTGGATATCTCCAAGGCAGCCTTCGAACTATATATGGACATTGTGAATTCTTAGTTATGCCTTTTAGATTGACAAATGCCCCAGCAGCCTTCATGGATCTCATGAATAAAGTATTCAAGGAGTTCTTAGGTCACTTTGTAGTAGTATTTATTGATGATGTGCTTATTTACTCTAAGGATAAGTATATGCATGAATACCATCTTAGGCGAGCACTTGAAACTTTAAGGAAGAACAAATTGTATGTTAAATATAACAAATGTGACTTTTGGTTATCTGAAGTATCTTTTTTAGGCCATGTTAATTTTGGAGAAGGTATATCAGTTGATCCTACAAAGGTTAGTGCGGTGATGAGTTGGGAACGCCTGAAGAATATCACAAAAATACGATCTTTTCTGGGTTTAGCTGGATATTATAGATGATTCGTGAAGGACTTTTCACGAATAGCATTGCCAATGACTAGGATAACTCAGAGAGTAGTCCCATTCATATGGTCTGACACATGTGAAGCTAGTTTTCAGATACTAAAAGAATGCCTAACATCTGCACCTATCCTTACTCTACCCTCTGGGAGTGAAGGGTTTACAGTATACACTGATGCATCTAAAGGACTTGGGGTAATTCCTATGCAACATGTTAAGGTAGTTGCGCATGCATCACGACAGCTCAGGACACATGAAAAGAACTACCCAACACATGACCTTGAATTAGCTGTTGTAGTTTTTGCTTTAAAGATATGGAGACATTATCTATATGGTATTACTTTTGAAATCTTCAATAATCATAAAAGCTTGAAATATCTATTTGCACAGAAGGAACTCAATATGAGACAAAGACGGCGGCTAGAGTTATTGAAAGACTATGACTACACTATCTCCTACCACCCTGGTAAGGGGAACGTCGTAGCAGATGCCCTTAGCAGAAGAACTTATTCACCTGGGTTGGTGAGTGATTTCTACTTCTGGGGTTCACTATCAACGTTAAGTGAATGAAAACCATTTGATAGTAGTGTTGATACTATAACCATTCCTCACCGATACAAACCAGAGATCTGGGATAGAATAAAGAAAGTACAAGAGGATGATCCAGTCGTTAAAGACTTGAAACAACAACTTGAGAAGAATGAGATAGAGGGACTACAGATACAAGATGGGTTATTGTATAACCATCACAGAGTTTGTGTACCAAACACACTTGAAACGAAAGACATCTTACGTGAAGCGCACTGCTCAAGATTATCTATTCATCCAGGAATTTCAAAGATGTATAAGGATCTTCATTCATACTTTTGGTGGTCGGGAATGAAGAAAGATGTTGCTGAGTTTGTGAATTCATGTTTCACTTTCTAGCAGGTAAAGGCTTCACACCAAAAGCCACCGGAATTATTGCAACCCCTCCCTATACCTGAACGGAAATGGGAAAGCATTTCCATGGACTTCGTTACTGGCTTACCTCAGAAAACTAGTAGTAAAGATAGTATCTGGGTTATAATAGATCGTCTGACGAAGGTAGCACACTTTATTCCAATAAGCTTATCTTTCACTCTAGACCTGCTTGCTGAGTTATATATTACAGATGTGATTCGCCTCCATGGTATCCCAAAGGAATTAGTTTCCGATTGAGATTCACGATTCGCCTCACTCTATTAGGAGAACTTCATGAAAGCCTTAGGCACACAACTATGCTTGAGCACAACATATCATCCACAAACAGATGGTCAATCAGAACACATTGTTCAGACTTGAGAGGATATGCTACGAGCGTGTGCCTTAGAATGGAAAGGATCATGGTTGAAACATTTGCCTCTTGCAGAATTCACATACAACAACAGTTACCATACAAATATTGGCATGGCACCATTTGAAGCACTTTATGGACGTAGGTGTACTACTCCTTTGTGTTGGCAAGAGGTCGGGATAAAGAAGCTTTATGATTCAGATAGATAGCAAGAGACACGGGAAGATATAGAGCTTGCTCGAAAAGACTATTGACTACTCAAAGTCGCCAAAAAAGCTATAGTGATACCAGATGAAGAGACCTTGATTTCGAAATAAGGGACTTTATATTCCTCAAAGTATCTATTATGAAGGGAGTTTAGAGGTTTGGCTTGCGTGGAAAGTTGGCACCCAGGTTCAAGGGTCCCTTTGAAATCATTTAGCGGATTGGAAAAGTTACGTATAGATTTGCGCTTCATCCACAACTTTCGGCAATACATGATGTTTTTCATGTATCAAATCTGAGAAAGTACATTAGGGATCCAGAGCATAAGATAAGTTATGATGATTTACATGTTGAGCCAGACCTAACATACCAAGAAATGCATGTGGAAATACTAAATAGAGACATCAAGAAGTTAAGGAATAAAGAGGTGCCTCTAGTTAAAGTATTGTGGCGGAACCAAGAGTTTGAAGAAGCCACATGGGAACTTGAGGCGGAAATGAGAGAGGAATACCCCTACTTGTTTGAGTGATATCACTATGTGTTGTATATCTTCTTTATAAATGAAATGGTGTTCATATTCTTTAAGGTTGGTATAATTTCAATCCTCTTTAAGGTTGTTATGCATGCATTTCTAGTCTCGAGGACGAGACTTCCTTTAATGTTGTTATAATTGTAAAGCCTTGAACTTTATCCCTCTCGGATCCTATATCATAAGATCCGGCTCGTCAAGAGAAAACCAACGGAATTCATTTCGTATGAATCGGACTTCATTTGGAATTGTTATGATTTTCAAAAGAAAGAGAAGTAAAGAGGTTTAAGACGTCATTAATCCATAATGACCGTCATAAAGACTAATTAAACATGATTAAATAAACTAATGATAGATTTAAAACCACTAATGACCATTAGTGAACACTAACAATAGTTAGCAAAAGATAAGCATATGTTGTGAAAGTCAAATCGTGATTAGTGAAAGTTAATCACGATTAGTGTTAATTAAACGTCATTAGCAAATCTAGAATCTTCTGGAATGTTCTAACTTAAGCTTTAAGTTTCGGATAAGTTTTGGCTAGAATCATGGACCAAAATCATGGGCTGCTAATTGCGGTTAAGGGCTAAACCATGGTTTACTAACCATGGTTAGGGGTTTTCTGGGGCCTATAAATACCCCCTACCCATTCATTCTTTACGATTTCCACTACCACCACCCCAAGTGCTAGGGTTGAGGGGTTGGGAGGAGGAGTGGAGGCGGGGAAGGAGCGCTAGCGAAGCACTGCCGGGAGAACGAGGAGGAGAAAGGTATGATCCTCTCTTAGTTGCTTTGTAAGCTAGGATTTCAATTCATTCTCTTTTCTTTCAAGCTTTGTTCTTGATTCATCTTTCTTTCCGATTCGTTTTCTGTTGTGGTTCGAGGAGAAATCTGTGTAACACCCTACTTAGGTGTGGACAGCTATGCACGTTAGTGAATCCTGTGATTCATCACACATTCACTCATCTAAGACGCGTGGTGTCCACTGATTCTCCATCGCTTATGTTTGTATTATTTCAAATCTTCTTTTATAGTTATTTTGATGGAGAAATCTGTGTAATACCCTACTTAGGTGCGGGCGGCTATGCACATCAGTCAACCATGTGATTCGTCACACATTTACTCACCTAAGACCCATGGTGTCTACCGATTCTTCATCTCATGTTGTTTGAGTATATTCTTTTCTTTCCGTTATTGTTTTCCTCTCGATGATTTTATAGAGGAAACTCTTTCCGTTTTTCTTTTGAAATATGTCCCGATATAAGAGGAAATTCTACCGAATTTTTATAGAAATATGTCCCGATACAAGGGGAAACTCTGCCAAAATTTTCCTATAAATATCACCCTATATAAGGGAAAGTTTTGCCGAAGCTTTAAGAGAAAAATATGTTCTTCACGTTCTTCGTGCTCTTCGTGTGTTCTTCGTATTCTTCGTTCGTTCTTCGTGTTCTTGGTACGTTCTTAGTGTTTTTGATACGAAAATGAAATTTGATAATTTCAGGAGCTATAAATCTTTCTTTTTGAAAAAGAATCATGATAAAGTGTTGTATATGTGCGACAGAGCTCGATTAGGTAACGAAATTCTTCCTTTTATTATTGGGTTTTCATATGAGATAATTGAAATTTCTGATTTTATATTCGTTGGTATGAAGAACCCTAATTTTGGCTATTTTGAGAAAATATGAAAAGTTACTTTATGATTCCCACTAAAATAGGTTTAAGCATCGAATTGATGTAGTGGCTTGGAAAGTTAAGGTTTGGGAGTTAAAATAAGCATAAATATGAGTATATATGAATTTGAATAATATATGTGTGTGTGTGTGTGTGAGTCTATACTAAGTGTTGATGATTATGCAAATCGAAGACTTAACGAAAGAATTACATCATAGGAATTGATGTGTTTTGAGTTGGATCCGAAAAAGAATTATGTGTCACGTTAAGGATGACTAAGAGTAGAACTACAAGTCGCGCATGCAACCTGTAGGTTTTTTCAGAAGGAACCTATATTGGCATTTCCCTACCTAGGTGGTACACGATTGCCTTGTTATGATAATTGCGCACAAAATGAATGATTTGCAACGCGCGGTACCGGGAGCCAATATCTTCAGGTTAAACGACGGAAGATGTGGTCGTGCCATGAGGAGGCACGGGTGTTCAGTAACAGCCGGGTCACGATAATATGTATTTAAAGCTGCTAGGTTATATGATTAAATGTTAGCTTGAGGTTTAAGTAACCGAGTCCTCAAGGACGATGTGCTCCTTTGTTTTCCAAGTTGAGGGTTTGAGACCCTGATTAATAAAAGAAAAGAAAATTGTCAGGGTAGTATCGGAGGATTGCTTGAGGCGACGTGCGACAGAATAAGCTCATCATATCAACACAATCTCCAATCCCGAAGTGTCCACAGCTTCGGAGTCCAAGAATGGTGCGGTTGGACTAATCCCTGGCGTGGAATAGAAAGGAATAGGACTTAAATTAATGTGAAGGAATGAAACTTTTTGTGATAGCAACTTTTTTGAAAAATTACACAATTTGTTTGTTTTTCTCTTCTTCGTTACTTAGCATTCTCTAATTGTTATCCTATGATTTATGGGAAACCCAACAAGTGTCGGTGAACCATCACAAGGACCTTAGTAGATATCCAGCCATCCACAGTAGCTTTACTTTGTAAGGCAGTTAGTAATATTTTTTGTGTGTTTTTCTTTTAAGTTGATGTACATGTAAATGGTTATAGTGGGACAATGTATCATCTGAACTTTATTTTGTGAATGGAAAAGTGTTAAAATACTTTCTTCTGAATTTACTTTATTTGCAGCCTGTTTCTGAATGTTGGTTGTGATTGCTAAATAAATTATTTCTGAGTAACCAGATCCGGTTATGGGAGGATCTGATGGCCCGAGAATCGAGGTCGTGACAGTTTGGCATCAAAGCCCGGTTACTCCAGCAATTTATTTATTAATTGACAAATATGAGCGGTATTCAGAAACTAAGGTTGTATTAAGATCCTTTGATCTTAACAAACTGACTATAGTATCATTCACAAGTCATTGTCCCTTATGTACATCTTGCTAAAACATATAAGATCTGACCATTGACCTTGACTTATCCCAAGATCATGGCAGACCAAGACGTGTCTAGGCAATTAGTGGCAATGATGACAATGCTCTAAGACATGGGGCAAAGGCAGCAAGCATTGGAAGAGAGGCTCAATACACAAGATAAAAAACCTGAGGCATCCAAACCTGTGGATGCTAGAGTTGAGGATTCTGTTCATTTTTCTGAGGAAGAATCTAGTTACTATCCTTCAACTGAGTCTGCTTCGACCCCAGATGAAGGGGTAATGGAGAAGGCCCTTCTTAGACATCAAAAATTACTTGACAATTATCGAAAGGGAAAAATTCCTCGATTCAACGGTCTAGAGACACTTGTCGAGACTGAACTATGGCTCGATGACGTTAGTAGGATGTTGAGAATAATTCATTCACCATTTGACACCTGGGTGCACTTTGTTGATTACTCCCTAGCAAATTATGCATGATGATGGTGGAGAGCAATTTCCAAGAAATTAGCAGATCCCGTTCCATGGGATGTCTTTGAAGAGAGGTTCTGAGCTCACTTTTGTCCCTCCCATTGGGAAGAATAAAAGAGGAGAGAGTTGGCTTCTCTGAGTCAGGGTTCTAAGACCGTACGAGATTATCATATCCACTTTACGGAGCTGCTATGTTACTCACCATCTGTAGAAGCTTCACCACAAGAGTGTCTTACCAAATTTGTTAGGGCCTTCAGGGAGATCTGCGAGAAAAGCTTGCTGGTTTTAGAGCTACAACCATAGATGAAGCAATTGACATCGCCTCTCGTTATTGAGATGGAGAGGAACGAAAACTGCCAAAGAAGAAGTTTCCACTTTTAATGGTGGACCATCCAAATGTAAGGTACATTATAAGTAGAGATCGTCGCTATCATCCAGCCAATTCCAGTATAAGCTCAACACAGACCTTTGGTCAGGAATTATTAGGAAGAGGGGGTTTCTATAGACCTCCACTATACCCCCGTAACTCAGCACCAGGAACTAGTACCTTTGTGGTTGGGTCTTCAGCTTAGACAGGAACACGTGCATGCTATCACTGTCATTAAGAATGCCACATTAAGAAAGATTATCCGCAGTTGAGAGGTTTAGAGTTTAAACCAACTCCGATTAACAGTATAACATCCACCCCGAGCAATGGAGCAACACGTGAAGGAAGACATGGTAGAGATCATGGCTCACAAGGAGCATCTCCTACACAGCAACCACCACAAAGCATTGCAGGTTCTAGCTTTCTTGTTCCTAATGGCCAGCTCAATGCAATCATCAAAGAACAAGACTACAACTCAAGCACGTTTGTACGAGGTATTGTTACTATTCATGACTTTTCAGTACATGCCTTGTTTGATTCAGGTGCTTCACAATCATTTATTGCTCGACGGTTAGTACCCACTTTGGTTAAGGTACCAGTAGAAGCACAACCATCCTATCTAATCAAGGGACCAGGAGGACAAGTATTTATAATCTGAGAAATCCTGGATGATTGTGTCTTCCTAATAGCAAGACATCGGTTACATGTTTCCATATTACTTATTGAAATGGATGACTTTGATCTCATCCTTGGGAAGGATTGGCTAGAAAGACATCATGCATGCCTTGATTGTTTCCAGAAGACAGTAACTTTCCACATTCCTAACTCGATAGAGTTCCTATTTATTGGAAAGACATCCAGTTATGATGTCAAGTACATATCTACTCTAAAGGTTGAACAACTGTTAGAACAAGGGTGTCAAGGCTATTTAGCTTATGTGTCCACTACATCAGGGTCAGAAAGATTGATAGAAGATGTGCCTATAGTATGCGAGTTTTCTGATGTATTTCCAGAGGAACTACCTGGATTACCGCCTGAACGAGAGATTGAATTTGAAATCTCTCTCATACGTGATACTCAGCCTATCTCTATCCCTCCATATAAGATGGCACCGACGAAGTTACTAGAGTTAAAGGCACAATTGCAAGAACTGTTAGATAAAGGATCCATTCATCCTAGTACTTCACCATGGGGAGCACCTGTCTTATTTGTCAGAAAAAAGGATGGATCTATGCGGTTGTGCATTGACTATAGACAACTAAATAAGAAGATCGTAAAGAACAAGTATCCTCTGCCAAGAATAGATGATCTCTTTGATCAGTTCTAGGGTTCGACTGTGTATTTCAAGATTGACTTAAGATCTGGATACCATCAATTGAAGATAAAAGATGTGGATATCCCCAAGACAGCCTTTCGAACTATATATGGACATTATGAATTCTTAGTTATGCCTTTTGGACTGACAAATGCCTCATTAGCCTTCATGGATCTCATGAATAGAGTATTCAAGGAGTTCTTAAATCACTTTGTAGTAGTCTTTATTGATGATGTGCTTATTTACTCAAAGGATAAGTATCTGCATGAATACCATCTTAAGCAGGCACTTGAAATTTTTAGGAAGAACAAATTGTGTGTTAAATATAACAAATGTGACTTTTGGTTATCTGAAGTATCTTTCTTAGGCCATGTTAATTCTGGAGAAGGTATATCAGTTGATCCTACAAAGGTTAGTACGGTGATGAGTTGGGAACGCCCGAAGACTGTCACAGAAATACGATCTTTTCTGGGTTTAGCTGGATATTATAGAAGATTCGTGAAGGACTTTTCACGAATAGCATTGTCAATAACTGGGCTAACTCAGAGCGAAGTCCCATTCATATGGTCTGACACATGTGAAGCTAGTTTTCAGACACTAAAAGAATGCCTAACATTTGCACCTATCCTTACTCTACCCTCTGGGAGTGAAGGGTTTACAGTGTACACTGATGCATCTAAAGAAGGACTTGGAGCAATTCTTATGCAACATGGTAAGGTAGTTGCGTATGCATCACGACAACTCAGGACACATGAAAAAAACTACCCATCACATGACCTCGAATTAGCTGTTGTAGCTTTTTTCTTTAAAGATATGGAGACATTTCCTATATGGTATTACTTTTGAAATCTTCACTAATCATAAAAACTTGAAATATCTATTTGCTCAGAAGGAACTCAATATGAGACAAAGACGGTGGCTAGAGTTGTTCAAAGACTATGACTGCACAATCTCCTACCACCCTGGTAAGGGGAACGTCGTATCAGATGTCCTTAATAGAAGAACTTATTCACCTGGGTTGGTGAGTGATATCTACATATGCGGTTTACTATAAACGTTAAGTGAATGGAAATCATTTGATAGTAGTGCCGATATTATAACAATTCCTCACCGATACAAACTAGAGATCTGGGATAGAATAAAGATTGGACAAAAGGATGATCAAGTCATTAAGGACTTGAAACAACAACTTGAGAAGAATGAGATAGAGGTATTCCATATACAAGATGGGTTACTGTATAGCCATCACAGAGTTTGACACACCTGAACTAAGTAAAGACATCTTACGTGAAGCGCACTGCTCAAGATTATCTATTCATCTAGGAATTATAAAGATGTATAAGGATCTTCATTCATAATTTTGGTGGTTAGGAATGAAGAAAGATGTTGCCGAGTTTGTGAATTCATGTTTCACTTGCCAACAGGTAAAGGCTTTACACCAAAAGCCACCAGAATTATTGCAACCCCTCCCTATACCTGAATGGAAATGGGAAAGCATTTCCATGGACTTCGTTACTGGCTTACCTTAGAAAACTGGCAGTAAAGATAGTATCTGGGTTATAATAGATCGTCTGACAAAGGTAGCATACTTTATTCCAATAAGCTTATCTTTCACTCCAGACCAGCTTGCTGAGTTATATATTATACATGTGATTCGCCTCCACGGTATCCCAAAGGAAGTAGTTTCTGATCGAGATTCACGATTCACCTCACACTATTGGGAGAACTTCATGAAAGCCTTTGGCACACAATATGCTTGAGTACAGCATATCATCCACAAACAGATGGTCAATCAGAATGTATTGTTCAGACTTTAGAGAATATGCTACGAGTGTGTGCCATAGAATGGAAAGTATCATGGTTGAAACATTTGCCTCTTGCAAAATTCACATATAACAACAGTTATCATACAAGTATTAGCATGACACCATTTGAAGCACTTTATGGGCGTAGGTGTACTACTCCTTTCTGTTGGCAAGAGGACAGGATAAAGAACCTTTATTATTCAGATAGACTGCAAGAGACACGGGAAGATATAGAGCTTGCTCAAAAAGACTATTGACTACTCAAAGTCGTCAAAAAAGCTATAGTGATACCAGACGAAGAGTCCTTGAGTTTGAAATAGGCGACTTTGTATTCCCCAAAGTATCGCCTATGAAGGGAGTTCAGAGGTTTGGCTTGAATGAAAAGTTGACCCAGGTTCGTGGGTCCCTTTGGAATCATTCAGCGGATTGGAAAAGTTGTGTATAGACTTGCGCTTCCTCCACATCTTTCAGTAATACATGATGTTTTCCATGTATGAAATCTGAGAAAGTACACTAGGGATCCAGAGCATAAGATAAGTTATAATGATTTACATTTTGATCTAGACCTGACATACCAAGAAATGCATGTGGAAATAATAAGTAGAGATATCAAGAAGTTAAGGAACAAAGAGGTGCCTCTAGTTAAAATATTGTGGCGGAACCAAGAGTTTGAAGAAGCCACATGGGAACCTGAGGCGAAAATGAGATAGGAATACCCCTACTTGTTTGAGTGATAACACTATGTGTTGTATATCTTCTTTATAAATGAAATGGTGTTCATTCTCTTTAAGGTTGTTATAATTTCAATCCTCTTTAAGGTTGTAATGCGTGCATTTCTAGTCTCGAGGATGAGACTTCCTTTAAGGTTGTTATAATTGTGAAGCCTTGAATTGGTTCCTCTCAGATCCTATATCATAAGGTCCGGCTCATCAAGAGGAAATAAACGGAATTTGTTTCGTATGAATCGGACTTCGTTTGGAATTGTTATGATTTTCAGAAGAAAGAGAAGTAAAGAGGATTAAGACGTCATTAATCCATAATAACAGTCATTAAGATTAATTAAACATAATTAAAGAAACTAATGACAGATTGAAAACCACTAATGACCATTAGTAAACACTAACAATAGCTAGCAAAAGATAAGCATAAGCCCTGAAAGTTAAATTGTGATTAGTGAATGTTAATCACGATTAGTGTTAATTAAACATCATTAGCAAATCTAGAATCCTCTGGAATGTTCTAACTTAAGACCTAAGTTTTGGATAATTTTTGGCTAAAACCATGGTCCAAAATCATGGGTCGTTAATCACGGTTAAGGGCTAAACCGTGGTTTATTAACCATGGTTAGGGGTTTTCCGGGGCCTATAAATACCCCCCACCCATTCATTCTTTATGATTTCCACTACCACCACCCGAAGGGCTAGGGTTGAGAGGTCGGGAGGAGTGGGAGGCGGGGAAAGAGCTCTAGCAAAGCGCTGCCGTGAGAACGAGGAGGAGAAAGGTATGATCCTCTCTTAGTTGCTTTGTAAGCTAGGATTTCAATTCATTCTCTTTTCTTTCAAGCTTTGTTCTTGATTCATCTTTCTTTCTGATTTGTTTTCTATTGTGGTTCGAGGAGAAATCTATGTAACACCATACTTAGGTGCGGACGGCTATGCACGTTAGTGAATCCTGTGATTTGTCACACTTTCACTCATATAAGAAGCGTGGTGTCTACCGATTCTCCATCGTTTTTGTTTATATTCTTTCAATCCTGCTTTTATAGTTATTTGGATGGAGAAATCTGTGTAATACCCTACTTAGGTGCAGGCAGCTATGCACGTAAGTGAACCCTGTGATTTTTTAAACATTTACTCACCTAAGATGCTTGGTGTCTACCGATTCTTCATCTCTTCTTGTTTAAGTATATTCTTTCATTTTCGTTATTGTTTTCCTCTCCATGATTTTATAGAGGAAACTCTTTCTGTTTTTCTTTTGAAATATGCCCCGATATAAGGGGAAACTCTACCGAAAGTTTTATAGAAATATGTCCCGATAGAAGGGGAAACTCTACCGAAATTTTCTTAGAAATATCACCCTATATAAGGGGAAGTTTTACCGAAGTTTTATGAGAAAAATGTGTTCTTAGCGTTCTTCGTATTCTTTTTGTGTTCTTTGTGTTCTTCGTTCGTTCTTCATGTTCTTGGCACGTTCTTAGTGTTTTTGATACGAAAATGAAATTCAATTATTTCAAGAGCTATAAATCTTTCTATTTAAAAAAGAATCACGATAAAGCACTGTATACGTGCGAGAGAGCTCGATTACTTAACGAAATTCTTCCTTTTGCTGTTGGATTTTCATATGAGATCATTGGAATTTCTGATTTTATGTTCTTTGCTATGAAGAACCCTAATTTTGACTATTTTGAGAAAGTATGAAAAGTTACTTTGTGATTCCCACTAAAATAAGGTTTAAGCATCGAATTGATGCAGTGGCTTGGAAAATTAGGGTTTGGGAGTTAAAATAAGCATAAATACGAGTATATACAAATATGAAAAATAAATATATGCGAGTCTATACTAGGTGTTGATGATTATGCAAATCGAAGACTTAACAAAAGAATTACATCATGGGAATTGATGTGTTTTGAGTTGGATCCTGAAAGAATCGTGCGTCATGTTAAGGACGACTAGGAGTTGAACTACAGGTCGGGCATGCAACCTGTAGGTTTGTTGGAAGGAACTCGTATTGGCGTTTCCCAACCTAGGTGGTACACGGTTTTCCTGTTATGATAAGTGTGCACGAAATGAATGATTTGCAACGTGTGGTACCAGGAGCCAATATCTTCGGGTTGAATGATGGAAGATGTGGTCGTGCCATGTGGAGAGCGGCCGAGTCATAATAATACGTATTTAAAGCCTCTAGGTTATATGATTAAATGTTAGCTTGAGGTTTAAGCAATTGAGTCTCAAGGACGGTGTGCTCCTTTGTTTTCCACACTGAGGGTTTGAGTCCCTAATTAATAAAAGAAAAGGAATTTGTCAAGGTAGTAGTGGAGGATTGCTCGAGGCAACGTGTGGCAGCATAAGCTCATCAGATCAATGCAATCTCCAATCTCAAATTGTCCACAGCTTCGGAGTCCAAGAATGATGGGGTTGGACTAATCCCTGACGTGGAATAGAAAGGAATAGGACTTATATTAATGTGAAGATATGAAACTTTTTGTGATAGCAACTTTTTGAAAAATAACACAATTTGTTTGATTTTCTCTTCTTCATTACTTAGCATTCGCTAATTGTTATCCTATGATTTATGGAAAACCCAACAGGTGTCGGTGAGCCATCACAAGGACCTTAGTAGACATCCAGCCAGCCACAATAGCTTTACTTTGTAAGGTAGTTAGTAGTCTTTTTGTGTATTTTCCTTTTAATCTGATGTACATGTAAATGGTTATAGTGGGACAATGTATAATTTGAACTTTATTTTGTGAATGGAAAAGTGTTGAAATACTTTCTTCTGAATATACTTTATTTGCAGTCTATTTCTCAATGTTAGTTGCGACTGTTGAATAAATTATTGTTGAGTAACCAGATCCAATTATAGGAGGATCCGACGATCCGAGAATCAGGGTCGTGACAGCTGGTGACTCAAATGGGTGTCCGTGCGAACCAGTACCATCAAAGGATACGTCGCTCGAAGGCAAAGCTCCTGCAAAGGCTTATTGCATAAAAAATAGGAGAAGTGACGTGGAATGGGGTTGGGGTCTCCGACGGACACGGGGGAAGGAGACCCTTCCTAATCTCAACCCGATGGTTGAGCCTTAGGGGGGAAAGGTTACGTGAGAAGAGGGAGGGTGATCTAGTGAGTCGATCTGAATGGAGGGATGTCGATTATGGAGCTCCAACTGGATGGTTGGAGTAGAGGAGCATGGGCAGAGCAAAATAGATAAATCGAATCAAACGAGGAACTGTGGTGGATGCAGGATGTACCTGAAGGTTCGGAGGAGCTCCTGAGCTTCAGGCGAAGGTGAGCATCGAGGTGATGTCCTCAACCGGGCTATGACTGGCCAAGAATGCTACATACAATAGAGGTTCGGCCACGTTGCTTAAGCTGCGTCGATTCAACACCAATCCGAGCAATGAAGGTCGCTCCAGGAAACTGTCACTCAGTTGGAGGTGACCAGGGGTAGAAAGGGTGGTGAGGAATGAGTTGCTCAGCTCTGGAGGCAGAGGATAGGTTTTATAGAGTTCTCAAGGGGCTGGAAAGATCGAGAGAATGTGCGCAACCCTTAGAGGATCCGGGTGATCTTAGGGATCCACGAGAATCTTGGGTATACGAGGATTCCCGGGTCTGAAAATCGAGGTAAAAAGCGACTAGAGTAGGGCAAGAAAAAGTAAAGAAAGGCGAAAGGGTGGACGACCCGACCCTGCTGGAAGAGACGGTTGACTGAGGTCAACAGTCTCACGTGGACCAGTAGGAAATTCAGAATATACAAAATAAACGGAAATTCAATAAAAAATAGAAAATGAATTTAAAATAAAAAATGTATAAAATAAAAATTGTTTATTATTTTTTAAACTATTTTTCTTTGATTTTTAATTATTTTTATGAAAAATAAATAACCTATATACAGATGATAGCATTATAAACAGGTATATTATACCTATGTATTATATACAAGTATTTTTATTTTATTATTTTTACATAAATACCCTTATTTTATATTTTATTTATTTAAAACATAATTTTAGGAATATTAATTTTTATTTTATTTTTATAAATTAAATAAAGGTGTATAATAAATAGTGAATGTAATATATACATGTGTATTTTGTACATGTAATTGAGGATTTTATTTTTTTTCTTATTTTTATTTTATTTTTATATTATTTTTAAGATTATATACAAGGGTGTAAAAAGAATAATTTAATTTTATTTGTCAAAAATATATACATAAATAATATGTACAAGTATAGCTAATATGTACAACACATAGTAGACCATATCTCTCTTTACTTATTTTATTTTGTGATCGGGTCAAGGTTGACCTTCTCTTGGGATTTGGGTCACTTTGTACTTATTTTAAATACATCGCTTTTTTTTCTTTTTCCTTTATTCTTCTATTTTTGCAAAATATATGCTAAATATGCAATATTAACAAAGGCATGCAATATGTTAAGTTATTATATTTACAGGTATTCACATGATGTTTTACCAAGAAAATGAGCTAAAATAAAAGAATAAAGAGTGAAAATCATGGACTCATCACGAACCTAGACCTGTGTAGATCAGTTCCTTTGAGTTTGATTCAGAGATGTCTCCTCAAGGAAAAGGAAAGGGAGCACAACAGCCAAATCAGGGCCCCCAGCTGGATCAAAACGCCATACACAGTTGCTTGCTTCTATATAGTCTATCCACCGGCAACAACTTATAGATCAGGCTCTCGCCCAAATCTCCTTTACTGATATACTCGATGACCTAAGGAGGGATAGATAGAACAGAGGAGGAGGAGGAGGAGGAAGAAGAAGAAGAGGAGGAGGAGAGAATGAAGAACCGGGAGATGGACCCCGTGGAGGGGACAATGAGAAGAGAGACTCCAAAGTCTACATTGAAGGAGAGATATAACCCAAGTGTTGGCTAGGTAATAGATTGGATCCAAATTCCTTAGATCCACGTACATTTCAATATGAAATCATAGCTCTTGGATCTTCTGCTCTCATTCAATGGGAATACAAATGAGGAACCATATATCCATCTCCAACAATTTTCCCGCATCTACAGAACTGCGCATTACCCAACATTCTGTTGGGGGTGTTAAAAGGAATGCCTTCCAATTTAGCCTTCAGGACAAGGCTTTATTGTCACGACCCCAATTCTGGGTCGTCGAATCCTCCCATAACCGGATCTCGTTACTTAGCAATAATTCATTCAGCCATCACAACTAACATTCAGAAACAGATAGCAAATAAAGTATATTCAGAAGAAAGTATTTCAACACTTTTCCATTCACAAAATAAAGTTCATATGATACATTGTCCCACTATAATCATGTACATGTACATCAGCTTGAAAGGAAAATACACAAAAGATTACTAACTACCTTACAAAGTAAAGCCACTGTGGTTGGCTGGATGTCTACTAAGGTCCTTGCGATGGCTCACCGACACTTGTTGGGTTTTCCATAAATCATAAGGTAAAAATTAGCGAATGCTAAGTAACGAAGAAGAGAAAAGCAAACAAATTGTGTCATTTTGCAAAACTTGTTAGCACAAAAGGTTTCATTCCTTCTTGTTAATTTAAGTCATATTCCTTTCTATTCCATGTTAGTGATTAATCCAGGGGAATTATCTCACCACTATAAGGACTCCGAAGCTGTGGACATTTCGGGATTGGAGATTGCGTTGATCTTGGTAAGCTTACGCACGTCACCTCAACCAATCCTCCAATACTACCCTAACATTTTTTCTTTTCTTTTATTAAACAGGTCTCAAACCCTCAGCCTGGAAAACAAATGAGCACACCGTCCTCGAGGACTCGGTTTCTTAAAACCTCATGCTAACATTTAATCATATAACCTAGTGGCTTAAATACATATTATCGTGACCCAGGTGCTATTAAACCATCTGTGCCTCCACATGACACGACTACATCTTCCGTCGTTCAACCCGAAGATATTGGCTCCCGGTATGGCGCGTTGCAAAACATTCATTTCGTACGCACTTAACATAACAGGTAACAGTGTACCACCTAGGTAGGGAAACGTCAATACGGGTTCCTTCCGACAAACCTACAGGTTGCATGCCCGACCTGTAGTTCTACTCCCAGTCATCCTTAACGTGACACACACAATCCTTTTCTGGATCCAACTCAAACCACATCAATTCCCATGATGTAATTCTTTCGTTAAGTCTTCGATTTGCGTAATCAGCAATAATTAGTATAGACACACATATATTATTCATATGCATATATACTCGTATTTATATCTATTTTAACTCCCAAACCCTAACTTTCAAAGCCACCGCATCGGTTTGATGCTTAAACCTTATTTTAGTGGGAATCACAAAGCAACTGTTCAGATTTTTTCAAAAACAGCCAAAATTAAGGTTCTTCATAGCAAAAAATATAAAATCAAAATTTCATTAATCTCATATGAAAATCCAACAGCAAAAGGAAGGATTTCGTTACCTAATCGAGCTCTCTCTCTCTCGTATGCAAGGCTTTAAAGTGTTTCGATTTCAGAAAGGATGTTTTAAGGCTCCTGAAAAAATCGAATTTCATTTTCATTTCAAAAACGCTAAGAACGTGTCAAGAATGCGAACAATGAACGAAGAACACAAAGAACTCGAAAAACACTAAGAACGCCAAGAACGTATTTTCTCTTGAAATTGCAACAGAGCTTCCCCTTATACGGGGTGATATTTCTAGGAAAATTTCGATGGAATTTCCCCTTATATCGGGACATATTTCTCGAAAAATTTCGGCAGAGTTTCCCCTTATATCGGGACATATTTTTCAGAAAATTTCAGCAGAGTTTCCCCTTATATCGGGACACATTTCAAAATAAAACGAAAATAGTTTCCTCTATAAAATCAATCGAGAAGAAAATAACAACGAAACTGAAAGAATATACTCAAACAACAAGAGATGAACAATCAGTAGACACCACGCATCTTAGGTGAGTGAACGTGTGACGAATCACAGGGTTCACTAACGTGCATAGTCGCCCATACCTAAGTAGGGTATTATACATATTTCTCCATTAAAATAACTATAAAAGCATAATTGAAAGAATAGAAACATAAGCAATGGAGAATTGGTAGATACCACGCGTCTTAGATGAATGAACGTGTGACGAATCACAAGGTTCACTAACGAGCATAGCCGCCCGCACCTAAGTAGGGTATTACACAGATTTCTCCATCAAAATAACTATAAAAGCATAATTGAAAGAATAGAAACATAAGCGATGGAGAATCGGTAGACACCACGTGTCTTAAATGAGTGAACGTGTGACGAATCACGGGGTTCACTGACGTGCATAGCCGCCCGCACCTAAGTAGGGTGTTACACATATTTCTCCTTGAACCACAAGAGGAAATGAATCGGAAAGAATATGAATCAAGAACAAAACTTGGAAGAACAAGAGGATGAATTGAAAGCCCAGCTTACGAAGCAAACTAAGAGAGGGTCATACCTTTCTCCTCCTCGTTCTCCCGACATCGCTTCGCTAGCGCTCCTCCCACTCCTCCTCTCGACATCTCGACCCTAGCCCTTGGAGTGGTGGTGGTAGTGGAAATCATAGAGAATGAATGGGTGGGGGTCTATTTATAGGCCCCAGAAAACCACTAACCATGGTTAGAAAACCATGGTTTATACCTTAACCATGGTTTAGTGGCATGTGGTTTTGGCCCATGGTTTTGGCCAAAACTTATCCCAAACTTGGGGCTTAAGTTAGAACATTCTAGAGGATTCTAGATTCGCTAGTTACGCTTAATTAACACTAATCGTGATTAACTTTCACTCATCACGATTTAACTTTCACAGTTTATGCTTATCTTTTGCTAACTATTGATTAGTGTTTGCTAATGATCATTAGCGGTTTTCAATTCGTCATTAGTTTCTTTAATCCTATTTAATTAGTCTTAATGATCGTCATTACGGTTAATGACGTCTTAACCCTCCTTACTTCTCTTTCTTCCGAAATTCATAACAAATCGAAACAAAGTCCGATTCACACGAAACAAATTCTGTTGGTTTCCTCTTGACGAGCCGGATCTTATTATATAGGATCCGAGATATGCCTAGTTCAAGGCTTTACATTTATACTGGGTGAATCATTTGGATAAGGTAGTGATGTCTTGGGAGGAACTTAAGTATGTGTTTCTCCATAAATTCAACCCTCTTGGTCGTCTAAATTAGATGTGAGATATGATCAACAGCTTCTCCGAGGGATCGCACGAGTCCATCCATCAAGCGTGGGGGAGGTTTAAATATTTGCAACCCACCGTGACAATCTACGGACTAGCCTGGTACAACACTCCTTAGGAGTCGGACATAAGAAAGCTAGAGGTTTATCAATGATGCATGTGGCAGATCTCATTTTAACAAGGATGAATATGTAGTCTAGTAGATTATTGAAGAAATGGACAATGGAGAGGCTTCCTTATCTTCATCACGAGCCTACCAGCATCAATAGTGGATCCACCAAAAGCTAGTGAACATGGCGGCATCCCACAAATTGGACAGAGATGAGAGCTCCAACATCAGCATCATCGGAAACCACTTGTCCAAAATTTGATATCATTGAGAAATGGTCACATGACCTGGAGAAATTGACTGTGATCAAATAGAGAACCCAACATTTGGACAAACTAGATCAGATCACCAAGTAGTGCTAGTCAACACTATCTATGTCATTCACTCTGCGAGCCCGTCAGCCACAACTCTTACTAAGCCGAAGGATCCCTCATCTCTACAAAAACCTCAGTTGAGTTCAGGGCAGCCTCAGGTCCAACACATATACTGTGTGCATACTCCTAACCATGCACCACCGTAGCCATTACATCAGCTTATCGTCTACCAACCAGAGCCCTAGCCCCCATCTTATGTGGATCCATTTTCTCTGCCCTCGCCCCAAATCCATAAGGTGAACGACATCTAGAATAATGATGTACAAATGGCCTATACAGACAAACAACTTCATGGTCAGTCCTCTACAATTCGATCATATTACCAATCTTTCGATGGGAAGTTTGTCTAGCAGCAATTGCACCATTCTCCACCTTATCAGAACACTTGAAGACAGAATCATCAATACCATTAGCCTGTGTACCACTAGTACCAGCCCATCACAATTACGTGGTAGCTTCACAAAACTAGTATCCTCCTCCTCAACATTACCGACATTCTTCTCCTCGGTACAATAATAAGTTTTCCCATTCGCAACCTCCATGGAATTATTCCTACTAGTGTAGTCAGCACGATGTACCTAAGGCTGCACCAATGAACACAGATCTTGAATATCCAACTCAGCTAGTGAAAATCCGAGCAGAGATGAGCCAAAAAGTTGATGACCTCACTTCGATAAAAACTCTTATTCCAGTGCAAGTGGAGGCCAACTTCAACAACTTTAAGTGAAAAGAGCAGGTAGTTTGTGATGAGCCATCCAATCTTGTAGAGTCAAATATTTTAGATTTTGTGTTGTCTCATGCATCAAGTGCAACATGACATAACAGTCATCTACCACATTGAAGGGGAAGAATAAAGTGTCTTCTGGCGAGTCTTCATCTTCTCCATCAATCGATCCAGCAACAGAGCTAGGTGAGGAAGAAGAAGATAGAGGAGATCTAGTAGATCACCACCACCATCAACAAAAAGTACATAAAAAATCAGCAAAATTAAAATCTTCAGAAATAATAAGTGTCAATGCCAAGCCAAACCAGCCCAGGAGGAGCCAGCACCAATAGCAACTCCAGAGCCAACCGACGAAGCCTAAGCTCATGTGGATACATTTTTTACTGTTATGAATGCTCGCACTTCTTCTGGTCGCTCATATGTAAATAATTATGTAATTAAGAGCAATGATTTGGTTCAAAATATATTACATTTCATGATGCTATAAAAACTCCAAAAAAAAGTCGAAGAATGTATTATCTGACCCTTGTGTTGTTGAAATTATTCATAATCATATGTTGGAAATACCATTATTGAAGGCCATGGAATACATCCCAACAGTAAAGAAAGGTTTGAAAGAGGCATGTACCTCAATGCATCAGCCTTGCAAGAATAGACGTAGTCGTGGAGAGAAGCACATTCTAACCATGGTCATTGTGAACAATGTCAGAGATCTCCCGCAAAAGAAGAAAGACAAGGGAGCACCCCTAATCAGATGCCAGATTTTTTTATCATATTTTTGAGTGAACCTTGCTTGATAGTGTCTCCTCTATAAACCTCATTCCCTCCTCGTTGCTTCGAGAATTTGGTTTGTGTCTGCTAAAACGCACTCATATGATCATATAGTTTGCATATCAATCCATTAAGCAGCCCAGAGATTTGTTAGAGGATGATATCGTGATTGTGCAGGATATGTGCTTCCTAGTGGACTTGTTGTTTTAATATGAATTCGCCTACATTATTGCTCCAGATAGCATTATTCTTTATCGATAGTTTCTTCAAACTACCGAAGCGGCCATTGAGTATGGGTTTTAGAAGATTACATCTCGCTTTTACACCGACAAAGTCACCATGGATATAATCAATGAGTCGAAAGTCGCATCTGCAAAGGGAAGCCAGGATCAGCAGTTGAAGACTGTGACATTGTGAACATCAGTGATCAACAATTGTCTTTCAATGACATTTAACACAAGAAATTCTCTTTTCAGAGGAGAACCTAGAAAGCACAGTTAGTCTTGGCTCCACTATCAATTGGGAGACTGATGAATCTACATTCATCATCTTTATTCATTTATTTTAGCTTAAACCCCCTTCTTAAACACCTATAAATACTGATAAATGTATGTTTTTATAATTATTTATTATTTTATAAATGGTATACAAATATTATTATTTTTAACCTAAAATAAATAAAAAAGAAATAAAGGAAAAATAAAGAAATTGAAGACTATATGTATGGCATGCTAACTCTAACACCAAGAGAAGGTCAAGACTTGACCTCATCGACAAGAAATAAAGTAGGGGAGACAAGACCTAGTGTGGATAGATAAAAGAAAATCAAATTTCATTCATTCATTATTATTCAGCTTGTACAAAATTCATCGTTAAAATGTATTCTTTATTCTATTTTATTTATCACAAATAAAAAAGTTTTCTTCACTTTTGGAGTGTCATGTATATTGTGCTTGTATAATACATTGTGTGAATATATTATTTTTATTTATTTTATGTACATATTTATTCATATTGTATTTTAGTTAAGAAACATGCAAATAAAAATTACGAAAATCAAATCCACAAAAATAAATTCATTATATATTGTACAAATATCACTATGTGTATTTTGTAAATATCCTTATTTCTTTAACCTAATAATTTATCTCATAAAAATAAAATATAAATATAAATAAAATCCTTGTAAAATGCTTTAAAAATAAAATATTAAATTGTATAATTATTTGTAAAAATAATTTATTTAAAAATTAACGTGTTGTATATATAGGTAAAAATACCTACGAATAAAGGTGATTATTTATTTTAACCATGTTATTTAATTTATTTAATTTATTAAAAATAATTACATCCTTATTTTATTATTTTTCTTTTATTCTTTATACTTTTATTTTGGACAAAAAGAGTGTTAATTATACGATATCAACAAATGCATTCATGATGCTAATTTATTGTATTTGATATATATCTACAGGGATTTTCCATAGGGAATTTTGCTAAAATAAAAGAATAAAGAATGTGAATCAGGGATTCATCAACAAGATATCTACCCTAAAACCATTTGTTCACCATCAATGGCATCATTTGTCCGTCTGAGGATCGGTGTATCGACTTTACAAGCTAAGCCAACAATCGTTATGTTGATTGATTCTTAAATAGCAAGAATCAACCCATGATTATATTAAGCAATAAAATTTGTGGGTCAAAATTTAGTATAACTCGGAATAAAACAGGCGTAGGTGCAAGTAGTTTGAGTTTTGAACACTAGGAGTAAACAATGGGTAGTAATTATTAATAATTATTGCTAATTAATAATAATTATTTTGGTATTTTATTGCCTTTTCATCTTTTATGTGGGTTTTTAATTATATTTAATTATTAGAGATTTTCAATTTTATATTTATTTATTTAGTTAGTTTATATTTTTTCAAAATTTTAATTCATTTTTACTTTTAAAATTAGATATATAGTTGTATATATATAATCGATATTATATCTTATATAAGTAGTATATAGTATATATATAATAAAGCTTTATATACTTATAAATAAGTCAAAATATATTCAAAATAAAAAATAAAATGGTTTTTATTTTTTGTATTTTTCTTTTTTTTTAGTTATTTTTAGGTAATTTTCTAATTTGTATGGATTTTTAAACTAACTAAATGTACAAACAATGGATGCATTAAATATCCGAGATTATTTGAAGTTTAATAATATATATAAGTCAAAATAAATCCAAAAATATTTTAATATAAACTAACTATCATAAGGAAAATTCAAAAGTAGAAATAAATATTTTTTGGGTTTTTAGATAAATTTTTCAAATTTTTATAAGATTTTAGTGTTTTGTAATTTGTAAGTCGTATCTTTTATATTTTTTTAGTGATTTTTAGATAGGTGGTAGATTATATAATAATACATATAATATAATTTCTTTTGGAATTTTTGGAGAAGGCTTTATAAAGGAGAAAGGGAAACCTCGCCTGAGCTACTCTCCGGTGATGGCCGGATCGACTTCTTATCCACCTTTCTCCTCGCCGACGCCTGCAGGGGATTCATGTTGTCACCAGGAGGCTCACATGCTATTGGGATTGGGTTTACATGAGGTGAAGAAGGATCAAAACTCAAAATGAAGGTGAGGTGTGGATTTTATATAAATGGGAATGGCAGATCTCGTGACGAAGGTGGCATGCGAGAATAATGTGGTGGGTGAAGGCTATGGTCATTGGATGGTAGAGGGTTGTAGGAAGGTCAGAAGGGTGAAGAGCTCAAGGTGGAAGAAGGCGTGGAGGAGGCATGGTAAAATGTAGAAAGAAGGGGGGCACAAGCTCTTACAAGGTCAAAGCCTAAGATTGGTACAGTTGACCCGAGGTCAACAAAAGAAGAGCATTGATTGGTCCACTAGGACAAATAAGGACAAACAGAAATTAAAATCAGTATTAATTCAATAAAAAATATTAAATAATTTTATTAAATAAAACTTAAAAATATAAAAATGTTTATAACTTTAAAACTAATTTCTATGATTTGTATTTATTTTTACAACCTTATTTGTGAGATGTTAATATTTACATGTATGTATGTAGGTATATATACCTGTGTTTTACATATTTTTTTTTATTTGTACTTTATATACACAATATTATATTGGATAAATTACAATTTGAGTCCCCATCTATGGGTCCAATCCCAGAATGGATCCCCATCTTTAAATTGTAACGATTCGGGTCCCATAGCCATTAACTTAATGAACCTTTTGGGGATGATGACGAATATGCCCTTGTTTAAAAGTTGGAACCCAACCCCCATTCCCCTCTCGACAAGGGCATATTCATAATGAACCCCAAAATTTATGTTTCTTAAATGGCCACGAGACCCGAATCATTACAATTTAAAGAGGGGATCCATTCTGGGATCGGACCCATAGATGGAGACCCAAATTGTAATTTATAACATTATTAAATACATATTTACATATTTTTATGTTTTCTATAATTTTATTTGTGTACATAAATAAGTACATATATATACATTATAGGTACAATGCACCTATATATTATAATGTATTATTTTATTTTAGGTATATTTTAGATTTTTTATTTACTTTATGTTTTTAATATGTTTTATATAATATATAAAATTATTTAAAAATGCAAAGAGAGAAATAATATAAAGAATAAAATATATTGACTTTATATATAAATACCCAATACAATAGTACCCCAAAATCCGACTTTTGTATCTTGGCTCCATTTTCAATGAAATCACCTTCATTAGATAGATAATTAATTTGAAATAAAATGGAGGTGAGTTAGGTTTAATTTGAGTTCATATAGAGAATATATTGATATGTGAAGTTTTGTTTACGACTTTTCATCTGTGTGTACAAAGTTGCATTGTGCATTATTTTTATTGGATATTATTTTTGTAATTAATTATATATATATATTAATGTACAAGTTTCATGTAGAAAATTTTATTATTCGAGGTGTGTATAAATGCAAATAAAATAGTTTAAGAATGGCTATTTTCAAAGTATGAAATTAGGGTTTCTATACAATATTCATGCCCTTATTTTCCCCTTACTTTATTCCTAGTCGGCCTAGTCAATATCTGACTTGGTTTCGGGGTTTAGAGTCATTTAGTATCTTTGATACTTCATTTAATTTAATTTAATTTAATTTATTCTTTAATTTTGGATTTAAATACATGTATTTATGTGTTAATTATATATAGTTACAGATGAATGTTATATGTGAATTTGTACAAATTAGTAGTATTTACAGGTGTTTTGTTAAGGATTTAAAGATAAAATGGAAAAGTAAATATATATGAATGGATATTCATAAATCTCTCCTCACTCTGATGAATGTTCCCAAGTACTATTAAGGAGGATGCCATCCATACTGTTGTTCATCTCATCAACATGGTTCCGTCTTTAGTCCTAAAGAGGGGCACTTCTTTCTCTCTACTATACCCGATGAGTATCCTTTTCCTTTACCACTAAGGATTTTTGGGTGCATTGTGTTTGCTCACAAATTACACAAATTATCATCTAGGGATATCAAGTGTGTCTTTCTTGGGTACTCTCATATTCAGAAGGGTTGTAGTTTCTATGATCATGTTAGCATCGGCAGTATATTTCAGCAGATGCCACTTTCTTTGAATAAACTTGCTTTTTATACATACTATTGGTGACATCCCTTTGGATCTATTGCCTCCATCAGTCATCTATAAACGTAAGCACACAATTGCACATGCGTCTGCACCTTTGCTTATCCTTTTTTGGAGGATGGCATGCCTTATTCCAGTGATCCCACTACTGTTGTCCTGGATATGCCTGACGAGCTTCCTATAGCTCGTCGGAAACAAAAAAAAGAAATGTACTTTTCTGCCAATGTCACATTTTACTTTATTGATGGTTTATCTGGTTGTGACAAGAGGTTTGAAGATGCCCTCATGGCCACTTCTGTTCCCAAAATCACCATAATGGATTATAGGACAATGGTTGGCTACAAGCAATGGGTGAAGAGCTGGACACCCTTACCTCCTGAGGCACGTGGGATCTTGTGTCATGCACTCGAGGAGTTCGTCCTATGGCATGCAAATGGGTCTTCATAATCAAACAGTCGCATGATGGGTCCATTGACAGATTAAAGCCAGATTAATTGCAAAAAGCTTCTTGCATATCTAGGTGGTTGATTACTTTGAGATCTTTTCTCCATTAGTTAAAATGACGACCATACGTACCATTCTTTCCATCACTTCTAAAGCTTGGCTCGTCTTTTAGATTGATGCGAAAAATATATTTCTCTATGGTGACCTCCAAGATGAGGTTTAGACGATGCGAACACCAGGTTATGTAGTCGGGGGGTGTATGCCGACGGCATGATGAATCTCCATTTCATCACCTTTATCCTTTCATTTTGGCCTTTAAAATTTAGCTAAATGCATGTAAATATCATTATTTTACATAAATTAACATTTATTAGTTACTACATAAATATTTGATAAAATAATGTAATTAATACCAAAATAAAATAATAAACAAAAGAAAAGAAAAAGAATGAGGTGTCAAGGACATTGAATGACCCTATCCCCCGAGACTCGGTCATCATGATGACTTGGTCGATAAGAAATAAAGTAGGGGGAGATAAGGCAGATGAATTGTACATAAATCACATCCAAAAACTTAGTTTTAATTCATTAATAAATCATTTTTGGACCTATTTTATTCTTTTTTATTTATACCTCAAATAAAGAAACTTTATACATGAAAATTATAGATAAAAATACATAGAAAAATATAAAATTTATTCTACACAAAAATAATACAAATTATACATTCTCCATTTAGAATAAAAAGCCAAAACCCAAATTCCCCAGACCTATATTTTCTCCATATGAACTCTAAATGCATCAAAATCATTTTAATTGTATATATAACTTTTTATTACCTATTTAGTGAAGGTGGTTTCATATTTTGGAGTTAAGCTGCAAAAATAGGTTTTGAACCCCTATTGTACAATATACTTGAATTAAATATTCTTTTTATTATTCATTTTATTTATTCTTTGTATTTTTTATTATTTTATATTTTTTGTAATTTTGTAAATATTATTTATATTATATGCACATAATTAAAGTAAAACCATTGCAAATATACTAAAATAAATAATTTTATAAAATACATATATGAATATACTATACATATACCTATGTAATTTATATCTATATTTAATTAAGTGTACAAATAAACTTTGAAAAATAAAATAAAAATATATTTAAATGTATTTAAATAAGTTGTAAATATATAAGTTTTGTATATAAAATAATAAATTCTAAAATACAAAATAAAAATAAAATAACCAATATATAGGTAAATTTACTTGTAATTTACATATAAATATTACCTTATAATAAATCATCTTTAAAAAATAAATAAAAATATAAATTAAATACTACATAAAATAAGAATTTTTTTCATGTTTTCATCCAAATTTAATAAAATTGTTTATTATTTTTATCTATTTTATAACACATTTAGCCTTGGATTTTTCTGGTCGGTCCATGTGGACCGACCAGAACCTAACCCTAGTTGACTTGGATCGACTACCTCCTTCTCTCTTCCAGGCATGTCAGACTTGTAAACCACCTATCTTCTCCCCTATTTCCCAGCCAACCTATCACTCTAATCGACCTAATTTCACACACAATCATACTACCGATCATCCTTAATACACGCCTAATTCTAAAATCTTTTATACATAGCTTCAATCTCCCGCTAATCACCAGTCAATAAGGACCCTCGTCTTTATTTATAAATAAGCCTCCTTTCCACCCCTCTCCATTTGATCGCTCTTCAAGCCTTGAATCGTCTTGAGTGTTTGTATTCCCGGTGATAGAGAGAGCATGCCCCGGGGTTGAGGCGGCGTAGGAGGATAAGAGGCGGTCCAAGGTGGAGCTCCAGTGATACCTCTGCTCCTTGGTGAGAACCATGTTCGAGCTGTGCATTTTTTACCCATTCTTAGGTAGAGCTAGTTTTAGCCTTTTGATTCATGCATTTAGTTTCATAGTCGGATAGTTAGTTTAGCTAGAATCTCAAGATTTTGATTATCGAAGCTCCCTTCTCTAGCTCTGTTCCATCATGTTTCGACCGTGTCCAACCCCCCTGACACCCCCACATCTTTCCTCGATGTTTTTTTTCGCCTCCTGCACGTACCTATACCCTATTATATTGCACATATCAGAGGATCGTGGTTCCCCTTTTGTCGCACACCGGATCCATCTCCATTTCACTAATTTCCCACGCTTTTTAGCTTCAATCCGTGTCTAGGAGGATCGCATCGAGTACTGCTTTGTCTTGCGCAGGTCAACATGTCAAAATATTACCCTGGGTTGAAGAAACGAGGCTCATTAGAACTTCTAGGTATTCTAAGCGAGTCCAACAGGGAAGTATTCTTCCCCATTCTTTCAGATACTCCCTCCACTATTCGATCATAGGACGTTGCCAGGTCTAATCCATACCTTTCAATATAAGGCGAATCTAAGCAGGTTTGAGTCGCGCGATATGCGTAAGTGCGCCCATGTGGCATGCTCATGGGCATTCCCTTCTGCTGGTTAAAGGGGTAAATTGCATAGCATACTCCTCATTTTATTTTATTTTATTTTTAGTAATGTAAATATTTTCATAGTTGTAAAAATATTTTAATAATTGCAATAAGGCCCTTATACTTTTTTATTGACATATTTAGTATGTACTAGCTCACCTCACGTGGGCGCCTACGTGAGGTAAAATTACAGGGGTACACCCCTAGTTTTTTGTAATTGTAAATTAGTCAATAAACTTTAAATTTCATTTGTGAACTTTTGGGAAATTTGCAAGTAACCCACTATCTTATATTTTAATTGCAAATATATCCCTTCTAGTTTAAATGTTTTTGTCTGTGTTTTCTATTTTCTAGAAATATCATGTGTGCTCCAAAAAATATGGGAAAATAGAATAAAGTACCTGAATGCATGCTCTTTCACGTTATATAATTAGTTCTGAATTTTATGTACATTGCCTATTTATTACAAATAAAAGAGCACATTTTGCCCTTATTTGTGTTTAAAAATCCAAAAAAATATAAAACTGTATTTAAAATTTCCAAAAAAATATTGTTAATTTATTATGGTATTTTGACCCTCCAAACCAAAAATCCCTAAAAATACAAAAAGAAAATTATTAAAAATAAAAAGCTCCAAAATCCTTATAAAAATTGAAAAAAAATTTTAAAAACCCAAAAATATTTATTTCTATCTCTAAATTTTTTTATATCATATATTAGTTATTAGAAATAGTTTTGGAAAATTTAGACTATATTTAGTATTTTTAAAACAGTCCAACCCATTTATTAAATCCCTTATTTTATATATTTTGGACTTTACAAATATCTAGAAATTAGTAAAAATCCTTGAAAATCATAAAATAAGTAGAAAAATATAAAGAATACAAAAAAATTCCAGTTTGCAAATTTTGATTATTTTAGCTATATTTATAATTATAATACCCCATATTGTATTGTATATCTATATATAGTTTATTTTATTATTAACTATTGTAAATACCTTATAAATATTCTTAATACCTTAATATATATATAAAGAAAGACTATACCCTAGGATATTTTCTTATTTTTGTATATTTATTATTATATATATACCTTACATCATGTATACATTATCTTATATATATACTCATATAAGCATACATATATAATATTATTTAATATTGATATTAAAAATAAATAAAAATAGAAAATTAAAAAATATAATAAAAATTACAACATTAAGTATTACAAAATTTATAATATAAAATAAAAGGATTCTTTTATTTAATTTAAAACCCATACATTAATTCATTTATTAGTTGAGTGAATATTATACAAAATACACATAATTATTTATTAATTATTTATTTATATTTAATAATTCTTGCTACCACGTGTCGTTTTTTATGTTCGATACTCTACCATGCTTATGCATATACACATCTATGATAGAGTTATAATAAATTTTAACTCGCACACATTTATCGCTTGAATTTTTCTGTGGGTTGATTGTTGATTAGAGGCACACTTGGTCACGCAATGATTGCTAATTATGTTTGATTAATAGACCTGTGCAAAATGCCTATATCACTACGTAAGACCATCTATGGCATGAAGCAGATCCCTCGAGCATGGTTTGTCAGACTTGATAATGTTATCATCAATCTTGGTTGACAGAGGATTACATTTGGCTACTTTGTCTTCGTCAGACGACGATTTACTAGTATTATTACACTTGCATTATATGTTGATGATATGGTTATCACTGGAGACGACAAAGCTTCCATTTCAGAGATTAAGGCCTTTCTCTAGAAGGTCTTTATTATGAAGGATCTTGGACAACTCCACTACCTCCTTGGTATTGAGGTGATACACACTACAAAGGGGCTACACTCTCATAAAGAAAGTATTGCTTAGATATTATCACTTAGGCTGGAATAACTAAGCTATCTGGCATCCCTATGGAAGTGAGGAAATATTCTACATCTATTGATCTAAGTTTGAGGATAATGAAAGATATAAAAGCCTAATGGGTAAAGTACTCTATCTCACGATTACTATGTAGATATATCTTATGTCATGTGCAGACCCAACCAGCACATGGGGAGACACCTTTATAGTCATTGGCAGGATGTTCTTATGATCCTTCAATAATTGAAGGAATCTCTAGGCCATGGATTGTTCTATGCGGTCAAAGGTCACACTGATGTCTCCGCCTATATAGATGCTAACTATACCGACTTACTTGAGAAACGTCGATCCACCACATGGTACACAATGCTCGTTGGGGGGAACCTGGTTACTTGGAAAAGTAAGAAGCAGATAGTGGTCTCTAGATCAAGTGTAACGGTAGAATACATGTAATGGCCCAAGCCACTTGTGAGATCACATACCTTGTCTCCTTTTTATGGGAACTTGGACTTCCAGTTGCTACACATGTACCTTTATACTGTGACAACAAGTATGCTATGTACATTGCCACAAATCATATATTCCATGAGCGGACCAAGCACATTTAGGTTGTATCTTACTTCATTTGTGATGCAATAGAAGGAGGAGCAATCAATACTCCACACATCTCCATTGAGATTCAACTTCTAGACATATATACAAAGGCACTATAGAAGAAATGTCTCTCGTGGTTGATTCTCACGTTAGGCATGATCAATAGATATGTTGTTGGACATGTAAGCCATGGGCGAACCATTCTTACAATAAATGTTATTGTAATATATATATGTTTATCAATAAAAGTTATTGATGTTTCACTCCCTTTCTGAAATTAAATGAATAAAAGCACTATAAGGTCCCTCTGTACAATTAGGGTTATGTACCATGGCTATCTAGATGATCATATGGTTGTTGGTTCATTAAATGAATCATAGAGGCTGCTGTTTGAATGAATATCTAAAGAGTTAGATAGAGGACTCATCAAGCACCATCAAATGATCATTAAGAGATGATCTCCAGCCTGAGTAGGAGATGGCAATCCTTTCTCACATAGGCTGATATCTGACCGACCTCCTGATGCAGGTCCTCTGCATGGGAATGGTGATTCAGAGGTGTCGGATTAGTTAGGTCAAGGGGTTGATTTAACAAGATCGAGATAACCTAAGCCTATGTTGAATGCTGCCACAGCATAGGCACACATCCTCTGACCGGAGACAGATGTGTTACTATATGTCTGAGTGTGTACATTTGGTAGACCAATAGGTTGATGACCTAACCAAGGTCTATACACCGGCGTGCTGTTGTGCATGTAAAGGCATATGAATAATACGATCTCTCAAAGGGATCATACAGGTTCACTTATGAACTGAAAGACATGAGCTCACTCATGAGGTATTAGGATCGATCAAATTCCATGCATGGTCGTCATGCTTTTGAAGCATGACAATAATTTGAAGGTATGATATATTCTTTGGGAAGGCATATCATCGATACCGATTCCCAATGACCAAGATTGAGAAATTTGCTGATCAAACCCTGAAGAAGATAGTGTAAAATTGATCTACATCTTCAGGTTGATCATAGGTCTTCTAGTATACAAGATATACAGGTATTGGGAATACCTGAGGGTGATGTCATCATAAACGATTGTATAACCATAATGCTTCCATTCCGAGGGAGTGATGAAAAAGGTCTGGATTTTAGTGACTCCTCTCAGTAGAGAAGCAATCTGATCTTGGTCCAAGTGTTGGACATTGGTCTGAATGAGATTCAGATGCAATGAGAAGATTAGATTTGCAGTCTTGATTTAATCAAGCATCTGTGGGAGGTTTGTAAGATCTGGATTTGAGATGAGATCTCAACATCCAAGTCACTGTACGTGGAACAACACAATCGCCATGTCCTTATCTCCAAGTATCTGCGGAGAAAGCACATTATTCTTGAAGGGGTTCAAGAATAATTCATTTGATGATTATGTATCCAAGAAACAAGATGTTGATAATTAAATGAGATTTAATTATCAAGAATAATATGAATGGGATTCATATTATGAGAATTATTATCCAAGATAATTAAATAGGATTTAATTATCAAGGAAATGCGGATTGTGGATAGTGTTATTATTAATATCTGTAGATATATTTTAAATGTGATTTATAATATATTTGAGAGAGAGAGCACCTTTGTAAATAGCATTTGTTAATTGTTAATATGAAATGGATTCACATTAAGCAATTACTTGGAAATGTAATTTACAATTTAGTTTGGGCTGTGAATATGATTCACATATTTTCAATGGCATGACTGAAATATTCACAAATAAATTGGGAATTAATTTAGCGTATAATTTTGCAATAAATATGCACTAATTAATTGGGAATTAATTTAGTAGATAATATTGCAAATAAATAGGAGATAATAAGATAAAATAAAAATAGGATAATTGCCACCAAATGAGGCGGCGTCACCCATGAATTAGTCATGGGTTACGCCCCATGTTTTTAGGTGGGCAATTATCCCCTTTTTAATAATTATCATATTATCTTGTGATAATTAATTTTATTGAATTAAATTATGTTGATGGTAATGCAACATATATTTAATTTAATATAAATTAATATATTGTTGTTTTTGAACAACAATAAGCATGGCCATTGATTTTATACATATATCAATCTAACCATTGATTTTGTATATGCCATGGATTGTGATCCACGGACTCCCAAACTAATATAAAAGGAGGGAAACCCTAGCCCTTCAAGATACATAAGAGTACACGCCTACTCTCTCTCTCTCTCTCTCATTCTCGTCCTCTCTCTCTCTCTAAAGTGGCCGTCCACCTTGTGCTTTGAGGAAACAAGCAATCGTCTCCACGTCGTTGTGATGTCGCTTCGATTGCTCGTAGATCTCCATCGACGTATTTCGTTGGATGAAATCAGGAGATTCAAGGCTTGGATTTTCATCGAGGATTGCGGGAGGAACGCGTCTGATCATTGCGCCTGCAAGTACCATCTTCGTAGATCAGGCTTGAGTCAGGAGGATCTCTTGCTTTAGAGATCTTGTGATCGCAACCACGCTTAAAGAGGTATTTCAAATACATTTTGGTTTGATGAAATGATCCAAGAAAAGTTCTTGTGATCATGTGGTTTCATCATTTGATTTAAAAATTTTAAAATCCGCTGCATCTAGCAACTAGTGCGACTAGTCGCCCCGATCGCATGCGATGCGATCAACACGCTTCCATGATGCGCTTGAGGATTCCTCATATCCTTCAAGTGGTATCAGAGCCTTAGGTCGGAAAAGGTTTTGGATACGATCCATAAACCTAGGATGACTTGGGTTTGAAAGGGTTGCGAAAATTTTTACTGCATTTCAATTTTCGCATCTCTATTTAATTGAATTTTTCGGCACTGTTTAAATTATTTAAATACGAATTTTTAAATTGGATTTTTTTCTCCTTTAAATAAGGAAACCATAGGATCTGAGTTTTGTAATTTGGATTTTATTTCCTCAAGATATGGCCCTTTGAATAAACATGTATTCACTGTTGCGGGAACTGCGAATCTAAACGTGATTGATGAGTTAATTACTGTTTTGATCCGCCTTGAAATGCGTGAAATATCACTTGGTTCTGTTATAAATCAAATTAGAAATCTTAGAAAACTGATTTTGCGTAATTTGGATTTAAATTGATCAAGATATGTTGATTTTAGTGAGTAGGTGTCACTGCTGAAAATTGACGAATTTGATTATGAACTATGTGATAGTCATTCAAATAAGTTGGTGAAAATTAATTGTTAATTTTCTGAAATAATTAGTGATAAATATTTGTGAAATATTTAAAGATAGAATTATTTCATTGAATGACATTCCTCTAATCAAGATGATAAGATAAATGATCTTGATCATTAATTGGTTAATTTGAAATCATCAACAAACATTGTTTTCATGAAAAACCTTAGTTTATCCTACAATAGTTGTAAGACAACTTTTACATGCAAAACCCTCTTGATTGAATAGGATTGGGGATTTGTTTAGCAAATCTCCTTATAATATTATCAAAATGGTTTTGATGAATATTATATGGTATAATTTCGGTTGAAAAACCGATGAGCATCTCAAAGTACATAATAATCTATCTGGCATTATCCTTTCCTGAGGTGGATATGGTGACGAGTCGAGGAGCGTTGGGGTAGCGGGTTGCACCGAATGTGGTTCGTCAAACTCCCAGCAGTACTGGACATGACAACGGGTAGAGACTCGATAATGCCGGAGAACTCAAAGTATATTTTTCTAATTATTAAAATTCGAATAATACGTACTTTGATATTATACCTACTATTCAAGTAATAATCAAGTTTTTTGATTGATAATTGGATTGATGATTAACTTAATGTAATTAAATTAATTGTATCCAATAAACACTCTATTATGAATAGATGTGTATTTCCCTTGGAAGAATTAATTATGTGAATATGATTCACGATAATTAATTATTAAAATTTGAATATGAGGTGGAGGATCACATAAGTGACATCCTTGATGCATGTCCGAAGTGACAGCTCCTGTATACAAGCGCATCTGGATCGTGCTCTTTGCTTCTCGAAAGAGTAAGGTCGTATGCGTAGTGACCCCAATATTGAGTCCTCATATTATTCGGGTGATATTGGATTGCGCATAACGAGTTCTAATCATGTTGACGGTTGGTTCAATTAACAATGAGTCAACATCTTCTTAGGGGTGGTGGGCCTGGATGTTAAAGATCGAATTGGGAAATTCAAGTTGGACTTGCAAGGCAAAATGAGTTCCCGCTTCTTTTTATCGGAGTCACAAGTTCTCATATTATTGGGATGTGACAAAGATAGGAAAGGAGATCCCAGATCTTGCTTGAGATATAGCGGTAAGTATATCTCTTACTTTAAAAGACAATAAAGGAATAATCTTTCAAAGTTGACATAACAAGACAAATTTGATTTAAAATGCCTTAATCAAATGTTTTAAAATGAATATATAATTATTTATTTGTTCTAATATAGTGCATTCTTAATTTCAGAAAATGAAGTCCATGAACCCACTGAGCAGGCTCCTGGAGGTCAATCAGTTGACCAGATCAAATTATTCGGATTGGATCTGAAATTTGGATCTTGTTCTATATGCGGAGCACATCTCGTATGTGTTGTCCAAGGACAAGATAACAAACCATAAGACTGCGGAAGATAAATCTTTTAATGAGAAATATGATGAAGATCATAACAAGGTGCTATATTCTTGGGTCATTGTCCAATGTGCTTCATAAGCAGCATGTGAAAATGAACCATTATCAAGACTGCAAGATGCATGAAGGGACCTCTATCAGAGAACACGTACTCAAAGTGTTTGGGTACCTCTCTGAATTGGAAACCCTGTGAGCCTACACGGAATCTGATATGCAGGCTGATTTCATTCTCCTGTCGCTCCCTAAGTCTTTTAACAACTTTGTTGTGTCATATCACATGAGCAAAGGTGATTTCACTAACGCTTGGTTGTTAGCTGCATTAAAGTCTGCAGAAGACGTAATGAGGAAGGATGACCCCTCTGCTAGTGCAATGGTTGCACAAGTGAAGGGAAAGCATGATCAGAAGCAAGGTTCTCGGAAGGACCCGCCCCAGAAGAGAAAGAAGAAGAATCAAGGAGTTGGTTCATCTTCTAGTGCTTCCACACTAATGACATCGAAGAAGTCCGATGTCTGTCACCACTGCAAGAAGCCGGGGCACTGGCAGCGTAAATGCCCATAATACCTGAAGTCTGCTGACAAAGGTAAAACCCCAGCAGGTATGAAATCTACTTTCATCATTGAAACTAGCTTTCTCATTGGACGAGAAGGAAGTTGGGTTGTAGATTATGGTGCTTATATTAATGTATGCAATTCGTTGCATTTGTTTCAGGAAACTAGGAATCTGGAGCAAGGGGAGATAGTCATCTAGATGGGATCTGATGCAAGTGTTGCAGCAGTCGCCATCAAGACCTGCCGACTATCATTATCTAGTGGTCGAGTCTTAGTACTTAAAGAGTGTCTTTATGTACCTGAAGTTAGAAGGAATCTGATACATGTATCTAAGCTTGTTAGAAATGGATATTACTTTACTTTCTGTAATAAATTAATCATAAACCATTATGATAAATATATTGCGGATGGTATTTTGACTTCTGGTGGACTCTATGAATTGCGCATTGATGAATGTGTTATGAATGTTACTACCACTAATAATGGAAACCCCAAAAGATACAGGGAGGATGGAAATCATTCGAATATGATTTGGCATCACAGGCTTGGTCATTTATCTGTTGATTGGATCAATAGATTGATAAATGATGGACCTTTAGATTTTCTATAGGTTCAATCTTTACCTACCTGTGAACATTGCATTCGAGGTAAAATGAGTAGAACACCTTTCCGTAACAAGGTTACGAGATGCGAAGGTATTATTGACCTAATACATACTGATGTATGTGGTCCCTTCAGTACCGCAGCTAGAAATGGATATCGATATTATTTGACGTTTATTGATGACCATTCACGATACGGGTTTATCTTCCTACTACGTCATAAATTTGAAACCTTTGAAAAGTTCAAAGTGTTTAAGGCTTTGGTTGAGAACCAAACCGATAGGAAGATTAAACGGATTTGATCTGATCGAGGTGGCGAGTACCTCTCAGATGAATTCGAGGAATATCTTACAGAGAATGGAATTTTCTCCAATCTCACTCCCCCTGAAACCCCCCAACTTAATGGTGTTGCTGGAAGACGCAACAGGACCATCATGGACATGGTCCATTCAATGATGAGAAAGGCACGTTTACCTCTTAGTTTCTGGGGATATGCAGTAGAAACTGCAATATATATCCTGAACAAGATTCCTAGCAAATCTGTACCCAAGACTCCTCACGAGCTATGGTATGGTACCAAACCTAGTGTAAGACACTTGAGGATTTGGGGTTTCTTGGTACATGCGAAGAACGTGGACGCAAGTAAGCTAGAATCTCACACTTGTGAGTGCTATTTCATTGGGTATGTTAAAGATGGTATTAGATATCAGCTTTATGACCCTGAGACCCAAAAGGTCTTTGTCTCTAGAGATGCGAAATTTCTGGAGGATGATTTCCTTAAAGGTCAAGACATAAACGAAGTAGAGGAACTCATTGAATCCCCTGAGGACTCTGAGATTCATGAACCAGAAACTAAAGAGATAAATAAAGATGAAACACCCATACCTCTTCGAAGGAGTTCGAGGGTGGTTGCACCACCTGAAAGGTATGGATTCCATGTGTCAGGAGAGACTGACAATGATCCTTCTTCATTCGATGAAGCACTCGTGGATCATGACATGGATAGATAAATGCTAGCAATGAAGTCAGAAATTGACTCCATGCATAATGGTGTATGGATCCTAGAGGATCCACCTAAAGGGGTGAAACCCATTGAGTGTAAATGGATCTTCAAGAGAAAAAGGGGACCTGATGGGAAAGTAGAGACTTTCAAGGCACGGAGAGTGTCCAAGGGCTACACACAGAGAGAAGGCATCGACTACGATGAGACGTTCTCTCATGTGGCTATGCTTAAGTCCATCAGGACATTGCTAGCTATAGCTGCATCTCTTGACTACGACATCTGGCGGATGGACATCAAGACAGCTTTCCTCAATGGATACCTCGAGGAGGATATCTATATGGAGCAGCCCCAGGGCTTCATAGTTGAGGATGGAAAAGTATGCAAGCTAAAGAAATCCATCTATGGGCTCAAACAAGCTTCTCGTAGTTGGAACATCAGATTTGATGAAACCACAAAGAGTTATGATTTTGTGCAGAATCCTGATGAACCTTGTGTGTATAAGAAGATTAGTGGGAGCGCCATTGTGTTCATCGTGCTTTATATAGATGATATCCTTATCATTGGGAATGATATAGGAATGATGACCAGTGTGAAGATTTGGCAATCCCATACCTTTGAGATGAAAGATCTTGGAGAAGCCTCTTACATCTTAGGCCTGAAGTTGTTCAGAAACCGTGAAAAGAGGATATTGGGATTATCACAACATGGATACATTAAGAAGATTCTTGAACAATTCCGTATGGATAGTTCCAAGAAAGGATTCCTCCCCTTAAGACATGGTATCCATCTGTCTAAAGGGACGGCTCCCCAAAGTGTTGAGGAAAAGAAGGCCATAGTCGAATGCCCCTACACATCAGCTGTAGGAAGCTTAATGTATGCCATGATATGTACTAGGCCATACATCTGCCATGCAGTGGGAGTGGTAAGTCATTACCAATCTTGCTATGGAGAGCAACACTGGAATGCAGTAAAGAACATATTCAAATATCTAAGACGGACGCAAGATTACATCTTGGTCTATGGAGATGGTGATCTCCAAGTCTTGGGATATACACATTCAGACTTCCAGTCAGATATTGATGATCGAAAGTCGACATCAGGGTTTGTTTCCCTGTTGAACGGTGGTGCTGTGAGCTGGAGAAGCAAGAAGCAGGACACTACGGCGGATTCAACAATAGAAGCCGAATACATTGCCGCATCAAATGTTGCAAAGGAGGTGGTGTGGTTGCGCAAGTTCATCTTGGAGCTTGGAGTAGTTTCCTCTAATATTCCCATCCCGTTACTCTGCGATAACATGGGAGCCATTGTCCAGGCAAAGGAACCCAGATGGCATCAAAAGAGCAAGCAAGTGGAAAGGAAATACCACATCATTCGGGAGATTCAAAAGCATGATGATGTCATCATCACCAAGGTGGCATCTACCGAAAACATTGCTGATCCTCTTACCAAACCTCTGACACAGAAGGTTTTCGACCAGCATGTAATGAGTATGAGTTTACGGATTGTACCAGAATGGTTCTCAGGGCTAGTGGGAGATTGTTGTATATGTGAGCCTCGGGTGAACCATTCTTACAATAAATGTTATTGTAATATATATATATATATGTTTATCAATAAAAGTTATTGATGTTTCACTCCCTTTCTGAAATTAAATGAATGAATGCACTATAAGGTCCCTCTGTATAATTAGGGTTATGTACCATGGCCATCTTGATGATATATAGCTGTTGATTCATTAAATGAATCATAGAGGCTGGTGTTTGGATGAATATCTAAAGAGTTAGATAGAGGACTTATCAAGCATCGTCAAATGATCATTAAGAGATGATCTCCAGCCTGAGTAGGAGATGGCAATCCTTTCTCACATAGGCTGATATCTGACCGACCTCTTGATGCAGGTCATCTGCATGGGAATGGTGATTCGGAGGTGTCAGATTAGTTAGGTCAAGGGGTTAATTTAACGAGATCGAGATAACCTAAGTCCTATGTTGAATGCTGTCACAGCATAGGCACACATCCTCTGACCGGAGACAGATGTGTTACTATATGTTTGAGTGTGTACATTTGGCAGACCAATAGGTTGATGACCTAACCAAGGTCTATACACTGGCACACTGGTGTGCATGTAAGGGCATATGAGTAATACGATCTCTCGAAGGGATCATACAGGTTCACTTATGAATCGGAAGACATGAGCTCACTCATTAGGTATTGGGACCGATCAAATTCCATGCATGGTCATCGTGCTTTTGAAGCATAACAAGAATTTGAAGGTTTGATATATGCTTGGGGAAAGCAGATGATCAATACCGATTCCCGATGACCAAGATTGCGAAACTTGGTGATTAAACCTTGAAGAAGACGATGTAAAATTGATCTACATCTTCAGGTTGATCATAGGTATTTCAGTATGCGAGATGTACAGGTATTGGGAATACCTGAGGGTGATGTGATCATAAACGATTGTATAACCATGATGCTTCCATTCCGTGGGAGTGATGAAACAGGTCTGGATTTTAGTGACTCCCCTCAGTAGAGAAGCAATCTGATCTTGGTCCAAGTGTTGGACATTGGTCTGAATGAGATTCAGATGTAATGAGAAGATTAGATTTGCGGTCTTGATTTAATCAAGCATCTGTGGGAGGTACGTAAGATCTGGATTTGAGATGAGATCTCAACATCCAAGTCACTATACGTGGAACAATACAATTGCCCTGTCCTTATCTCCAAGTATCTACGGAGAAAGCACATTATTCTTGAAGGGGTTCAAGAATAATTCATTTGATGAATTATGTATACAAGCACCAAGATGTTGATAATTAAATAAGATTTAATTATAAAGAATAATATGAATGGGATTCATATTATGAGAATTATTATCCAAGATAATTAAATAGGATTTAATTATCAAGGAAATCCAGATTGTAGATAGTGATATCCATAATATCTGTGTATATATTATAAATATGATTTATAATATATTTGAGAGAGACCACCTTTATAAATAGCATTTGTTAATTACTAACGTGAATTGGATTCACATTAAGCAATTACTTGGAAATGTAATTTACAATTTAGTTTGGGCTGTGAATATGATTCACATATTTTCAATGGCATGACTGAAATATTCACAAATAAATTGGGAATTAATTTAGTGTATAATTTTGCAATAAATATGCACTAATTAATTGGGAATTAATTTAGTAGATAATATTGCAAATAAATAGGAGATAATAAGATAAAATAAAAATAGGATAATTGCCACCAAATGAGGTGGCGTCACCCATGAATTAGTCATGGGTTACGCCCCATGTTTTTAGGTGGGCAATTATCCCCTTTTTAATAATTATCATTTTATCTTGTGATAATTAATTTTATTGAATTAAATTATGTTGATAATAATGCAACATATATTTAATTTAATATAAATTTATATATTGTTGTTTTTGAACAACAATAATCATGGCCATTGATTTTATATACATATCAATCTAACCATTGATTTTGTATATGCCATGGATTGTGATCCATGGACTCCCAAACTAATATAAAAAGGAGGGAAACCCTAGCCCTTCAAGATACATAAGAGTACATGCCTACTCTCTCTCTCTCTCTCTCTCTCTCTCTCTCTCTCATTCTCGTCCTCTCTCTCTCTCTAAGGTGACTGTCCACCTTGTGCTTTGAGGGAACATGCAATCGTCTCCACACCGTTGTGCTGTCGCTTCGATTGCTCGTGGATCTCCATCGACGGATTTCGTTGGACGAAATCAGGAGATTCAAGGCTTGGATTTTCATCGAGGATTGCGGGAGGAACGTATCTGATCATCGCGCCTGCAAGTGCCATCTTCGTAGATCGGACTTGAGTCAGGAGGATCTCTTGCTTTAGAGATCTTGTGATCGCAACCACACTTCAAGAGGTATTTCTAATACTTTGTGGTTTGATGAAATGATCCAAGAAATGTTCTTGTGATCATGTGATTTCATCACTTGATTTAAAAATTTTAATTTCCACTACATCTAGCGACTAGTCGCCCCGATCGCATGAGATGCGATCAACACGCTTCCGTGATGCGCTTGAGGATTCCTCGTATCCTTCATATGCTCCAACTTGAGGGGTTTGTTAAAGTTATTAGAGTTATTGTAATTTATATTTTATTTGAGTTTGTAACCCTTCGGGACTTCTAGGTAATTCTCCCTTTTTGCTCTATAGAGTTTCACTCTATGTAAGAAACTTAAGACCTATGGAATAAGACAATGATTCATTATCTTCTCCGTAAGAATATTTTAGAAACTTTTCATAATTAATTCAAGAAGAGGAGAATGACGAAATCCTTAAAATCCGTAGAGATCATGGAGGAGAGTTTGAAAATGAACAATTTCACTTAGTTTTGTGAAAATATGGTATAAGCTGCACATTCTTTTCCAGGAGCAACAACAACAAAAATAAAGCATTTTCCCACATTAAATAGGGTCGGATACATAAATTTTTCACCTCTATTCATATCTATCTTGGGGCATTCTCGAGCTTAGCTCCAAAAAACTAAGATCCTACTCTCATTCCAACACTTCTTGGGCCCTCTCTTAGCCGGTTCAACATTCCAACACTCACATCTCCTAACTGGTGCATCACACGACCTCCTTTGCAAATGATCAAACCACCTTGAGCAGTTTTCTTGCAACTTATCCTCAATCGGAGCTACACCCACTTTCATTCTGATTGCATCATTCCAAATCTGATCTTTACGTGTGTACACACATCCACCTTAGCATTTTCATTTCTATAATAGATATTCTCTACACATGTCTATGGCTCACATATCAACATTCATATCCATAGAGCATATCATGTCTTATAGCTGCTTTGTAAAACTTTCTTTTGATTTTCATAGGAATTTTCTTATCACATAGAACAACAGAGGCTCCTCTCCACTTTAGCCAAACTACATTTATTATATGGGTAACATATTTATCAATTCTCCATCATGTTGCAAAATAGATCCCAAGTATCTAAAGGAGTCTTTCTTCTGAATGTTATCATCATCAATATTCACCTTGATTCCTTGACCATTGCTTTAATCAAAAGTGCACTCCATATATTCGATCTTGGTCCTACTTATATGAAAATCTTTAATCTCTAATGCATATCTCCAAACCTCGAGCCTCTCATTTACTCCATCTCTAGTCTCATCAATCGACATAAATGTCATCAGCAAATAACATATACCAAGGTATCTCATCCTGAATGTGACTAGTCACATTGTCCATAAACAAAGTAAAAAGGAATGGACTCAAAGCTGAACCTCGATGAAGACCATTGTTAATGTCAAAATAGTCAGTCTTCCTAGACTGGATTCTTACACAAGATGAAGCCCTATCATACACATCCTTTTATGAGGTTAATGTATATGACATGTACTCGTCTCTTCTCCAAAACTCTCCACAATATCTCCCATGGGACATATTCTCACGCCTTCTCCAAGTCAATTAAAATCATATGGAGATTCTTCCTTTTAGCTATATAAATCTCCATTATTCTCCATAGCAAGTAGACGGCTTCAATAGTTGAGCAACCTGTCATGAATTCGAACTGATTTTCTTTTACTTCGGAAACTTGCCTAAACCTTCTTTCGATCACCCGTTCCCAAAATTTCATAGTATGACACATCAACTTTATACTTATATAATTTGAACAATTTTGAATGTCTCCATTGCTCTTATAAAGAGGCACCATAATGCTTCTCCTCCAATAAAATGGAGTTGTAAAAATACTCGGTATGAGTAGATTTGCAAAATGTCTCCTTTCCAGGAGCACCTCAACAAAATGGAGTTGTAAAGAGACATAATAGGACTTTGCAAGAATGTGTTAGAACTTTATTAATAGAATCCGATCGACTAAATACGTTTAGGCTGAAGCTACTCATACAGATGTTATGTACTAAATTGAGTATTAATATGACCAATCCTTAAAAAGACAAGTTATGAACTTTATAAAGGTAAAATTCTCGAGACACGGCAGTTTAAAGTATTGGGAAATAAATGTCCCACACTAATAATAAAAGATAACTTAACAAGTTTGATGCTAAAAGTGATGAATGCATCTTCATTGGATACTCAAACTGTAGCAAAGCTTATAGAGTTTTTAATGAAACAAACTACGTGTGGAAGAATCAATGCATACAAATTTCGATGAAAATATACAAAAATTAAATAATCAAGAAAATATTATTAAATATGAAGAGCAAACATTCATTAATATAACTAAGAAAAAAGACACTAATATACGTAATCTACCTAAATAATGGATCTTTAACAAAGAACACCCAACGATACAAGTAATACGATAAATATCATATAAAGTTAAAACAAGACCTCAACTTAACATTAACTTTATACTTGATGCTTATGTATCTCAAATAGAACCGAGTATAATAGAAGATGCACTAAAATATGAGTCATGGATAATTGCAATGAAAGAAGAACTTAAACAACTCACAAGAAACAAAGTTTGGAAACTTGTACCTAAATCAGAAAACACCTCAATAATTGGAACTATATGGGTTTACATAAATTAATGAAATAAGGAAGGTCAAGTAATTAGGAACAAATCCATACTAGTTGAAAAATGCTACAACCAATAGGAAGGTATAGACTTTGATGAAACTTATGCAGTTGTATCAAGATTAGAATCAATTAGGATGCTACTTATTTATGATGCACACTTAGATATAACACCTTACCAAATGAATGTAAAACATGCTTTTCTTAATGGTTATTTAAAAGAAGTGTTTGTTAACAACCACTTGGATTTAATGATAAATATCAACTCGAGTTTGTTTATAAAATGAATAAAGCTTTATATGGACTAAAACAAACACCAAGAGTATGGTATGATATATTAAAATCATTTCTCTTATCTACCAACTTTGAAATTGGAAAAGTCAACTTAAATATATTTACTAGAAATTCAAATGATCTTTTAATGGTTAAAATATATGTTGATGATATTACTTTGAAAACTGCTAATGAATATTTCTGGAGATTTTGGTAGGTTGATGTAGGATGAGTTTAAGATGAGTCTAATGGGAGAACTCAGTTTCTTTTAAGGCTTGCAGATTCAACAATTGTCACAAACGATCTTCATAAGTCGAATGAAGTACACTCGAGATATTTCCAACATATTATGGATGAAAAGTGTGAAAGGGAAGATGACTCCAATGAGAGTTCAAGTGTGGCTTGAGTTATGAGCCTTGCGAGCTACCAAGCTGCTCTACTCGATCCACAGTATTCGGTTTAGTGAGGGCCCTCCATTGCCCAGGCTTATTTGGTTTAGGAATAAAGAATCGAAGGGTACGGGTATTGATGTGACTCAAAGCATAAGTATAACTAGGTCATTGTTGTATCCTACTGCTAGTAGACTAGACACACTTTTTATTATGTATCTGTTTGCTAGATTCCAATCATCTCCTAAAGAAAGTCACTTAAAAGCTATAAAAAAGGATATTAAAATACTTAAAAGATACTTATAATTATGGCTTGTTTTACCTTAGATCACCATACCTTGAATTAAAATCTTATAGGGATGATGATTATACTGGAAGTAGAACTAATAGGAAGAGTACGAGTAGAACATACCATTTCCTTAGAAATACATTGGTCTCGATTCTTTAAGAAATAAAACTACGGAGCCATATCAACAATAGAAACTGAATGCATATCTACCTCCCTTGCATTTGCAAGTATTATGGATGAAGCAAACCTTAAACGACTTCGGTTTAAAATATGAAAAAGTTAAAATTATGCGTGATAGTACAATTGTTATCAATCTTTTCTACGAATCATGTATTGCACTCTAAGAATAAACACATTGACATTAGACATCATTTTCTAAGAGACCGTATTCTTAGAGGAGAAATTTCATTAGACTTTATAAACACATAAGATCAACCAGTTGATATATTTATTAAACCCTTAAACCTTGGTAGACTTGCATATCTCAGAAGACACTTAAATGTATGCCAACCTTCTGATATTTCCTAGTACACATTGAGATGAGGTGTCAGAGGCATCTAAGGAATTATTTCTTGACCTATAGTTGTGTATACTAAGAGAAATGGTAGTCAACGATGCTCTTTAATTAAACCTTTGATGCTTGAGGAGCACACATAGTTCATGAAGTCATGGAAGTATAATAAGGTCATGATGACCAAATATGAGATTTAGGACCGCTGAAGAGGAAACCCATAGATGAAGGGACCGATGTATACCATCATATGAATTTGCAAAATAAATATGAGCTACTTGCATGATAATTTGATTGGACCGGCCACAAGAGAAGAAGAATGATGATCATGTATGAGGAAGGACCAATATGTTTGTACAACTTTTGCGATTGGTTTTGAAGGGGAATATAGGAGTACATGTGATGAATCCCGATTCATCATTCTTTATTCTATCATTTTGGTCTTAAAAATCCCAGCAAATGCATGAAAATAACCTCAATTTGTACATAATAGCATTCACTATTTATTGTATTAAGTGTACATAAAATAAGGTTTTTAATGCCAAAATCATAGAATAAAGAGAAGAGAAGAAAAAGGAATAAAATATTGCAAATATTTTATGACCCGAACCCTGAGACCAAGGCCAGCATGGAATTGGTCAACAAGGAATAAAGTAGGGGGAGATAAGGGCCAATAATACAATAAATACCTCATTTATTCATGCATTCATTTATGCATTTTTGACACTTATTTTGTACATAATTATTTATTCACCAAATGAAGAAACTTTGTACATGAAAGTTGTAGATAATAATGTAAATAAAATTACAAAATTGATTTTGTATAAAAATAATACTTAGAGTACATTCTATACACAGATTAAAAAGCCAAAATCTCAACTTCACAGACCCATATCTTGCAAATAAAAACTCCAAATCACCCAAACTCACCTTTAATTGTATATAGCTTTCCAAGAACTATTCAATGAAATTGGTTTCATAATTTTGGAGTTCATCTGTGAAAGTTAGGTTTTTGGCCCCTATTGTACAATATACACGAATAAAATATTCAATTTATTCATCATTCAGTATTTCTATAAATTTATATTTTTAGAATTTTGTAAATAATATATATAATACATGTACATATTAAAATTAACAGAAAACCAAAAAGAATTTGCAAAATAAAATAAGCTTATGTAATATATAGGCAAAATACCTATGTTAAGTATGTACATAATAAAAAGGGGATTTAATTCTTTTATTCTTTATTCATCTATATTTTTATAATAATGTAAATATTACTTATAATTTATTAAAAATACAAATTCAAAATAACAACAAATAAAATACATTAAATAAATAAAATGTATATAATATATAGGTAAAATACCTATAAGTATACCTACATACAACATACACCTATTTATTTAAATATGTAAATAAACTCACAAAAATTAAATAAAAATATATTTATACTCACAAAAATAAGTTATAAATTTATAAAATAAGAAACTAAAATAATACAATAAAAATAAACAAAATAAAAATAAATACATATAAATATACTTAAAAATACATTATTTTAATAAAACCGTAATAAAATACTTCAAAAAAATAAATAAAAACCATAAATAAATACTACATTAATTTATAAACATTTTCTATTTTATAAGCAAAATCTAATTAATTCATTTATTAGGTTAAAATAAAAAGTCAAATTCGGGCTGACATGGACCAATCACAGCCCTGCCAATGTTGACCGCGGTCAACTGTCCCCTCAGCCTCTGCAGCCCGTCAAATCTGTCCAACCTTGCGTTTTCACCAAATTTTCCCGATCAACCTGTCGCTCCAATGACATCGGTCCCTTCACGGAAATTACTCCCAAAACATTGTACATACACGCCCATGGCTTGTTTCCTTTGTATATAGCTTTGAATCCTTATTTTGTCCGGTCAATAAGGGCTCCCATTATGTTCGAAAATAAATCAGCCTCCAGCCCGCCAGATCTGTCAGACCCCCCGTCTTCTCCCATTTTTCCTGGCTGCCCCGTCCATCGATCGCCTTTGCTTCCTTCACAAGAAATGCTCCTGGTATCTTGTACATCTACGCCCCCATGTTAGATCTAATGTATATATCACCGATTCCTTATTATTTGCCGGTCAATAAGGGCGCATACATATGTTTATAAATAACCCATCTTCCTCCTCCAAATTTTTTTGGCCATTTCCCTAGCCCTAGAGCTCCCACCTTCGGCCTAGTGTGCATCCATGTGACAGGTGGAGGTCCCCTGAAGGTTGTGGAAGCTCGCGGAGGAAGGAGATGCGCCCACGGTGGCGCTCCGGCAGCCTGCTCATTGGAGTTTCTCCAGGTATAAGAGCTGCGCGTTTACGTTTCTAGGTAGATTTTTATTCCCGCATTTTATTTCACCTTTAGTTTAGTAGCATAGGGTAGATTAGTTAATTCGAAGTTCAGCTCTGGCGACTTCTCCACCGTACCATCGACCAATTCTCGACTCACTTTCACCTCTATTTCACTCCCCACCGTCTTCTCCACCTCCGAGCCACCTGAACCCAACCAGATCTGCTCTAGATCTGCGAAACGAAGCTCCTCCATTGCCTTCCGCCGGAGCTTCTCCACCCATCATCATCATCCCCTTGCTTCCAGCTTCAAACCCCGGGTCGAGGAGAGAGACCTCGAGCCCCTCTACCTTCCTGTGCAGGTTAGGTGCGTTGAAGAGCACCAGGAGACGATTCCAAGGCCGGTTGAGGTACCTGGAGCTGCGTTCCTTCTCCGAGCTCGTGGCGCCGCTCCAGGGTACTTCGGTCCGATCCAGCACCTCCAGCAGATCAAGCAACCTCCCAGGAAGCTTCTGGGACCTTCAAGTGCAGCGATGACCGGCGGAGGAGCGAGATCGAGGAGGAAGAAGCTCGCCCCAGCGAGCTTTCTTCCCTGTTCTTCCAAGCCAACCCCTTGCCGTTGGATGAAGATCAAGGCCCCAGTTCGAGTAACAACCGTCCGATGGAGCAGCGCTCAGATCGTCAGATCACCTCAGGAGATCTAATCCTCACTGCCCATCGTCGAAGCGGCATCGGCAAACGTGGAGGCGCCACGTGGATAAGTCACGCATATCAGCCTTAGGATGAAGCGCCTTTGGGGGTAAATTTCACATCTAGACCCTCGCCTTTTTGTATTTAATGTTTAATATTGTAAATAACTTTTCACGTTGTAAATAAAATGTAGATTTTGGTAAAGGACCCCTACAGTTTCATGTATTTACATTTAGGTCCTTCCGTGCCTCACGTGCAGTCCCACGTGAGGCGCGTGAATTTTGCAGATATACCCTGGCACCTTTTGCATATTGTAAAATAGTTTTAGAAATTTAAATAAATGTTTATTTCTTCTGGTATATTTGCATTGTGGCCCTTGTCCTTTATTTTTATTGCATTTATACCCCTGCCAGGCTGTTTAATTTTTGGTGTCTATTATGTGTTTATTAAAAATAGCTATTTAGCTCCTAAAAACCCACAAAAATTAGGTTAGATGTTTCATGCCTCATACTTTCACGCCACATGTCCATATTGCATTTTTTACATTTAACCTAATTATTAAAAATGAAAAAGGAGCCATTTTTGCACTGTTTAATTTGTAAAATACAAAAAAATATAAAATGTTTTTGAAAAATTTCAAAAATATTATATATGGTATATCTATATATATTGAGTCCAAAAAATGAAAAACCCTAAAAATAGAAAAAGAAAATATAAAAATATCAAGAAGCTCCAAAATCCTAAAAAAATATAAAAACACTTCAAAAATACCAAAAAATATGTTTTCCTATTTTATAATTATCTATATATTATTATTAATGTATTAAAAGTAATTTGGGTAATTTTGACACTTATTGTATAATTTTAAAACCCAAATTATCTTCGTCCTATTTAATTAGTCCCATATTAGGGACATTTTTGGAATTAAAAATATATAAAAATTAGCAAAATTTCAGAAAAATAACATCAAAATTAGAAAAAATATAAAAACCCTAAAAATATTATACTTAATATATTTTGAGTATGTATGTATGTATATATATATATATATCCATATACTACATTTCTCTCTCTTCTCTTATACATATCTATATATATCTATATTATATAATTCAAAATATAAAAAGAAAATAAAAAAATACAAAATATAAAAACTAAATAAAAATCAGAAAACAAAAAAATAAAATAATATAATATATATTAAAAACCCACAAAAACAATAAAGAATTGGACATGATCATTGAATTGAATAATTGCACAATCTATTCCATCATACAACCATTGGCCTCCCAGTGTTCGACCTCTACATGTGCTTACACCTATACATGTCTACATGTAGAGTTATAATAAATTTTAACTCCACATTTTTTATATTCATTGCATATATTTCTTGTGGGTTAATTGTTGATTGATTTGAGGATTATTGAGCGGTCACCGCATCGACTGGATGTCTCGCCTTATGAGATATCTAGACCCTCGATTATTCCCTTTCATCAAATGGCGTCGTTGCCAGGGATCGAACGGATTTTGTATGGTTGATGATTTATTTATTTAATTCTTTGCTCATGTCCAATGTTCGTTTCTTTATTTGATTATTAGTAAGATTATTGATTGACTGTTCTGACCCATCTCTTTTATTTGTATTTGATGCGAGGGACCGCCAAGCGAAGGAGGACCTCCTAGGAGGACCAATGAACCCAAGCGAGGCGGAGTTGGCTCTTCTACACCAACCAACAGGAGAGAGCATCAACGGCAGATGAAGGAGAATTTTTGAAGACAGCCTCTATTTTTATGCATTCTATTTATTTTATTATGTATAGTTATGTGAAAGAGCGACACTTGACATGTAATAATACAAGACTCTCAGACACTCTGACTCCCGAGGTCCATTGCCCAAGGGATTGTTCCCTTGGGGGCCTCGACGGTTTTGACGCTTTTTCTTTTTTATTTTATTTTTATTATTTTGTGTGAATGAGCCCTAGCTTAGGAATTGCTTGTCGATAGATTAAGGTCCAAAGCCCCTAATATAATTGCATGTACCTATAGTGTGTTTTGGATCTAGTCAAATTTAAACAGTCGGTTCATTTATCTCTTAACCCTTGTGCCGTGAGCGAGCCCCATCAAGCGCTACTCCTGAACTCGAGTGTGTCGAGAAGAGGAGGGGTGAGCCAAGACCAGACTCTTCGGTTAAGGATAAGTGACTTGTGGTGCTTCACTATAATAGCAGTTACTATCCTAGGGCGATTTCTTCGGCTTGCATTTGCATTTAGCATAGGTTTCAATTCTGTTCTGCATCCCGCATGGAGAGAGCTGGAAAGCACTGTAAATCTTCTTACTTAGCATGCATCATCGATTTCCGACTTGCATGGCTTTTCCGACCTTCTCCCTCTGTTTTTGCCAACCTAGGATGCTTAATGGAAATTGGAACCTCGATAGGCATGTGCATTGAAAATACCCAAAAAAGTGATAACCTAAATAAAATCGGGACTGTTAACTCTATTGGACCTAAAAATAAAACCTAATGGACTTCCTTGTCTTGGGGAGAGCAACCCCCTCATTGGATGCGTTTTAAATTGCTTACGTAAACACTAAGGAGTAGATCCCAAATCCCATCAAGCCTCCTAAGTGTTTGTACAACTTTGCGATTCTCACCTAACTCTAAAACCGAAAAGATAAATGACCGTCACCTGACGGTCTTCACTATGTTGAGTAGGTGAATTGGGGGTTTGCCTTGTGTCTTGATTGTGACTTGGAGTCCATTGTGCTTTTTCTTTCATTATTAGAATAGTGGGTCCCGTCCGTGTGAGTCATGCATTTTTCATCTTTGAGTCTCTCTACCTCTCTTATATATACATATACTTCTTCATTTGCATTGAGTCGTGATATTGGCGCTTGAGCTCAATCATTTCTTCACCAAGTCCATTCGTTCCCGACATCTTCTCCACCATCTTCTTCGTATCCACTGTATCATCCCCATCATCTCTGGTTCGAAGAGAGCCTGCTCTTCGAACCACCATTTTGACGGTGTTCCCGCCCTGTGTGGAACACCCAATTTTGTCTATGTCTCGATCTTCTCGTCCGCCCTCCTCGTACCCTCTGTATCACTCTTCTACCATCCACGATATTGGCACGTACGCTCAATCAGCTTCTCCACCCCATTGTGTACCCTTCTTATCCATCATCCTCGTGTACCCCGTATCACCTCTCCCTTTTACCCAAGAATGATGTGCATATTGATGAGGCTCGCATCGAGGATTATGTATACATATTAATTGAGTAAGTCGGGCCAATAATGTTGAAGATGCTGAGATTGATTTGGTGAGTTTGACTTTGGATCCATGCATATGAGCGTACTGAGGATTCTTTATGATGCATGATCATTAGGTGTGATGTATCGTTGAGGAATTTTAGATCTCGCGCACCGGATTGAGGATGTGATATGAGGCAATAATTTGGTGATGATTTCATGAGTATTGATTGATCTATCTTTCTTGAGGTTCTAACTATCTGGATTTTTAGGATTGACTGCTTATTCTGATATGGCCTGCTTGATAAAGGTGTGCGGATCCTGCATGATATCTCATCTTCTTGCTTGACTCATCCTTGATCTCCTGACTCTCTACTCCACCCTAGCACTGAGAGGATTTCTGACTATTTTGCGTGCCATCTCAGCTGATTGGATTAACCCGGAGGATGTTTTATGATTGGCCTGATGATTTTCTCCCTCACATGATCTTATGCCCTCCTGTTGATTGATGGATTCACATTATTTCGAGGACCTGAGATTCTATGCCAGCATTCCCATGACCTTCACTGCTTAGTTTTGCATTACTCCCCGAGGACTATCTGTGGGAGAATGCGACAGTTTCTAGGACTACGGTTTCATCCACTGCTTGGGTCACCATTTTGATTGGACCCAAAACCGAGTCAGATGATATGCTTAATTGGCCTCCCCCTGTGATTGTGTACCCGACTTGTCGGTACATGAGGTCAACTATCTTATTGTTCTCCTTGACGGTCCTTGCAAGGACGAGCCTTCATACTACAATTATTCACTGCCTAGTTCATAGCTCTCCGAGGGTTATCTGCGAGAGGGTATGACACATTTTATCTCCCTGGTCTCTTCTGCTGGTAGACGGTCTACCATCTATCGAGACTAGGTTTCCTGTGGATCCGTCTGATGGATCCAGCTCCTTTGAGCAATTTTCTCTCCTTGACGACCCTCGCAAGGACGAGTTGTACTCTAATTATTCACTGTGTAGCTCACATCACTTCTCGAGGACTATCTGCGGAAGGATGTGACATTTTTGTACGATCGGCCTCACTCATTTCTGGTGTCTCCTGTCTGTTGGAGCACAAAGTCGATTCGTCTGATTTGTGCACTCGGTCTCCTTCTCTGATTATGCGCCTAATCTGTTAGGGCATGAGACCGACTTGTTCAGACTCCTTTGAGTCAGCTCTCCTTGACGGTCCTCGCAAGGATGAGCTCTTTTCTGATTATTCTTTGACTAGCTCGTAGCTCCCCGAGGGTTATTTGCGGGAGACTACGACATATTTCAGATCTGTTGGTCTCCTCTGCTGGTAGGCTGTCTGTCGCCTACCATGACCACATTCTATATGGATCCGTCTAATGGATCCGGCTCCTTTGAGCCTTCTCTCTCCTTGACGACCCTCGTAAGGTAGAGACACATTCTAACTATTCCTTGCCTAGATCGCAGTACTCTCCGAGGACTATCTGCGGGAGAATGTAACACTCTCTTTACGCTCGATTACCCCTGCTGACTGAGTCTCCGATCTGCGGAGGACAAAATTGAGTCGTTTGATATATATATATATATATATATAACTGTGGTCCCATCCTGAGTTGCCTATCCGATCTGCGGATCATGGGACCCATCTGATTACACTCCTTTGAGTCTTCTCGCCTTGACGGTCCTCGCAAGGTTGAGCTCCTGATAGCTTCTATTTTCATGCTTAGCTGACAGTACGTTCCCAGAGGGTTATCTGCGAGACGCTGCCACACTTTCTTGATTTATCGGTCTCTTCTGCTGGTAGCCGATATGTCGACTACCGAGACTGATACTGATGATCCGTCTGATGGATCACTGACGCCTTTGCGTCCGCCCGCCTTGATGACCCTCGCAAGGACGAGTCTTCTTCTGATTATTCGACGATTAGCATGTACTACTCCCCGAGGGTTATCTGCGGGAGGGTACATCATTTTCTAGGTACTCGGTTTCACTTCTGGTGTCTCCTGTCTGTTGGAGCACGAAACCGAGTCTTTTGAGTTGTGAACTTGGTCCCCTCTCTGATTGTGTATCCGATCTGCGGATCACGGGACCAAGTCTTCTGATTATGGTCTAATTCCTGGCTCCTTTGAGCCTGCTCACCTTGACGACCCTCGCAGGGTTGAGCCATGTCTTGTGGTATTCGGTGTGTCTCCTATGATCTTCCAACCTCATGACCACCGAATGCCACGATGTCTCTTACTCTCTATCTTCCAAATCTTATCGAGACTCTGATTGACTGGAGGAGTCTGTACTGCTCTTTCTTCCTCCCGATCTTATAGTATCGGCTCCGTTCTTTCATGCTGACCTTCTGAGCCGGCCGATTAACTGCTTCCTGCTACCGGCCCGGACCACTTTACTTTCAGATCTGTTTGTCCCCGTAGCCGACACCCACCTGACTGCATATCCGGGTGTCTTTTCACCTTCTGACTGTGTCCTCGTTCTCACAGGGAGACGATGACGCAAGTACGGTATTCACTTGTCAGATACCGTCCTGTACTTCACCAGTCTCTTCATCGCTTGTATACATGTGTGCCTTGTTCATTCTTACTCCCGCATGTTATGTGTGCCCTAGATCTGTCGCCATATCTTTGTGTCTACACTTAGGACATACTTTGTACTAAGTATAGGGGGGTACACACCGCGTTGTTCTTTCGTCGTTCAGTTTCGTCACTCCTGTTGTTGCCTATACTTAGGGATATCTCACCCTAAGTATAGGGGGAGTGATGCGTATATTCTCCACGATCTTTTCGTCTATCTGTATATATCTCTCTTTTCTTCTTTTCTTCTTTTCCTTTTCTATCTTCTGTATCTAAATAAAAGGTGTCGCCCCATGTATACTTAGGACATACTTTGTCCTAAGTATAGGGGGCGCACCCCTGATTTGTTAATTACATGATATGTCTATTCCCACCCTTGACCCTCCCTGCTTTGTGTACAGTCTGATATACTTAGGATTACTTGATCCTAAGTATAGGGGGGACGGTCAATTTCTATTTCCTTCATTTATTATTTCTATATTCTTTAGACTTGTCTATACTCAGTTGAGTTATGTCTTCTCTTTTCTTTTTTTCGATCTATGAGGACATAGCTCAAGCTAAGTATAGGGGGGTGTATATACTCTGTATATACTTTAGCCATAACTCGTACTTTCATATAATTATGAATAAAAATGATATAATTCAATAAGTAATAATGCTTTTTATTCCTCAGATTCTTTTTATATATACTGATTAATAAATCAGGTCAAAAATATTTTTGCAAAATGATTTGAACTGTTTGGAAAATTTTTGTGAAATATTTTCAATCTTTGTAAAAATATTTTGATTGCAAAAAAATCTTATATTTGTGTGAAATAAAGGATTTGAAAACCTATTTGCAAATGATTGTGAAGACATTTTATAAAAATATTTGGAAAATGTATATATATTGTTTGAAAAATCTTTGCAAAATGGCTTTCAAATGTTTGTAAATCTTTGCAAAAATTATTTTGTACTATAGTTTTCAAAATGATTTTAAAATAAATTTGAGGAATAAAAGCGTCATGAAATAAATCATAAATAAAATACATTGAATTCTTTATCAATTGTGTATACACCTAAATAAATCACTTTCATAAAACCTGTGAATTCTTTAAGTCTTGTAAAATAAAGCGGCACACCCATGTAAATAGTTGTACATATTTTATACTGTGAGTGCCAAAATTCTTTTATTTACAAAAATTCTTTGTGTAAAAATTTTTCTCTTTGTTTTCAAATTCTTTGAAAAATTGCATTATTCTTTGCATATTTGTAAATAGCATTTGCATAGCATTTATATTCTTTGATTGAGCTTGATGATTGAACTAGTCCAATAAAGTCGAAGATTGGAGCTTGGTTGGACCTTACTGCACCTAACTGCACTGGAACCTTATGGGAACTAAGTTTAAGGTACTTCAGGTCTATTCAAACTTAATTCTTTGAGAAATCAGGACTGGGTTCAAGTCACCTCAGTGGACTAACTAGAACTTTTCGAGACACACGCACGACTCTTGTCGGCCGTGACCTCACTTGGACACTTGCACCTTTCACTTGGCTCAACTCAGTTGGAGTGGTGAGGGGGTTGGATTTGCCAGTCTGAGACGCACACGAGTGGAAACATTCGTCCTCGTCTAGGGAGGGAAGTGCGGCCCAACCTGATCCAGTTTCAATGAAGTTGAATGACAGGAGAGTGTGGGTTGCAATAAAGCTTCAAAAGAGGGATAGTCTTCTGGCTCAAGAGGAAAAAGTCCTTACGTAAATGCTGCTGTAAATAGTATGTTGAAAAAAAGAGAGGAAAAACTCCAAAAAAGTGGACAGGCTTGTAAAATAAAAAAATAAAGTGCCTGCGAGAGTATGTATATATGTTGTATAGAAAATAAGCAAGCTTAAGGATCAAAGTTATACCATGTGAGCCTGTAGCTGGATGACTTGACTACACTGGTCTTGCATCCCAGGATAGGTAGCTACACTGGCTACCGTCCATTCTTTTCCTCCCTCTCCTCTTGAGTTGGATGCCACTTGAACTTAGAACGGAATACCCCGCTCCTTGACGGTAGAGGGCTGGATTGGGGAATCATTGGGTTGTCATTCTGGAGAAGTCAGTTCCTTTGTCATTTCAGTTGGGGGAGAGCCACCATCACTTACACCGTACAAGTCAGCTTCATAGTCATAAGGGTTTGCGTATGATGTAGGCTAGTTCTGACCAGGCTATTGAGGTGATTTGAACCGAGTTCTGTGACTCTCGAAGGCTGTTGTGTTTTAAATTTGGTTCCCGACTAGGTTCTGCACACATTTTCACACCAAGGTCTAATCCGAGGATTTTGTACAGATGAGTTTAATAATCATGATCAATTCAATTTATTCTTTGAATTCTTTATTTTTGCTTTTTCTTTTCTTCTTATTCTTTGTTCTTTTTGTACTTATTGCATAAGTATTTGCTAGGGACTAGCAAAGGCAAGTATAGGGGGATGATGAATCCCGATTCATCATTCTTTATTCTATCATTTTGGCCTTAAAAACCCCAGCAAATGCATGAAAATAACCTCAATTTGTACATAATAGCATTCACTATTTATTGTATTAAGTGTACATAAAATAAGGTTTTTAATGCCAAAATCATAGAATAAAGAGAAGAAAAGAAAAAGGAATAAAATATTGCAAATATTTTATGACCCGAATCCTGAGACCAAGGCCAGCATGGAATTGGTCGACAAGGAATAAAGTAGGGGGAGATAAGGGCCAATAATACAATAAATACCTCATTTATTCATGCATTCATTTATGCATTTTTGACACCTATTTTGTACATAATTATTTATTCACCAAATGAAGAAACTTTGTACATGAAAGTTGTAGATAATAATGTAAATAAAATTATAAAATTGAGTTTGTATAAAAATAATACTCAGAGTACATTCTATACACAGAATAAAAAGCCAAAATCTCAACTTCACAGACCCATATCTTGCAAATAAAAACTCCAAATCACCCAAACTCACCTTTAATTGTATATAACTTTCTAAGAACTATTCAATGAAATTGGTTTCATAATTTTTGGAGTTCGTCTGTGAAAGTTAGGTTTTTGGCCCCTATTGTACAATATACCCGAATAAAATATTCAATTTATTCATCATTCAGTATTTCTATAAATTTATATTTTTAGAATTTTGTAAATAATATATATAATACATGTACATATTAAAATTAACAGAAAACCAAAAAGAATTTGTAAAATAAAATAAGCTTATGTAATACATAGGCAAAATACCTATGTTAAGTATGTACATAAATAAAAGGGGATTTAATTCTTTTATTCTTTATTCATCTATATTTTTATAATAATGTAAATATTATTTATAATTTATTAAAAATACAAATTCAAAATAACAACAAATAAAATACATTAAATAAATAAAATGTATATAATATATAGGTAAAATACCTATAAGTATACCTACATACAACATACACCTATTTATTTAAATATGTAAATAAACTCACAAAAATTAAATAAAAATATATTTATACTCACAAAAATAAGTTATAAATTTATAAAATAAGAAACTTAAATAATACAATAAAAATAAATAAAATAAAAATAAATACATATAAATATACTTAAAAATACATTATTTTAATAAAACCATAATAAAATACTTCAAAAAATAAATAAAAATCATAAATAAAAACTACATTAATTTATAAACATTTTCTATTTTATAAGCAAAATCTAATTAATTCATTTATTAGGTTAAAATAAAGAGTCAAATTCGGGCTGACATGGACCAATCACAGCCCTGCCAATGTTGACCACGGTCAACTGTCCCCTCAGCCTCTGCAGCCCGTCAAATCTGTCCAACCTTGCATTTTCACCATATTTTCCCGATCAACCTGTCGCTCCAATGACATCGGTCCCTTCATGGAAATTACTCCCAAAACATTGTACATACACGCCCATGGCTTGTTTCCTTTGTATATAGCTTTGAATCCTTATTTTTGGCCGGACAATAAGGGCTCCCATTATGTTCGAAAATAAATCAGCCTCCAGCCCGCCAGATCTGTCAGACCCCCCGTCTTCTCCCATTTTTCCCGGCTGCCCCGTCCATCGATCCTTGCTTCCTTCACAAGAAATGCTCCTGGTATCTTGTACATCCACGCCCCCATGTTAGATCTAATGTATATATCACCGATTCCTTATAATTTGCCGGTCAATAAGGGCGCATACACATGTTTATAAATAACCCATCTTCCTCCTCCAAATTTTTTTGGCCATTTCCCTAGCACTAGAGCTCCCACTTCGGCCTAGTGTGCATCCATGTGACAGGTGGAGGTCCCCTAAAGGTTGTGGAAGCTCGCGGAGGAAGGAGATGTGCCCACGGCGGCGCTCCGGCAGCCGTCCTGCTCCCTGGAGTTTCTCCAGGTATAAGAGCTGCGCGTTTACGTTTCTAGGTAGATTTTTATTCCCGCATTTTATTTCTGCATTTTATTTCGCCTTTAGTTCAGTAGCATAGGGTAGATTAGTTAATTCGAAGTTCGCCCGAGCTCCGCTCCGGCGACTTCTCCACCGTGCCATCGACCAATTCTCGACTCACTTTCACCTCTATTTCACTCCCCACCATCTTCTCCACCTCCGAGTCACCTGAACCCAACCAGATCTGCTCTAGATCTGCGAAACGAAGCTCCTCCATTGCCTTCCGCTGGAGCTTCTCCACCCATCATCATCCCCTTGCTTCCAGCTTCAAACCCCGGGTCGAGGAGAGAGACCTCGAGCCCCTCTACCTTCCTGTGCAGGTTAGGTGCGTTGAAGAGCACCAGGAGACGATTCCAAGGCCGGATGAGGTACCTGGAGCTGCGTTCCTTCTCCGAGCTCGTGGCGCCGCTCCAGGGTACTTCGGTCCGATCCAGCACCTCCAGCAGATCAAGCAACCTCCCAGGAAGCTTCTGGGACCTTCAAGTGCATCGATGACCGGCGGAGGAGTGAGATCGAGGAGGAAGAAGCTCGCCCCGGCGAGCTTTCTTCCCTGTTCTTCCAAGCCAGCCCCTTGCCATTGGATGAAGATCAAGGCCCCAGTTCGAGTGACAGCCGTCCGATGGAGCAGCGCTCAGACCGTCAGATCACCTCAGGTGATCTAATCCTCACCGCCCATCGTCGCTCGGCAAACGTGGAGGCGCCATGTGGATAAGTCACGCATATCAGCCGTAGGATCAAGCGCCTTTGGGGGTAAATTTCACATCTAGACCCTCGCCTTTTTGTATTTAATGTTTAATATTGTAAATAACTTTTCACGTTGTAAATAAAATGTAGATTTTGGTAAAGGACCCCTGCAGTTTCATGTATTTACATTTAGGTCCTTCCGTGCCTCATGTGCAGTCCCACGTGAGGCGCGTGAATTTTGCAGATATACCCTGGCACCTTTTGCATATTGTAAAATAGTTTTAGAAATTTAAATAAATGTTTATTTCTTCTGGTATATTTGCACTGTGGCCCTTGTCCTTTATTTTTATTGCATTTATACCCCTGCCAGGCTGTTTAATTTTTGGTGTCTATTATGTGTTTATTAAAAATAGCTATTTAGCTCCTAAAAACCCACAAAAATTAGGTTAGATGTTTCATGCCTCATACTTTCACGCCACATGTCCATATTGCATTTTTTACATTTAACCTAATTATTAAAAATGAAAAAGGAGCCATTTTTGCACTGTTTAATTTATAAAATACAAAAAAATATAAAATGTTTTTGAAAAATTCCAAAAATATTATATATGGTATATCTATATATATTGAGTCCAAAAAATGAAAAACCCTAAAAATAGAAAAAGAAAATATAAAAATATCAAGAAGCTCCAAAATCCTAAAAAAATATAAAAACACTTCAAAAATACCAAAAAAATATGTTTTCCTATTTTATAATTATCTATATATTATTATTAATGTATTAAAAGTAATTTGGGTAATTTTGACACTTATTGTATAATTTTAAAACCCAAATTATCTTCGTCCTATTTAATTAGTCCCATATTAGGGACATTTTTGGAATTAAAAATATATAAAAATTAGCAAAATTTCAGAAAAATAACATCAAAATTAGAAAAAATATAAAAACCCTAAAAATATTATACTTAATATATTTTGAGTATGTATGTATGTATATATATATATATATCCATATACTACATTTCTCTCTCTTCTCTTATACATATCTATATATATCTATATTATATAATTCAAAATATAAAAAGAAAATAAAAAAATACAAAATATAAAAACTAAATAAAAATCAGAAAACAAAAAAATAAAATAATATAATATATATTAAAAACCCACAAAAACAATAAAGAATTGGACATGATCATTGAATTGAATAATTGCACAATCTATTCCATCATACAACCATTGGCCTCCCAGTGTTCGACCTCTACATGTGCTTACACCTATACATGTCTACATGTAGAGTTATAATAAATTTTAACTCCACATTTTTTATATTCATTGCATATATTTCTTGTGGGTTAATTGTTGATTGATTTGAGGATTATTAAGCGGTCACCGCATCGACTGGATGTCTCGCCTTGTGAGATATCTAGACCCTCGATTATTCCCTTTCATCAAATGGCGTCGTTGCCAGGGATCGAACGGATTTTGTATGGTTGATGATTTATTTATTTAATTCTTTGCTCATGTCCAATGTTCGTTTCTTTATTTGATTATTAGTAAGATTATTGATTGACTGTTCTGACCCATCTCTTTTATTTGTATTTGATGCGAGGGACCGCCAAGCGAAGGAGGACCTCCTAGGAGGACCAATGAACCCAAGCGAGGCGGAGTTGGCTCTTCTACACCAGCCAACAGGAGAGAGCATCAACGGCAGATGAAGGAGAATTTTTGAAGACAGCCTCTATTTTTATGCATTCTATTTATTTTATTATGTATAGTTATGTGAAAGAGCGACACTTGACATGTAATAATACAAGACTCTCAGACACTCTGACTCCCGAGGTCCATTGCCCAAGGGATTGTTCCCTTGGGGGCCTCGACGGTTTTGACGCTTTTTCTTTTTTATTTTATTTTTATTATTTTGTGTGAATGAGCCCTAGCTTAGGAATTGCTTGTCGATAGATTAAGGTCCAAAGCCCCTAATATAATTGCATGTACCTATAGTGCGTTTTGGATCTAGTCAAATTTAAACAGTCGGTTCATTTATCTCTTAACCCTTGTGCCGTGAGCGAGCCCCATCAAGCGCTACTCCTGAACTCGAGTGTGTCGAGAAGAGGAGGGGTGAGCCAAGACCAGACTCTTCGGTTAAGGATAAGTGACTTGTGGTGCTTCACTATAATAGCAGTTACTATCCTAGGGCGATTTCTTCGGCTTGCATTTGCATTTAGCATAGGTTTCAATTCTGTTCTGCATCCCGCATGGAGAGAGCTGGGAAGCACTGTAAATCTTCTTACTTAGCATGCATCATCGATTTCCGACTTGCATGGCTTTTCCGACCTTCTCCCTCTGTTTTTGCCAACCTAGGATGCTTAATGGAAATTGGAACCTCGATAGGCACGTGCATTGAAAATACCCAAAAAAGTGATAACCTAAATAAAATCGGGACTGTTAACTCTATTGGACCTAAAAATAAAACCTAATGGACTTCCTTGTCATGGGGAGAGCAACCCCCTCATTGGATGCGTTTTAAATTGCTTACGTAAACACTAAGGAGTAGATCCCAAATCCCATCAAGCCTCCTAAGTGTTTGTACAACTTTGCGATTCTCACCTAACTCTAAAACCGAAAAGATAAATGACCGTCACCTGACGGTCTTCACTATGTTGAGTAGGTGAATTGGGGGTTTGCCTTGTGTCTTGATTGTGACTTGGAGTCCATTGTGCTTTTTCTTTCATTATTAGAATAGTGGGTCCCGTCCGTGTGAGTCATGCATTTTTCATCTTTGAGTCTCTCTACCTCTCTTATATATACATATACTTCTTCATTTGCATTGAGTCGTGATATTGGCGCTTGAGCTCAATCATTTCTTCACCAAGTCCATTCGTTCCCGACATCTTCTCCACCATCTTCTTCGTATCCACTGTATCATCCCCATCATCTCTGGTTCGAAGAGAGCCTGCTCTTCGAACCACCATTTTGACGGTGTTCCCGCCCTGTGTGGAACACCCAATTTTGTCTGTGTCTCGATCTTCTCGTCCGCCCTCCTCGTACCCTCTGTATCACTCTTCTACCATCCACGATATTGGCACGTACGCTCAATCAGCTTCTCCACCCCATTGTGTACCCTTCTTATCCATCATCCTCGTGTACCCCGTATCACCTCTCCCTTTTACCCAAGAATGATGTGCATATTGATGAGGCTCGCATCGAGGATTATGTATACATATTAATTGAGTAAGTCGGGCCAATAATGTTGAAGATGCTGAGATTGATTTGGTGAGTTTGACTTTGGATCCATGCATATGAGCGTACTGAGGATTCTTTATGATGCATGATCATTAGGTGTGATGTATCGTTGAGGAATTTTAGATCTCGCGCACCGGATTGAGGATGTGATATGAGGCAATAATTTGGTGATGATTTCATGAGTATTGATTGATCTATCTTTCTTGAGGTTCTAACCATCTGGATTTTTAGGATTGACTGCTTATTCTGATATGGCCTGCTTGATAAAGGTGTGCGGATCCTGCATGATATCTCATCTTCTTGCTTGACCCATCCTTGATCTCCTGACTCTCTACTCCACCCTAGCACTGAGAGGATTTCTGACTATTTTGCGTGCCATCTCAGCTGATTGGATTAACCCGGAGGATGTTTTATGATTGGCCTGATGATTTTCTCCCTCACATGATCTTATGCCCTCCTGTTGATTGATGGATTCACATTATTTCGAGGACCTGAGATTCTATGCCCGCATTCCCATGACCTTCACTGATTAGTTTTGCATTACTCCCCGAGGACTATCTGCGGGAGAATGCGACAGTTTCTAGGACTACGGTTTCATCCACTGCTTGGGTCACCATTTTGATTGGACCCAAAACCGAGTCAGATGATATGCTTAATTGGCCTCCCCCTGTGATTGTGTACCCGACTTGTCGGTACATGAGGTCAACTATCTTATTGTTCTCCTTGACGGTCCTTGCAAGGACGAGCCTTCATACTACAATTATTCACTGCCTAGTTCATAGCTCTCCGAGGGTTATCTGCGAGAGGGTATGACACATTTTATCTCCCTGGTCTCTTCTGCTGGTAGACGGTCTACCATCTATCGAGACTAGGTTTCCTGTGGATCCGTCTGATGGATCCAGCTCCTTTGAGCAATTTTCTCTCCTTGACGACCCTCGCAAGGACGAGTTGTACTCTAATTATTCACTGTGTAGCTCACATCACTTCTCGAGGACTATCTGCGGAAGGATGTGACATTTTTGTACGATCGGCCTCACTCATTTCTGGTGTCTCCTGTCTGTTGGAGCACAAAGTCGATTCGTCTGATTTGTGCACTCGGTCTCCTTCTCTGATTATGCGCCTAATCTTTTAGGGCATGAGACCGACTTGTTCAGACTCCTTTGAGTCAGCTCTCCTTGACGGTCCTCGCAAGGATGAGATCTTTTCTGATTATTCTTTGACTAGCTCGTAGCTCCCCGAGGGTTATTTGCGGGAGACTACGACATATTTCAGATCTGTTGGTCTCCTCTGCTGGTAGGCTGTCTGTCGCCTACCATGACCACATTCTATATGGATCCGGCTCCTTTGAGTCTTCTCTCTCCTTGACGACCCTCGTAAGGTAGAGATACATTCTAACTATTCCTTGCCTAGATCGCAGTACTCTCCGAGGACTATCTGCGGGAGAATGTAACACTCTCTTTACGCTCGATTACCCCTGCTGACTGAGTCTCCGATCTGCGGAGGACGAAATTGAGTCGTTTGATATATATATATATATAACTGTGGTCCCATCCTGAGTTGCCTATCCGATCTGCGGATCATGGGACCCCATCTGATTACACTCCTTTGAGTCTTCTCGCCTTGACGGTCCTCGCAAGGTTGAGCTCCTGATAGCTTCTATTTTCATGCTTAGCTGACAGTACGTTCCCAGAGGGTTATCTGCGAGACGCTGCCACACTTTCTTGATTTATCGGTCTCTTCTGCTGGTAGCCGATATGTCGACTACCGAGACTGATACTGATGATCCGTCTGATGGATCACTGACGCCTTTGCGTCTGCCCGCCTTGATGACCCTCGCAAGGACGAGTCTTCTTCTGATTATTCGACGATTAGCATGTACTACTCCCCGAGGGTTATCTGCGGGAGGGTACATCATTTTCTAGGTACTCGGTTTCACTTCTGGTGTCTCCTGTCTGTTGGAGCACGAAACCGAGTCTTTTGAGTTGTGAACTTGGTCCCCTCTCTGATTGTGTATCCGATCTGCGGATCACGGGACCAAGTCTTCTGATTATGGTCTAATTCCTGGCTCCTTTGAGCCTGCTCACCTTGACGACCCTCGCAGGGTTGAGCCATGTCTTGTGGTATTCGGTGTGTCTCCTATGATCTTCCAACCTCATGACCACCGAATGCCACGATGTCTCTTACTCTCTATCTTCCAAATCTTATCGAGACTCTGATTGACTGGAGGAGTCTGTACTGCTCTTTCTTCCTCCCGATCTTATAGTATCGGCTCCGTTCTTTCATGCTGACCTTCTGAGCTGGCCGATTAACTGCTTCCTGCTACCGGCCCGGACCACTTTACTTTCAGATCTGTTTGTCCCCGTAGCCGACACCCACCTGACTGCATATCCGGGTGTCTTTTCACCTTCTGACTGTGTCCTCGTTCTCACAGGGAGACGATGACGCAAGTACGGTATTCACTTGTCAGATACCGTCCTGTACTTCACCAGTCTCTTCATCGCTTGTATACATGTGTGCCTTGTTCATTCTTACTCCCGCATGTTATGTGTGCCCTAGATCTGTCGCCATATCTTTGTGTCTACACTTAGGACATACTTTGTACTAAGTATAGGGGGGTACACACCGCGTTGTTCTTTCGTCGTTCAGTTTCGTCACTCCTGTTGTTGCCTATACTTAGGGATATCTCACCCTAAGTATAGGGGGAGTGATGCGTATATTCTCCACGATCTTTTCGTCTATCTGTATATATCTCTCTTTTCTTCTTTTCTTCTTTTCCTTTTCTATCTTCTGTATCTAAATAAAAGGTGTCGCCCCATGTATACTTAGGACATACTTTGTCCTAAGTATAGGGGGCGCACCCCTGATTTGTTAATTATTTGATATGTCTATTCCCACCCTTGACCCTCCCTGCTTTGTGTACAGTCTGATATACTTAGGATTACTTGATCCTAAGTATAGGGGGGACGGTCAATTTCTATTTCCTTCATTTATTATTTCTATATTCTTTAGACTTGTCTATACTCAGTTGAGTTATGTCTTCTCTTTTCTTTTTTTCGATCTATGAGGACATAGCTCAAGCTAAGTATAGGGGGGTGTATATACTCTGTATATACTTTAGCCATAACTCGTACTTTCATATAATTATGAATAAAAATGATATAATTCAATAAGTAATAATGCTTTTTATTCCTCAGATTCTTTTTATATATACTGATTAATAAATCAGGTCAAAAATATTTTTGTAAAATGATTTGAACTGTTTGGAAAAATTTTTGTGAAATATTTTCAATCTTTGTAAAAATATTTTGATTGCAAAAAAATCTTATATTTGTGTGAAATAAAGGATTTGAAAACCTATTTGCAAATGATTGTGAAGACATTTTGTAAAAATATTTGGAAAATGTATATATATTGTTTGAAAAATCTTTGCAAAATGGCTTTCAAATGTTTGTAAATCTTTGCAAAAATTATTTTGTACTATAGTTTTCAAAATGATTTTAAAATAAATTTGAGGAATAAAAGCATCATGAAATAAATCATAAATAAAATACATTGAATTCTTTATCAATTGTGTATGCACCTAAATAAATCACTTTCATAAAACCTGTGAATTCTTTAAGTCTTGTAAAATAAAGCGGCACACCCATGTAAATAGTTGTACATATTTTATACTGTGAGTGCCAAAATTCTTTTATTTACAAAAATTCTTTGTGTAAAAATTTTTCTCTTTGTTTTCAAATTCTTTGAAAAATTGCATTATTCTTTGCATATTTGTAAATAGCATTTGCATAGCATTTATATTCTTTGATTGAGCTTGATGATTGAACTAGTCCAATAAAGTCGAAGATTGGAGCTTGGTTGGACCTTACTGCACCTAACTGCACTGGAACCTTATGGGAACTAAGTTTAAGGTACTTCAGGTCTATTCAAACTTAATTCTTTGAGAAATCAGGACTGGGTTCAAGTCACCTCAGTGGACTAACTAGAACTTTTCGAGACACACGCACGACTCTTGTCGGCCGTGACCTCACTTGGACACTTGCACCTTTCACTTGGCTCAACTCAGTTGGAGTGGTGAGGGGGTTGGATTTGCCAGTCTGAGACGCACACGAGTGGAAACATTCGTCCTCGTCTAGGGAGGGAAGTGCAGCCCAACCTGATCCAGTTTCAATGAAGTTGAATGACAGGAGAGTGTGGGTTGCAATAAAGCTTCAAAAGAGGGATAGTCTTCTGGCTCAAGAGGAAAAAGTCCTTACGTAAATGCTGCTGTAAATAGTATGTTGAAAAAAAGAGAGGAAAAAACTCCAAAAAAGTGGACAGGCTTGTAAAATAAAAAAATAAAGTGCCTGCGAGAGTATGTATATATGTTGTATAGAAAATAAGCAAGCTTAAGGATCAAAGTTATACCATGTGAGCCTGTAGCTGGATGACTTGACTACACTGGTCTTGCATCCCAGGATAGGTAGCTACACTGGCTACCGTCCATTCTTTTCCTCCCTCTCCTCTTGAGTTGGATGCCACTTGAACTTAGAACGGAATACCCCGCTCCTTGACGGTAGAGGGCTGGATTGGGGAATCATTGGGTTGTCATTCTGGAGAAGTCAGTTCCTTTGTCATTTCAGTTGGGGGAGAGCCACCATCACTTACACCGTACAAGTCAGCTTCATAGTCATAAGGGTTTGCGTATGATGTAGGCTAGTTCTGACCAGGCTATTGAGGTGATTTGAACCGAGTTCTGTGACTCTCGAAGGCTATTGTGTTTTAAATTTGGTTCCCGACTAGGTTCTGCACACATTTTCACACCAAGGTCTAATCCGAGGATTTTGTACAGATGAGTTTAATAATCATGATCAATTCAATTTATTCTTTGAATTCTTTATTTTTTGCTTTTTCTTTTCTTCTTATTCTTTGTTCTTTTTGTACTTATTGCATAAGTATTTGCTAGGGACTAGCAAAGGCAAGTATAGGGGGATGATGAATCCCGATTCATCATTCTTTATTCTATCATTTTGGCCTTAAAAACCCCAGCAAATGCATGAAAATAACCTCAATTTGTACATAATAGCATTCACTATTTATTGTATTAAGTGTACATAAAATAAGGTTTTTAATGCCAAAATCATAGAATAAAGAGAAGAAAAGAAAAAGGAATAAAATATTGCAAATATTTTATGACCCGAATCCTGAGACCAAGGCCAGCATGGAATTGGTCGACAAGGAATAAAGTAGGGGGAGATAAGGGCCAATAATACAATAAATACCTCATTTATTCATGCATTCATTTATGCATTTTTGACACCTATTTTGTACATAATTATTTATTCACCAAATGAAGAAACTTTGTACATGAAAGTTGTAGATAATAATGTAAATAAAATTATAAAATTGAGTTTGTATAAAAATAATACTCAGAGTACATTCTATACACAGAATAAAAAGCCAAAATCTCAACTTCACAGACCCATATCTTGCAAATAAAAACTTCAAATCACCCAAACTCACCTTTAATTGTATATAACTTTCTAAGAACTATTCAATGAAATTGGTTTCATAATTTTTGGAGTTCGTCTGTGAAAGTTAGGTTTTTGGCCCCTATTGTACAATATACCCGAATAAAATATTCAATTTATTCATCATTCAGTATTTCTATAAATTTATATTTTTAGAATTTTGTAAATAATATATATAATACATGTACATATTAAAATTAACAGAAAACCAAAAAGAATTTGTAAAATAAAATAAGCTTATGTAATACATAGGCAAAATACCTATGTTAAGTATGTACATAAATAAAAGGGGATTTAATTCTTTTATTCTTTATTCATCTATATTTTTATAATAATGTAAATATTATTTATAATTTATTAAAAATACAAATTCAAAATAACAACAAATAAAATACATTAAATAAATAAAATGTATATAATATATAGGTAAAATACCTATAAGTATACCTACATACAACATACACCTATTTATTTAAATATGTAAATAAACTCACAAAAATTAAATAAAAATATATTTATACTCACAAAAATAAGTTATAAATTTATAAAATAAGAAACTTAAATAATACAATAAAAATAAATAAAATAAAAATAAATACATATAAATATACTTAAAAATACATTATTTTAATAAAACCATAATAAAATACTTCAAAAAATAAATAAAAATCATAAATAAAAACTACATTAATTTATAAACATTTTCTATTTTATAAGCAAAATCTAATTAATTCATTTATTAGGTTAAAATAAAGAGTCAAATTCGGGCTGACATGGACCAATCACAGCCCTGCCAATGTTGACCACGGTCAACTGTCCCCTCAGCCTCTGCAGCCCGTCAAATCTGTCCAACCTTGCATTTTCACCATATTTTCCCGATCAACCTGTCGCTCCAATGACATCGGTCCCTTCATGGAAATTACTCCCAAAACATTGTACATACACGCCCATGGCTTGTTTCCTTTGTATATAGCTTTGAATCCTTATTTTTGGCCGGACAATAAGGGCTCCCATTATGTTCGAAAATAAATCAGCCTCCAGCCCGCCAGATCTGTCAGACCCCCCGTCTTCTCCCATTTTTCCCGGCTGCCCCGTCCATCGATCCTTGCTTCCTTCACAAGAAATGCTCCTGGTATCTTGTACATCCACGCCCCCATGTTAGATCTAATGTATATATCACTGATTCCTTATAATTTGCCGGTCAATAAGGGCGCATACACATGTTTATAAATAACCCATCTTCCTCCTCCAAATTTTTTTGGCCATTTCCCTAGCACTAGAGCTCCCACTTCGGCCTAGTGTGCATCCATGTGACAGGTGGAGGTCCCCTAAAGGTTGTGGAAGCTCGCGGAGGAAGGAGATGTGCCCACGGCGGCGCTCCGGCAGCCGTCCTGCTCCCTGGAGTTTCTCCAGGTATAAGAGCTGCGCGTTTACGTTTCTAGGTAGATTTTTATTCCCGCATTTTATTTCTGCATTTTATTTCGCCTTTAGTTCAGTAGCATAGGGTAGATTAGTTAATTCGAAGTTCGCCCGAGCTCCGCTCCGGCGACTTCTCCACCGTGCCATCGACCAATTCTCGACTCACTTTCACCTCTATTTCACTCCCCACCATCTTCTCCACCTCCGAGTCACCTGAACCCAACCAGATCTGCTCTAGATCTGCGAAACGAAGCTCCTCCATTGCCTTCCGCTGGAGCTTCTCCACCCATCATCATCCCCTTGCTTCCAGCTTCAAACCCCGGGTCGAGGAGAGAGACCTCGAGCCCCTCTACCTTCCTGTGCAGGTTAGGTGCGTTGAAGAGCACCAGGAGACGATTCCAAGGCCGGATGAGGTACCTGGAGCTGCGTTCCTTCTCCGAGCTCGTGGCGCCGCTCCAGGGTACTTCGGTCCGATCCATCACCTCCAGCAGATCAAGCAACCTCCCAGGAAGCTTCTGGGACCTTCAAGTGCATCGATGACCGGCGGAGGAGTGAGATCGAGGAGGAAGAAGCTCGCCCCGGCGAGCTTTCTTCCCTGTTCTTCCAAGCCAGCCCCTTGCCATTGGATGAAGATCAAGGCCCCAGTTCGAGTGACAGCCGTCCGATGGAGCAGCGCTCAGACCGTCAGATCACCTCAGGTGATCTAATCCTCACCGCCCATCGTCGCTCGGCAAACGTGGAGGCGCCATGTGGATAAGTCACGCATATCAGCCGTAGGATCAAGCGCCTTTGGGGGTAAATTTCACATCTAGACCCTCGCCTTTTTGTATTTAATGTTTAATATTGTAAATAACTTTTCACGTTGTAAATAAAATGTAGATTTTGGTAAAGGACCCCTGCAGTTTCATGTATTTACATTTAGGTCCTTCCGTGCCTCATGTGTAGTCCCACGTGAGGCGCGTGAATTTTGCAGATATACCCTGGCACCTTTTGCATATTGTAAAATAGTTTTAGAAATTTAAATAAATGTTTATTTCTTCTGGTATATTTGCACTGTGGCCCTTGTCCTTTATTTTTATTGCATTTATACCCCTGCCAGGCTGTTTAATTTTTGGTGTCTATTATGTATTTATTAAAAATAGCTATTTAGCTCCTAAAACCCCACAAAAATTAGGTTAGATGTTTCATGCCTCATACTTTCACGCCACATGTCCATGTTGCATTTTTTACATTTAACCTAATTATTAAAAATGAAAAAGGAGCCCTTTTTGCACTGTTTAATTTATAAAATACAAAAAAATATAAAATGTTTTTGAAAAATTCCAAAAATATTATATATGGTATATCTATATATATTGAGTCCAGAAAATGAAAAACCCTAAAAATAGAAAAAGAAAATATAAAAATATCAAGAAGCTTCGAAATCCTAAAAAAATATAAAACCCTTCAAAAATATCAAAAAATATGTTTTCCTATTTTATAATTATCTATATATTATTATTAATGTATTAAAAGTAATTTGGGTAATTTTGACACTTATTGTATAATTTTAAAACCCAAATTTATTTCGTCCTATTTAATTAGTCCCATATTAGGGACATTTTTGGAATTAAAAATACATAAAAATTAGCAAAATTCCAGAAAAATAACATAAAAATTAGAAAAAATATAAAAACCCTAAAAATATTATACTTAATATATTTTGAGTATGTATATATATATCCATATACTACATTTCTCTCTCTTCTCTTATACATATCTATATATATATCTATATTATATAATTCAAAATATAAAAAGAAAATAAAAAAATACAAAATATAAAAACTAAATAAAAATCATAAAACAAAAAAATAAAATAAAAAATATATATATTAAAGACCCACAAAAACAATAAAGAATTGTACATGATCATTGAATTGAATAATTGCACAATCTATTCCATCATACAACCATTCGCCTCCCAGTGTTCGACCTCTACCTGTGCTTACACCTATACACGTCTACATGTAGAGTTATAATAAATTTTAACTCCACATTTTTTATATTCATTGCATATATTTCTTGTGGGTTAATTGTTGATTGATTTGAGGATTATTGAGCGGTCACCGCATCGACTGGATGTCTTGCGTTCTGAGATATCTAGACCCTCGATTATTCCCTTTCATCAACATGTCAAGCCAAATCCGTTCTTGGTCTTGGATGGAAGTTCCATAGTGGTTTATTGAAAAATGAGTGACATGTATGGGTTTTTTGCTTTTAATAATAGGTTTGTGGTAAAGAATATTCAATGTATTTCCACCGTTACCAAGGTAAATTCTGATTTTTTGCAAGCGAAATTGAATCGGATTTCATCAATACCCTAACCTTTTCCCCTAACAAACATAATGAATTAGAAAATGAATCATTGAAAAGGAAATCTACCTTTCCTTGGAATATTCTTGTCAGGACATGAGAAATCTCCATGCCATGAAAGTCAACGCATTCACATGCCAATCAAATATTTATTGCATCCTAAAAACGAAGAAGGACCTTACTCAACACCACCGAGGTTGCCTTTCAACACTTCAATATCGACAATCATGGTTTTTAAAATTCATGTGTAGAAGGATTTTAAAATTCATATATGTAGATAGAGTGGTAGAAGATTTTATCTTGCACCCCTAACCTCTACAGTGTAATCACTTATCATATTGTAGCTTATCATGAAAAACTGTTATTATTTTGGGATAATGGAAAGACATCCTCCATCCAACCATGATTTAAGAGTCAAAAGTTGGAGGGAGAAAAAGAAAATAAAGCCCTAAAAAATATGACCACCACGCTTAGCTGCCTCCCAACAGTACATTGATCGATATATAGTGCCTCCCCCAACCCATAGGGGAGAGAGAGAGAGAGAGAAGCGGCCCTTTCGCTCGAAACAGCGTTCTTGGTCGGCGCTCTTCCGTCGTTCCTCTGATCCCTGTCGGTGAGGCTATCTATATTCTCGTGTAGTTCTCTCGATTGGATTCATGTTGGATTCTGGGTTCTCAGTTGTTTGTGTCGTTTCGTCTGAATTTTTCTTTTTGGGTCGACTTTCGGGGTTTCGTTGTTTTTTTCTTCCGGAATTGAGTTTGTGTTGTTCGTGTGGTTAATGTGTTCTTTGATACGTGATCTATGTTGTTTGTGGGATTTCGTGCGAATTCCGATATGGGTACTTCTTGATTTTGAGGTTTCGTGCGTTTCTGGATATCTGTTGTTTGGTTGTTTTTGAGCTTCGAGGCGTTTTTTTTGGGTTTCTGTTGTCTGATTGGTTTAGTGGTTTTTTAATCCGGGTTCTGACTCATGTGATTCCGAGTGAATTCTGATTCGGAGAAGTATTGGCTTTGAAATGCAGTGTGAATTTTGGCCTGTTATTTTTGTTTTTGGAATTAGAGTTTTTTTGTTGGATTCTGGTTCATGTTGTTTGTTTGAATGATCCTGTTATTTGTTTGGGATTTATGTTGGTTATGTAATTTAATTGAATTCTGATTTGTGCAACGTTTTGGTGTCTGGATCATGTGCATTTTTCTGCAATGTTCAGTTTGATTTCGAGATTCAGTTGGTTTTTCAATCTTTGTTCTCGGTGCTTGTATGATTGCTTGTGTTTTAGGACTCGAATTTGTTGTTGTTGGTGTGATTTTGTTTGCATTCTCATAGGTTATTTCTTGATTTTAGGAACTGGGATGTTTTTTTAATAAATATGTTTCGGATTATTTAAGATCTAATTTGTTTTCTTCCTCATGGACTTATGATTTCTCTCTCTGTTTGCGTGTGTTTTTGTCTGATTTAAGATCATTTATCTCGGTGCACTGCTTTTTGGGTGATTTCAAATCAGTTGTGATTGTATTTCATCTTTAATTTTGAGATTCTGAGCTACTTGATGTTCTTCTGGACTTGGAGTTCTGTTTTTTTTGTGTGATTGCTTGTGTATACGAGTGGGGTTCTGTGTTATTTTAGTCTTACTCCATATGTTTTCTGACTGCTTGTTGAGGTCCCTCTTGTTGTCCTTTGATTAAATTTGAGCTATCCAATGTTATTCGTTAGGTTTTCTTCTATTCACACGTGATTATATATCTTTTTATTTTAGTTCATAGATTTAAGTGGAGAAGGTGGGGTTTTTACACGATTTATATTTCAATGTGTTGCACATTTTGCTTTGCTGTGCTCATTGCTTGTTTACCAATTAGGTTATAAGAATGGAAGGAAACTTGAGAATTTCCCTTTTTTGCGGGTATTTTTTTGTGCTTTCATGCTTCCTTGCTGATCATGTGTCTTTTTGATTAAGATTGTTAGAATTTATTGAGGTATGGCTGTTGGAGTTTATGTTTTCCTAAGATAGCAACAATCGATCTGGTCGCTTATTGGGGTTTGATGAGTTTAATGTATAAATATTCTTCTCATTGAATGTTATTGGGAGGCTGTGGACCACAGCATATTTTTGTGCATAAATGAGAGAAGATCTTGTGTTTGTGTTGTTTGATGGATCACGCATCCTCACTCGAGGTTTTTCATGCAGTTGTTTGCATCCTTGCAGTTCAAGTTATGATTTTTAGAAATTTCAAGCCACTTTTTCTTCATAAATATTTTGCTGTTGATTTGATACAATTTTGCATGATATATTTTTACACTTCTTTATGTAAGTCATGTATTATGATCACACATGGTCATCCCTTGTATCGAAATCGACGTGCTTATCTTTTATCAGTAAATATTGCAGCCCCTATTGATTCTTTTTTGCAATAAGGCTGGAAACTACCTAATGTTGATTGGCATAGATTTCATAGATGGCTCAACATCTTTTTTGTTCCAATTGTAAATGTCTTATTGATTAATTTTAGTTTTTTTGAGAAAGAGTATGACAGTGCTATATGGTCATTTTTGTTATTGAATATGATACCATGGAAAAATCTTGTTCTAAATAGTTTATTTTCTGTATTAGCAGAAGATGGTTCAAAGTCAGACTGTCAACATTGCCCTCATGTTGGCCTTCTTTGGAACCTTGGCATTCATATTTGGTGTTGTTGCTGAGAACAAGAAGGTACGCTAACCTGTTATTTGGCAAAGAAATTGTGCACTCATTTTGCAATAATAATTATGAGTTTTTGGGTCATAGATCATAAAGTGCTCACAAGAATTTGTTTACTTCCACTATTAAATAAAATAACTGTTTTTTTTATTTCTTATGTCATGTTAATGTTGGAATCTGTACACCCTTTTTTAAGCAAGAAGAGTCCTTCTCTATATTAGTGATGCAGCGTGGGACCAAAATATAGGGCCAAATATTTATCTATTTTTAATTGTCAATTTTATTTACATTTTTAAGTTGTCGTAATTGTCTAATTAAATAATTGAGATCGCCTGTGATCTCAACGTTTATTTGTAGATTTAATTTTGGTCAATTAATTAGTTAGAGTCCAATTAGGGTAATTAGAGGTCAATTTGAATTTTAAATTTGTCAGGGTCAAATTAGGATAAGTTTGTTGTCCAATTTAAATTGATTTCTATTTTTGTAACCCCATCTCTCCTATATAAAGAGATGGTAGTCCTATGTATTAGTCAGTAAGTATTAATGAAATATTGAGATTTATCTCTCTCCTTTCTCCTCTCCCTCTCTCTCCACGCGATCTCCGCGGTTCTCCTCCTTCAACCTCTCGTATTCCAGACGAGTTCTTCTTCTCAACTCCTCTACTTTTCTTCTACCATCGAAAAATCCACTGTCAAATCTATTTCCCGCGCTGCGCCGAATTCCATTTTGCATCATTTGGTATCAGAGCATGGCTTACAGATCGTCCCCACGATCTGACGATCCGTCCAGATACTCGCGCCGACATGCATCAAGAGACCATCGCTCGTCCGACAGAAAACGACGAGCCAACGACGACTACGACAAGGAGACGGAGCGCATGTTACGTGATTTGCATCACTTGCAAACCACAATCCACTCTGAGTTTCGAGCCCTTGTGGCCAACTTCGAGGCCTTATGCGCCGTCCAATCAAAGCCGTCAACCGTCGAAGCCGTTGCCGCAAGTTTTAACGACGAAAAACTCGCCGTGGAAGCCGATCAGGCCGCTGTCCAGACCGTTTTAGAAGGAAAAACTGAAGAAACGGTGACTGCCCCGGAGGTTTCAGATCAGGCCCCAACACCACCGACGTCCACGATGACAGCCCCAACCCCCGCAGCGGTTCCCCAAGCTGTCCAGCCCCTCACCGCACCGCCGGAGGCCCTTCACGCAACCCTTGCGGTTCCCGTTCCGCCTCAAGCGGCTCCAGACCCGCCACCCCGCCACCCTACGGCCCCTTCCCTCCCCACTCCCTTCCTTACCCCGGCGCCCTGCCAACACCGCCCGCTTCCCCCCATCACGATGGTGCGCCGCCAACCATCGCGTCCCCATCGCCCCACCCCCGCGCGCCAAACTCCTCCCTTCCGCCTCCCATACTCCGGCCGCTCCCGCGGCCCCTTCAGCACCCCGCGTCACCGCCTGCCCTGGCCGCGCCCCTTCAGCGCCCCTCAGCGCCACGACAGCCCTCGCGAAGCCACCTTCTGCGCGATATGCGCACGACGCTCCGAGACCTAACCAAAGGCCCGAAGATTACGGGATGTCAATCCCACGGATTGAGGGTTGAGAAATTAAGTGGGGAAAATTACAGAGAAACCCCCCCCCTCGACATGAGTTTTTATATAAAGGGTAAAGTGAAAGGCCACTCTCTCAATATGGGTTCAATTGAAGGGGTACGAAAATTGCAGAGACGCCCTCCAATTGGAAAGAACTACAAACGTAACGTTGAAAGGGATCGAATTGGAGGAAACTAAAGCCACAATTCAAGGATGAATTCTCCAACGACACATCCACATCACGCAATTCGTCAGGAGACGAATTTTTTAAAGCGGAGGAGAGTTGATGCAGCGTGGGACCCAAATATAGGGCCAAATATTTATCTATTTTTAATTGTCAATTTTATTTACGTTTTTAAGTTGTCGTAATTGTCTAATTAAATAATTGAGATCGCCTGTGATCTCAACGTTTATTTGTAGATTTAATTTTGGTCAATTAATTAGTTAGAGTCCAATTAGGGTAATTAGAGGTCAATTTGAATTTTAAATTTGTCAGGGTCAAATTAGGATAAGTTTGTTGTCCAATTTAAATTGATTTCTATTTTTGTAACTCCATCTCTCCTATATAAAGAGATGGTAGTCCTATGTATTAGTCAGTCAAGTATTAATGAAATATTGAGATTTATCTCTCTCCTTTCTCCTCTCCCTCTCTCTCCACGCGATCTCCGCAGTTCTCCTCCTTCAACCTCTCGTATTCCAGACGAGTTCTTCTTCTCAACCCCTCTACTTTTCTTCTACCATCGAAAAATCCACCGTCAAATCTATTTCCCGCGCCGTGCCGAATTCCATTTTGCATCAATTAGGGAAGCCTATTTTGTGTTAGGTACTGATTCTAGAAAATGCAGCATGGCCTGGCAATAGGGAACACACACACACGCACGCGCGTGCGGGCATATATATATATATATATATATATATATATATATATATATATATATATATATAGCTTTTGAAACTACTTCGTATTTGATTTTCCTATCTTTCCAAATATAAGACTTTTGAAATCATTGACTGTTGCTGTTGTTTGTTATGAGGAGTTGAAGGATGTCGTTAGCCTGTTTGAGTATGATCTGATTAATGTTGGATATTCTGCTAACACATTTTACGACAGTTTAGTTTACAGTGATGGATTAAGTATGAGGAGTTAAATCTATTGGACATCGTTAGCCTATTTGAGTATGATCTGATTAATGATGGATCTTTTGCTAACTCATTTTAGGAGAGTTTAGCTTACAGTGATGGATTAAGCTATTTATGAAATCACTGTAGATTTTCATCATTGATGACCTACTACATTTATATTTAGTTTAAATAACTCCATACAAATTAATCATGCTTCTAGATTATCTGTGTTCTTTCATGTTTGCTGCCCTTGGTGGTTCTGATTTTTTCTTGTCAATTTCGGCAGCCTCCAATGGGAACAATCATTCATGGGAAAGGAGGTGTCATCATATGCAGATATCCAAACGATCCAACTGTTGCATATGGAGTATTGTCGATTGTAACATTGCTCATAACAGCAGCTGTAGGGCTTCTCTCTGTCTTTTACCCCTATAAAGGAAAGAAGGTTCCCACTGATGCTCTTTTCAGCAGCACAACACTCATGGTCTTTTTCACCATTGCTGTGTAAGTAAATGCATTTTATTTTACCTATGAGCTATCCAATTGCTTTCTCGTAGATTTAATATTACCTTGCAATTTTCCCAACCACTATGAGACTATGAAACCAACATTGCCTTATACTTTGCAAAAAATTTTCTACTGTGGATAACACCATTCCGATAAATTACGAGTTTATAGTGTATGCGTTAAGCATTTTCAGATTGGGAGCTTATTTCTTTCAACCTTTAAAAGCATGAGTTATATTCGACGTCGACAATAATGGATGATTTCTTATATCTTCTAACTGGGACATTGCATTGATTTTAGATGTTGGTCTAATCCTTTCTATATTAGTGGAAAAACACAACCAAAAAGGCAATACAAAAGGCACACTATTTACGTGGAAACCCTCTTCAAGAGAGGGAGAATTACCTTTCGAAAAAAGAGGGAGAATACCTTGAGAGAGAGAGAGAGAATACCATGGGAATGATGGCCTAGTAGACTCCCATGGGTTGCTATATTTTCTCTTCTAATCCTGAACAAGTTGGGCATCTGCAGTCTAAACGAGTCATTATCCAAGATCCATTTACCAAAAACATTAATTCACTCTCCATAAGTTCGACATGGATATCAGTCATGCTCATCTTATTTACATTTATCTCATGTTGCGTAGTGGGAAGGTTTTTGGAGAATATGTAATCGTTATCAATCGACAACAACAACAAAGCCTTTTCGCACATTAAGTAATTGGCTACATGGATTCTTTGCCTCCATTAAGATCTATCTTGGGTTGTTCTCGGGCTTAGATCCGAAAAACTAAGATCCCTTCGTATAGTTTCATTCTCATACTTCTTGGGCCTTCCTCACCCTCTCTTAGTCGGCTCAACATCCCATAACTCGCATCTCCTAACTGGTGCATCGACTGACTTCCTTTGCAAATGGCTAAGCCACCTTAAGCAATTTTCTCGCATCTTATCCTCAATTGGAGCTACACCAACTTTCCTTTTGATTGCATTATTTTGAATCCAATCTTTACGTGTGTCCACACATCCACCTTAGCATTTTCATTTTTGCTATTGTCTTTCTCTGCACATGTCTATCGTTCATAGGAAAACATTTAGATCCGTAGAGAATAACAGATCTCACGACAGCTTTGTAAAATTTTCCTCTGAGTTTCAAAGGAATTTTCTTATCATAGAGAATAACAAAGGCTCTTATCCACTTTAGCCTACCTGCATTTATTATATTAGTAACATCTCCATCAATTTCCCCATCATGTTGCAAAATAGATCCCAAGTATTTAAAAGAATCTCTCTTCTGAATATTATCATCATCAATCTTGACATCGATTCTTTCACCATTGTTTCCATCAAAAGTGCACCCCATATATTCAATCTTAGCCATACTTATACGAAATCCTTATGTCTCCAAAGCATGTCTCCATACCTTAAGCTTCCCATTTTTTCCAATCAATTAACACAATATCATCAACAAATAACATACATCAAAGTATCTCATCATGAATGTGATTTATTTACTCATCCATAATCAAAGTAAAAAAGAATGGACTCAAAGCTAAACTAAGATATCTCCATTGTTCTCCTCAGAAAGTGGATGACTTCAATAGTTGAGCGATCTGGCATGATACAAGATTGACTTTCTTTTACTTTGGAAACTTGCCTCAGCCTTCTTTTTTATCACACGTTCCCGGATTTTCATAATGTGACACATTAACTTGATACCTACGTAATTTGAACAGTTTGAGTATCTCCTTTGTTCTTATAAAGAGGTACCATGATGCTTCTTCTCCAATCTTCAAACATTTTCTTGCTTCACCTAATAACATTGAATAAATTTGTAAGACAAGTCAAATCACTCTCAACCAAGGTTTTTGAAACCGAACCGGACACCGAACCGGAAACCTTGCTGAAATGGTCGGATCGGGTTGAACCATGTAATCAAACCGGTTCAACCGGATGATGACGTCATCATTATTTAAAACCGGATTAAACCGGACCGGTGAAAAAAAAGTGGTTGAACCGGTTAAGCAAACCGAAATGAAATAATATATATAATATAATATACACTTAAATATACTAGAAATATATATAATACATAGATAATGTATATATTTCACACTATACATAAAGTTTTTCTTATACAACATCAAATGTCATACATATCATACATATATATATATTATTTGGACTAAATGTTGTATAACATGATAATAGTTTACTTATATTTAAAACCCAATACATTAAAAAGTTGCCTTAGCGTAGTTGGTTAGAAGTGTCAAATAAGTAACCAAAGGTCATGAGTTCGATTCCCACTATCAACAAAATTTTTAAATAATTTAAAAATTAAATGCGGTTCAAATTCGGTTGAACCTGGTTAAACCGGGTCAAAAAAATAGGTTGAACCGAACGGGTTAACTAAAATTGAAATTATCGAACCGAACCGGCCTAAACCGGTTAACCGGACCGGTCCAGGCCCGGTTCACTGGTCGGACCGGTCGAACCGGCCGGTCCGGTCCGGTTTCAAAAACATTGCTCTCAACTAAAACTCTCCATACTTCTATAGGATGTCATCAGGTCCTATACATTTCCTAGGTCTCATAACTTTAAAAGCCTCGTCTACTTCTTTCCTTTGTATTCATTTATAGCTTGCACGATTCAAATAACTTTCACCACTAGCTAGATCTCCCAAAGTGATCTCTCTATTTCCTTATGAAAAGCTTATGAAAATATCGCTTCCTTCTAGTCTCTATATCTTTCTGAGTAACAAACACATGACCTTCCTCATCCTTAATGCATCTCACTTGAGAAAGATCTTTGGTCTTTCTTTCTCTTGCTTTGGCCAACTGAATATATCCTTCTAGCCATCCTTAGAGACGAGATTACTGTACACAACTTCATAAAGCTTTTTTCTTAGCTTTGCTTACGCTTCTGACTATTCTGAATATATCCTTCTTTGCTTCCTTGTTCACTATTTTGTAGTTTGTGACACTTTCCTATGTTCTATCTTTAGACATAGCTTTAAAGCACACTCTTTTAATTTTGAGCTTCTCTTGCACATCTCCACTCTACCACCAGAGAAGTAGAGAGCATTCTTTTTGCCTGGAGGTCCTCCCTTTGACTCGCCTAGCATCTCTTTGGCTACTCTTTGATACAAGATGCTACTGCCTCCCACTTCTTGTTTGCACTTCTGTTACAATCCCAAGATAAGTCTTCTAAAACCTTCTCCTGAAGCTTGATTGCTTCAATTGATGATTCCACCATCTAGTATTAGTGATCTTGGGAATTATCCTTTTCTTTACCAATCCTTTTATTTGCACATCCATGACTAACAAGTAATGTTGGGTTGTCAAACTTCTTCTCTGATTACTTTGCAGTCTTTGCAACATAACCGATCTCTTCTCTCAATGCCAAGTAATCTATCTGTGTTCTAGTCGAGCCGCTCTTATAAATACTTAAATGCTCCTCCCTCTTCTAGAATAGAGTATTTGATATGAAAAGATCATAAGTCGTTACAAAATCCAGAATGACATTTCCCTCTTCATTTCTATCCCTCTTCATGCAATGCCATACATCGAGTTGACCACAAGATGAGAATGATCCACCTTGCTTGCCAAAGGCACGAAGACCGAGTGAGTCAAGATCACCTTGTCGACTAACTGAGAAATGTCTATTCCATGCAACCACTATTCCCCACGAGCTTCCATTAGCCAAAACAACTCTGAACTCGTTAAGATACAGACCTGATGTGGAACTCCATCTCACCGATTCCCAAGAATCGATTTTGGTCTCTTCAATGCAAGCAATATCGGTCTTCCACTTAGCCAGCATGGACTCAACCGCCAACCGTTTATCTGGCTGACCCATGTCCCTCACATTCCATGTTACGAGTTTCATTGGGAAATTGAGGGGGAAGCGCCCGCCATATATACCCCAACTGTTAGTGCAATCTCCTGCCCATAGCGCCTCTCTACTTTATTTTCTTTACTCCATCCTACCATAACACTACAAAGCACCCCTTTATCAGTATCAACATCAACATTCATTACCATCCTTTCCATTTCTGCCTTAGAAGCAACAATCATCTCCACATGATTAGATATACTCCCCTGCATAGTACCCCTACTACCCCTTCTCGAGTCATCATCGACCCCTCTTTCACAGATCCAAACCCAGCCTCAGAACCCTTTACTCCTACAACTGCTCGATTACCCTCCACCGATATGGATTTCCATTACGAAGCACTTGACCGACGATGCTGAAGGTCAGTAACTACATCATCAAATTGGATGCCAACCCATCAAAAAATAGTTCGTCCTGGTTGCGCTGCATCAAATCCCGGTGCTCAGTGCCCTTCCTATGCTTCTTTTGACGTAAAGATGTGGCCACTCTTCTTAAAGGGCTCGACCTCCCTCCATTTTTAAAGCCATCCCCACCCCTTCTAGCGATAACACAAACACGATAAGAGCATGGAGCTCCCCAGCACCTCTGTTGGTGGAGACCGCAACCACCACCCTGTGCTTCGGAGATGCCATGACCCTCGTAAGATCAGCTCCCCTGACCGAGGGTGTCTCAAGAACAAAGCCTGAGTTCGGTATCACCACAAGTTGCTGAAGACCTTGGGGTGATGGAGAGATCGAATCCCTCCTCGATTCAAAGCCAATCTCTATGCTTGAGAGATCCGTAGATGGGCCAAGATTGCAATCGTCTTCTGGTGAATGATCGTGCTCGAGTAGAGAATCGGCACATCCAGAACAAGGGGGTCTGACAAGCACCTAGTCCGACTCCCACTCGGCTTAGCACTATTGGGTTAGGTTTAAAACCTGAACTTAAGTCAATTCTTGAGCCACCAACCAATGCATCTCTCATGAGTCCCGAGGCAGCACTAATGGATACCCCAAGGCGACCGTTTGGTTTCGTCGCCTTCAGAGCTGGTGACCATCGAGCTTTTCTCCATGTGACACAACCCTTGGGCTCCTCCGACCACTGACGACGCCAGCCCTATGTTCCACCAACTTCCAAAATCACCAACCACATGGACATCGACCTCCGGACTATCCACATTGTCGCCCCCAAGTGGGGTTGGGGCTTTCTCCCCTTCATTACGAGCACCACCTTCGAGCCCTCACTCGGCCTCATGCTAGAGTTGCACACCTCCAAGACCTCATCAATATGCTTCAAGGTCTCCCATAGGATTTTGATCCTTCTACACCTCAGCGGCACTCCGCCTATAGATAGCTTCCAAGTCAGTTCCTCATCTCGAGCACCTCCATCTAGGAATCTAGGCCTTCGCCACGAAATTGCTCCTCTTGACTCCGATGATAAGGCTCCCTCTAATGCCCTTGCGATCACCTCCCTCACACCCTCGGATGACAAGCCTCTAACACAGAGGGCTCTACCGTGCAACTAGACAATGCCGACACAAGGGCTTCCTCCCTTCAACATCATCAGCCTCTCCCACAATCTTCACAAAGCCTCCACATCACCTTTTCCCACCACAAGCCCGTCCAATGGGTGCTCCTTCAACGCATGTTTTGCCAGTTGCAACAGTAGCCTTCTGAACTCACATCAAACAAGTCCACAAGAGGGGATATTGTCATCGCCACTAATCGATCTGTAATCGCCTCGATGATCGCAACTTTTGGGTTCATCGTTGAAAGCGCCTTCCTTGACCTATTCCCCTTGCATCACATTCCCTCCGACAATGCCTCGCCTTTCTGCAGCGGAAGCACAGCTGCTTCGCTGCTTTGCATGCCCAGGACATGTGATCAACAACACCAAAATGAAAGCACCATCTCGCAACACCCCTCCTTGGCGTCGACGCTCGTCCCTTTTTGTTTGAGCGACTCTAGGGCCATCCCCCGCTAACTCTTCCATAACCACATCCCCTTGCACCGCTGCTTCCTCTCCCACTATGACGGTGGCTCTACGATCACTAGAGTTGGCGACCTCCTCCCCTCCAGCGCTCTCGCTCCCTCTGCTCCCTCTGCTTCCACTCACCATCCTCCTCATATGGCCCATTTCACCTCCCTCCTGAAAGGTCGAATCAGATGCACACCCTGCTCGAATGAGATCCCTGACCCCAATCCCCTGCCCATCTCAATCTCCTTGGCTCCAGCCTTCTGGAAAGGCCATGAAAGTAGTTTACCAGATCTTTCCCAATCTCCCTTTCCACTCTTTATATGTGAATCACCCACCATCACTGCATGTATCAAATGTCTCCTTTCAATGGACACAACATAGAAGATGTCGCATTCACATCACCTCCCGACTCCACCTCGGTCTGGATCTTTGCTTCCTCAACACCGCCCTCTTCTTGCCCTCCACCACAACAACCTCATCATCTCTCACTCTCCTTCAGCTTTTCCTCAGATAAATCCATGGAGTCCTTGTCCAGTCGAACAATCTTTGCCTCCGCCCTCGATTTGTTGGCCTTCCTCCTCTCCCTCACCTCCCGCTTCACAAATCCTTCTTTATAGGCTCATCGGCTTCTGAACCAAGCAAGCTGCCACCGACCCAACATATTCCACTGATTGCCAATGCTTAGCAACAAACTCATGGAAACCATCTTCGAGCATCCAAACCCGCTAAAATATGAATAAAGTACACATATTACCCACCTCACTCGAGTCCCAAACAAAGGGAGGGTGGTCCGATTTGGATTTGAGAGTGAGAGGAAACCCCACACATAGGAAACATTTGCAACACTTCAGAGGATACCAAGAAGCGATCCAACCTTGATCGTGAGCTCGAATTTCTTAATGTGTACTTAATGTCAGTTGCGTCAACTATTTTCAACTGCAAGTCCCCAATGATCTCCACAAAAGCCTCCAAATCAGGATCCTACCCCCCATCAAATTGGGTCTATCCGAAGAGTACAAAGTAACATTGAAATCCCCGACGACAATCCAGGCAGTCCAAGAAGCGATCCAACCTCGAATGTGAGCTTGAATTTCTCCATGTGTGCTTAATGTCAGTTGCGTCAACTAATTCCAACTGCAAGTCCCCAATGATCTCCACAAAAGCCTCTGAACCAAGATCCTACCTCCTCTCAAACTGGGCCTATATGAAGAGTAGGATGGAGCATTGGGCTCGACCCGACCCAACCCGGGAAAGCCCGACCCGGGCCCATGATTTTTTCTCGGGCTGTGGGCCGGGTCGAGGCCCGGAAAAATGGTGAAAACGTTGACCCGGGCCCGGCCCAAAGCCCGCTACTGTGGGCTCGGGTTCGGGCCGGGCCGGCCCGGTTGCAATATTAATTTTGTATTCATATAGTTATTGTTGTTATCATCTAAATCAAGCAATTTGACAATGTTTTTCTCATGTCGACTTTGAGTGGGTCTCAATGACAAGGAAATCATCCAAACCATACCATTAACCCATTACGATGCAAAACAACGCAGATGACAAATCTTCGTAGAAATGGTAATATACGTATTATAAAAAGCTGAACATGCGGTGTTTGCCTGGTCAGGTACCGACGTACGTGTGGACATGATACACGAGAATAAAAATGCCACATGTTATATAAGTACCACAATAATATATCATCGCAATATTGGACACCTTATTTTTTAATTTCGAAATAAGGTGTCCAATGGTATTTTATAATAGATATATTATTGTGATACCATAAGTATCACAATAATATATCTATTATAAAATACCATTGGACACCTTATTTCGAAATTAAAGAATTAATTTGAAAGCATACCGTCTTCTTCTCTCTATTTGTGTACAAATCTAATCAAGAGGGATTTTCCAATATGATCATGAGCTTTCATGGTTTGGCCTAATTCTCGTGGTTGATCCCATCAAAACAACCAAGCAAACATACGGGCACTATCCAGTATTCCGTACAGCTAATTAGATTATACGTAAACAATATGGTATCCTCCATCTAGATATTAGAATAGAACAGGAGTGAGAGGGAACGCATGTATCTTGAGGGAGATAGGTAGCGTTGGTAGCGTTGGGGTGTGCGTGCTTAGAAGTCGGGCCGGCGGGTTTTTCCGAGTCCGGGTCCAGCCCGGCCCGACTCCACATTTTCAGGGAATTGAAGGCCCGGGCCCGACCCATGTAAATATCGGGTTCAGGTCGGGTCCGGGTTTTGATGGGTTGGGCCCGGGTTGGGTCCGGGTTGGCCCGACCCAATGCTCCACCCTAATGAAGAGTATAAAGTACCATCGAAATCCCCGACAACAATCCAGGCAACATCAAGATAAACCTCCCCCACCTCTCGCAACTGAGCTCATAGGTTATTACACTGCGAATGGTTAGTTGGTCCATAAACACATGACATAGCAGCCTAGAGCATAGTCGCTTGACATAGAGTTCAACCTTTTGCACAAAGCTTTCGGACCTCTCGGATAAAACATCGATTAGATCACCGTCCCATGCAACTACATCTCCAACAACACTGCCAACAACATTAAGGGTCGAGAAATTTGTCATCTGCTTTGGGTCAAAGGACTCCCACAACAAGTCAGACTAGCCGCTAAGCTTCGTTTCTTGAAGCAACATGATGTCTCCAAGCCAATCATTCAGAAGAGATCCCATCGAACCTCTTTTTTCGAGGTCCCCCAACCCGCTCACATTCCAAGAGATTATCGTCATTCAGTACCAACTTTTTTCCTGGTGGATGGTATCACACCCTCTATATTAGCTACATTTACGGAGTCTCTGATTGATGGTTGCACAACCTTTGAAGAACATCATCATTCCATCTAGCCTTCTTTATACACGGTATGCACATCTTCTTCTGAGCAAACCCATTACTGCCCATGCTTGACCTGTCAGATGACCTCTGTGTTACGGTCTTCGAGCTTCTGCATCCGCCACAAGGCCCTTATTCCTAATTGTTAGTGTTGGTAGCTCAGTAAGGACACATTAGTGAATCTAGTTAGGGGTGTGCATGATTTATAGGCTATATGGATATTCAACAAAGAATTCTGGTTCAGGTACCGATACTATTTGACCCGTAGCATGTGGGACTCCAACCCTATCATCAATGGTTACTCATTGGTCGACTTGGAAGCTTAACCCTTTGCCTAACCTTGTGATGCCCACTTTTCTTGCCCCACCAATTTGGTAGGTCCATTTAACAGGGTGCAAATGGTTCGATACATATACAAAACAATGCTATTAAATTGTTATTTGTTTTTACATACAAATACGGATGTGGATTTTAGCGATGATATCATATCTTTAAAAAATAAATACAGATATAAAACGTATACGAAATTGATACAAATAGTATTAGAACTACTCTATAGAATAATTTAAATATGTATGCATTGGATTAGGGCAGGGCGTTGGGCTCGACTTGCCTAACCTGACGCCAACCCGACAAAGTTCGGCCTGAGCCGACCAATTTACTCCAGTCCTTAGGCCGGGCCGAGGTCAAAAAAAAAAATTTACTCCAGTCCTTAGGTCGGGCTGAGGTCTGTGTTTTGACTAAATCAAGGACTCGATCCTGGTCCTGCCTGAAGGCTCGCAGGCCGGGCTTGGGTTCGGGCCACGCTTAGCCTGTCCCACTTATTTTCACAAAAGGAGTTTGTTATCTAAGTGTAGGAAGAAGAATTATATTAAAGTTATTGAAAACATAATTTTTTTTATCAAATTACATGCAGAGGATTATGTAACAACAATTATTTGTTAATTTTTTGCAATATAGGGATGCATGCACGACACATGTACATTGGGTTCGGGCTGGGCTCAGCCTTTTGCCTTTGTTCACGGGTACCCGTGACCCTTTCAAATAATTTGGGCACCCATTAAAATTGGGTACCTATTGGAGCAGGTCACATAAATCAGTACTTGGAATATACCTTTATTTACAAGAAATTGCATGATGATTCAAAAAAATGCATGATTTTTCGAAAACATAGTAGATGAAATTGCATCATACATTATGTTCCATGGATATCGACATGGTTACCCGTGACCTGCTCAAATAATTGTGGTACTCGTTGGGTGGGTTATTATTGAAATGGGATGGGTCGACGACCCATGATCCTGTAATAATGGACCGGCACAAGTCACGAACAAACGGTTCGAGTACCCAACCTGTGAATAACCCCTGAATTTGCATTCCTAGTCTTGTTCTGGCTATTTTGAAGGTACCATTTATCTCATGTGATCCTTATTGGAGGCATATGTAATAAGCATGCTCTTGACTTATCATTCTCATCTCTGATACAATACACCTCAGTAGATAAATTTCCCTTTGTGAGTTTACTGGAGGTAATATGTGCAATTATGTTGTTTGGTACCTTCAGATTGGAGGTGGTCGCAACCTTGAAGTCCCTAAAATCTTCATTCACAGCCATGCAAACCCAACTTGAGAAAGCAAGTGATTAAACAAAAGCAGTGGTACAAATAGTGTCCACATGTGATGGATCAGTGATACGATCGATCACACTGAAAGATGGATGGCAATGCTGATCGATCAAACATGTGAGCCTGATTGATCAAGAAAGGGTCTTGTTTTTTTCAAGAATAGCTGGTGATAGATAACTATATCTGATGTGATCGATTGCAATATCGAGCCTGATGATGTGCCCCTAAAGGTGAAGATGATCAATGTACTTCGATTGATCCGAGGCGGTGAAAAAAGACAAGTAGCAACATGATCTTGAGAAACCAATTGGAATGATCAACAAGCAACAAGTATATATGAAGCCTCGATGCAGGCACAGAAGCCTCTAACGACACTACCAATTTGCATATACAGTCACTGCATATTTGTAAGTGGAGAACCTCCATGAGTCACCCGACCCTCTATTGAAATAGCTCTGGTACTGTGTGTAAAACAATACAACCATAAAAGCAATCGCAAAGACTAATGTTGTACTTGGATACCCTCTTCAACGAGAGAAAAAACCATGCAATGATGACCTTGTAATCTTCCATGGGTGGCTAGGTCTCGCGTATTTGCTACACAAAGAAGGGGTTTGTACATTATTGGACAGGTTAATGGGAATCTGCAGACTTAACTTTCTTGTAGAGATATAGGGATACATACTATTAAATGGGTTTCTTCTCCCCTGGACACCATCTAGTTAGATGTAATAACCAGTTCACGTCTTGCCTTGACTCTTAACATTAACTAACCTTTTCATTGTCTAGTAAAGGAGCATGGAATCTGGATTCATTTACATTATAAACATTTACATTCGAGGTTTTGCTGCTGCATCCAACATTCTTTTTACGTCGTAAAGATTTCCATTTCAAGTTTATTGCTGCAATATATAGATATTTTGGAATGATGAGGATCATTCAGTGTTTCATTATGGTTATGATGACCGATTTGCATATACTTCTACTGTTCTTCTGGAAATGCTTCATGTTGCATTTGCAATTATTCCATAGCATCAGGCCCTTGGTAACTAGCATTTGTTATTGGATTTTCTCTTGTCTTTTGAAAGTTCTAATGTGACACTGCACTCTATTATCAGTGGGGTGACGGTATTCGCGGAAGGTATGATGATGTGGGCCACAATCACTGAGGGACTCCACCGCACCCGCAATGTACACTACAACCCCGATGCCGAGTGCGCCACTGCCAAGACTGGTCTCTTCGGCGGGGCTGCCTTCTTGGCCCTGGATGCTGCGCTGTTCTGGCTAATCTGCCAGATGCTCACCATGAATGCCCGAGCTGATTACCTCGAGGAGGACGATGACCCCAAGGGCGACTATGGCCAAGTTCTTGCTACTGAATATGGATATGATGTCAATGGAGCTGCAAGGGCAGTTGCTTGAGGAAATTTGTTTCAGGGTGGAGAAAAAGAAGTGTAGAAGTGCACCCTCCATTGCATAGGATATTAAAGTTAAAGTCAGTACTGTACATATGCTATAGTCTTATCTGCTTCATGCCAAGAATCATAGCCTCCCATTCTTCTTCAGTGTGCTGTTTCTGGTCCATTGAACTCAGGGGTTGGAATCTACCGTTTCTATTTGCTATATTTTCATTTATTTACTATGTTAATAATTTTAAATATAAATCCTTTCCATAATATTGCCTTTTCCTCCAAGTCAGGAAATGCTATTTTTTGTTTTTCTGATGAAAAGTAAGGTGAAAATACTTTTGAATCTCTAACATGCCCAAATTATAGTTAGCTTTATGTACTCACAAAGTCAGACTGACACTGTACTGTATGTCTCACATACAGGCTTCCCTGAGCTCATGCTAGCTTCTTTTGTCATATTAAATCATAAAGTTGAGAACTTAGCATTCTTTGTCATGTTAAAAAACGAAGCATGTTATTGGGAATCGAGACATAGTTGCACTTTTTGTAATTTTCCCCGATCTTGTAATATATTTGTATTGATGGTGATGTTAATGGGTATTGACATAGAGCCTTCTTTTGAAATGGATATTAAAATAACCGGAATTAATTAAATAGGTATGAGCTTTTGTTATTTAAAAAAACAATCATCTATCGGCACTTGAGGTGTCAATTTGGTGCACCATGCCCAAATCGGTACCTCAAGTGCTGATTTGGGGAGAGTTACCAATTGCTCTCCCAATCTCCCTTATACGTACACCTCATTCCTCATTTATTCCCATTCACCCTCTCCATTCTCCTCCCTTTTTTTCACCCCTCTTTTTAATTTCTTAATTTTCTTCATAATTTCTCTTAGATAATTGATGTTATGCTGCTCTTAGTTAAGTAAGAGCGAATCAAACATTTTCTTTTTTTTTAACAATTTTTTTGCAGGTTTTTGCTGTATAGAGGAAATATATTTTTGGTGGATTTTTAGTTATTATTTTTTTGATCTTTTCATTTACTTTGAAGGCATTTTTCATTCCAGGTAACTTTTATTTTATACATATAAAAATTCAACTTTAATTATTTATGGGATGTGTCATTTTAGTTAAATAATTTTCGTTGCCATTTAAATATTAAATAAATTTTGTCTTTAAATATTCAGATCGTCTAAAAATTGCTCTCTTATACATAGTAATTTAACTAATCATATCATAATATCTGCATAAACATATTCTAATTTATTTATCAAATTTATTTGTAATTAATAATGGAAAAATTAAAATAGTGATGTATTATAAGGAAATATTAATTTCATAAATTAAATTAAAATTTAATTAATTGTTCATGTTTGTGAATGAATATATTGCAAATATTTGATAATTATAATACAGTTATTTATCTTTAAAAAAATTTAGCTTCATTAAATAAATTATCTAGTTTATTAAATTTATGATTTGAAAATAAAAAAATATTTACCCATCTTAAAATTAATTTTAACTTCACAATTAAATTACATAATAGATTAAATTGATAATTAGAGAATTAAAAATTATTAAGTGATTTTAAAAATTAAATTGATAATTGCAATATTTACAGTAGTTAAGTATTTTAAAATAATTATATTTCATGAATTAAATTACAAATTAAATCAAATATTCATCTATGTGTGAATATCTTACACACAATTGAAAATTTACGTGCTTTTTAAAATTAAATTAAATTCCCTTTAATAAATTATATATTAGAATAAATTAATAATTAGAAAATTGAAAATACTTACGTATTATAAGATTAATTTTAATTTAATAAATCAAATTATATATTAAATTAATTATTCTCCTAAATGTATTGATAATGTTCTTTCATTCATGAACCGTATCTAAACATCAATTTTTGTAACATATCTTTAGATATGACATCCAATAATGTTCTTATTTTATTATATTGGGTAAAGCGGTAAATGTGACCGACGAGCATGTAGATTATATCGGAGGACAAAAACATATGTTTATATTCCCATGTCAAATAACCTATTTTGATATGCTTGGTCGAGTTTCCACGGCCATCGATATTCCACTCGATCGATACATCCTTACATTAACTTGTAAGTAGTTGTATGAAGGATCGATATTTTATCTACTACCAATTCATGATGACAAATCCACTTTACGATGATCGATTTAATACGTAGATGGACGGAAAGAGAAGAATCGATAGTACTTGAGCTTGCAGATGCAAACAATGATTTGTACATGCAATGGTACTAGGGCATTACGAGAAGGTAGATCCAGACACAGATTCCACCTATAGCTTACAAACTCATGGCCCAGTAGAAAGAAGACTGGCATATTTTATATAATTATATTTAATTTTATGGTACTCTATTGATTGATTGAATCATAAATTAATTAGGTGGATATGATTCTACAAGGAAGGACCAGTCTTGATGAAATTAGACGGTCAACTGACTTACCTTCTACGATGAAGGCAAAAGTTGATGATACAATTGCATATTTTGATGACACAATAAATATGTTCTCTTTAATATATCCTTTCCATCACTATGACCAGTAACACATGCCACAACAAGAGCCGCGTACCATCGAACCATCATGTTTCATCATTTCCTTAGATTTAGTTAGACTTCTTTTGGTCGACTCATTTTGATAAACATATGATTAAAATCCCTTTAGCTATGAGTTTTGTGGGATATAGTGGAGCGGGTTCTCAGCAATAAAACAATCAACGTTTGCTACCTGAGGCTCACAAATTTCAGTATTTAATGATCTCAATAATTAACTTTGATTATACTTTTTTACGTAATGTATATAATCGAAATCTTTCATATTTACCTTACATGAATTTCACCGGACACGGATCTCAACAACAACAATCAACATTTGAGACTTCATGCGGCAATAATTTCTTTCTCTGATCATCAGAAAGGTTCATTTTAGTTATTTCAATTTAAAGTATTAAATATAATCTGAATCTTTAGATATGCATTATATGAAATTCAACGGACAAGGATCTCAACAACAACAACAACCAATGTTTGAGACTTTTGATATGCATTACATTTTATTATTAAATTAATTCAATTTAGTTTTTACTTTTTGATAATATTTAATATAATACAAATCTTATAGGTTTGCATTATGAGAGATTTAGCGGACAGGGGTTGTCACAAAAGCAACCACCTTCTGCGACTTGAGATTGCATTAAATTAAATATTTCATTTCTCAGCTAGCCAATTTAGAATTTATTTTTTTAATCTTTTGATTAATAGAATGCAATTATTTCTTATTATAAGATATATTGTAGCTTCGAGCCAATCATAGTTCATAGGACCATTATATGCTGGTCCTTCAAGTCAATTTGACTCTGTACCCTCTCAGCTCACACAACCTACTCAATACAATTCAGAAGAACTTCAAGTAGAGATATTTGCGACAATACGCCAAAGTGAGTCAACCAAAATGGAGAGACAATTAATTAGAGTTTCCATGCTACAACCGCAACAGCTTGCAAATCCGCCTCACAGTCATAGAGCCTGCATAGACATGTCAAGTTACTCAACTAGCTGAATCTCCAAGGAAGTCCTAAGCTACATTGCATCCTCCTGGTCATGTACTAACTCATTCCGAATGGAATATCAAGAAGAAGGCAAAAAATACTTATGGAGATATTCATAAGAAGACATGAGACAATGCCAAAAGAGGTGAAAAGAGGAGGATGAGATAAATTCTAAGGAAATTGATACCATAGATCAATGTAAACTATTTTACATTATTTTTTGTAAAATGTAATTGTTATACGATTTTAATAGAATATATGCATTTCTTTTAAATAGATATACGCTATATAATAGTGAATGTTGAGATTATTAATTTGTCATGGTGAATATCTTCATTATCTATTGATTTTTTAAAACTTAAGATATAGATATTTTTATGAGATGTCGTACGAAATTTTAGTCCTCATTTTAGAAAAATACACTTCTATTTACAATAATAAGTACTCATTTTAGAAGAAAAAAATACTATGTTATACCACCGTAAAATAAGAGAAATCATGCTTATAAAGAGTTTTTGAAAAATTATTGGTATATAAAATAGAAAAATAAAGGAAGACCATCTTCAAAATAAGTTTAATTAATATATTTCTCAGAAGGTTTGAGAACTATATATATATATATATATACATATATATATATATATATTGTTTTGCCTGAACTAGATTAAATTTTTATGAGTTTTTCATTTTGCAAATATTTTTAGTTATTGTTTATTTTAGATATATCATAATATATGTGAGAGATAAATGGATCTTTTGTATTTTAAAAATATAGTAAATGAACTCAAAATGCACAAAATTTACTTAGTATTTTAAATAATTTAAATAGAAATTTTTAAGTATTCAAAGGAAAAAGGAGAGGAGAGGGGGAAGATTTGAGCCAAGGGTCTGTGCCAAATCGGCATCTCAGGTGTCGATTTGGACACTACAATTCAAATCGTCACCTCAGGTGTCGATTCGAGCATGGCGCACCAAATCAACATATCGGATGCCAATAGATGGTGGCTTTTTTAAATACCAAAAGCTCATACATGTTCAATTAATTCAGATTATTTTAACATTTATTTAAAAAAAAGCCTTATTAATATACTGGAGGAGGCATCAAGTTGTTGAATTAATATGGATTTTGCAAATATCTCAATAATTAAGCGGATTAGACAATACTTAAGATTTCTTATAATGATAATGCCATTGCCTGTTTAGCCCGTAGTTATCATTATGTCAAAACCGTTGCATTTAATCTTATAGGAATCTGATTGTATTTATTACGTCTCATTAACTCATCTCACATCATCAAATTTTTTTACTGGGCAATGGTATATGTGTATTAATAATCCAAAATGGATGATATATAAGTTATAGGTAGGTCATCGACCCTTCTATTACGCACAGAAAGATAAATATTGAAAGATGAGAGTTGCTGGATTATCAGTGTTCAATCCTGCTGGCTGTATTGAGCTGAACCCATTGTGATATGTACCAACTCGATGATCCTCAAGGTGTTTTCAAATGCATTGGTGAAACACTTAGTAGTCCACCTAGCATTCATTTCTGCCCATATGATCCAGATGAACGCAGCAAGTGCCGTTTTAGCTTTCATTTTTTGAGATCCTTTAGGTAGACTAACACACTTTTCCACTATAGCTTTCAGATCCGGTCCCATGTGCATGGGAAGTTGAAGGGCATCTCTAACCTCTCTCCAAACAGCTGCTGAGTAATCATAGTTGAAGAATATATGATCGCGGGTTTCCTGATGTGAGCCACATAGGTAACAAATTCCATCCGTAGCAAAGCCATGTTTCGGTCCATATTAGGGATTCTGTTTAGTATGGCTCGATATAAGGAGCAAGCATGCTTAGGTACCACTGTTTTGTTCCACAGAAGATGGGCCCATGCGACTGGTTCGCCTTTGTTCCTGACAAGCTCAAAGGCTTCTCGTAAAGAGAAGGCCCGAGTTGAAGATGTCCAACGTAGCACCCCATCCGTCATCGATGTCGCCGTTTGAAGCACCCTTCGGTTGTCCAGGATAACCATCCATATGTGTGAGTCACCGGTCTTCTTCTGGCATTGAAAGAACCCATCCCCCATCAGGTACCTTTCTTTCATGAGCTTAGCCCAGATTGAGTTTTTGTTGTTTACAATATTCCAAGCCCACATCAAAATCATAGCTTCCATGGTGGCCAGAAGGGAGCGCAGTCCAAGCCCACCTTCGGCTTTAGGCAGGTGTTAGTCCAAGCCAAACTTCAGCTTTAGGTAGGCACACCTGCTCTCATTTAACGTGGTGCATGTCGTTCGCTTGTAGAAATTAGCACACATTGCCTCAATTTTCCTAATAGTCCAAATGGGGATGAGAGTCCCCCCAACCCAAAAAAGGCATAAGGACCTTGCTTTCCAACCAGCAAGCAAGGTCCTCACATTATCAGTTAGAAGGTTTGCAGCCCCAGTCTTGCCTTTCGCAGCTGAGAGCGGGATCCCAAGATATTTAATCGGGAGAGGATGGTTAAGAAGACCAACCTCTAAGCATAGACTAAAGTCATGGGAGTCAGATCTCGACAGGATTAACTTGCTCTTCCTCACGTTCATAGCTAGCCCGGATGCATCTTCAAACTTTTTCAGAATTTTCCTCACATCCTTTAACGAATTTGTTGTATTCTTACAAAAGAATATAAGGTCGTCCGCAAAAAATAGATGAGATGGCACCACAATCCTGCCCAGCCGTATGGGGGAGATTCTCCTCTACGTAATTACTTCTTCAACCAGTAGTGATAAAGAATCCATTGCGATGACGAATAATAGTGGGCTTAACGGGTCCCCCTGATGCAGGCCTCTAGTCGGGGTGAAATATCCATATGGTGAACCTTCAACTAGAACAGAGAACATGGGCAAGGAGACACAGTTTCGAATCCATCCAATCCAAGTCTTGTTAAACCCTCTTAGTTGTAGGCTATCCATGATGAAAGCGTGGTCTAGCGAGTCAAACGCCTTTGTCAGGTCAACTTTGATGCAGGCTTTGGATATGTTAACCTTTCTGTCAAATCTGTGCAGGACTTCTTGTGCAAGTCTTATGCAATCCCTTATATCTTTGCCTTTGATGAAAGCCATTTGATTAGGACCTATCAAGTCAGGCGTGACCGTCGCCAACCTGGTTGCAAGGACCTTAGAGAAAATTTTATATAATATGTTACAACATGATATCGGCATATAGTCCTCCAAGCCCGATGGCGACTTTGTTTTGGGACTAGCATAAGAAATTTATGGTTAATATCCCAGGGTAGGGTGCCACCATCACATAGGTATTTTCATTGCATCCAAGAGGTTCATTTTTGTGGAGAAAAGAAGAGAAGAATATTGTGTGTTTATTCTGTGAGGTCTAGGGGTCCTTATATAGGACTAAATCCTAGGGTGCTCAGAGGAGAACTTACACAAATACCCCTGTGGGGTTACATAGGGAAACAATACATAAGAAAACAGTGATACATAGGGAAACCGTGCATAAGGAAATAGAGGTAAATAAAGAAATAACAATATACGGTAATCTCTAACACTCCTCCTCAAGTTGGAGCATATTCATCAATCATGCCCAACTTGAAAGCTATCCAAGAAAGCCGATTCTTAGTTACTGCCTTGGTAAAGATATCAACAAATTGAAGATCTGTTGGAATGTGCGGCATGGTTATCTTCCCTCCTCGTACAACATCTCTGATAAAGTGACAATCAATCTCAATATGTTTTGTTCTCTCATGGAACACAGGATTGGTAGCAATGTAGGTAGCTGATTTGTTGTCACAGTACAAGGGAATAGGAGTGGATGTAGCAGCATTTAGTTCTTGTAGAAAAGTGAGCAACCATGTGATCTCACATGTATCCTAAGCCATTGCTCTATATTCAGCTTCAGCACTAGATCTTGAAACAAATGCTTGTTTCTAGCTTCTCCAACTAACCAGGTTTCCTCCTACCATCATGGCATATCCAGTTGTAGATCGACGGTCTTCAGGAGAGCTTGCATAATCGACGTCAACATATGCAGTAAGATTTGTGTGACCATTTGCCCCATAGAAGATTCCTCGTCCTGACGAGTCTTTTAGGTAGCTAAGGATTTGAAGTACATCTTGCCAATGGTTGTAGCATAGTTTCTCCATATATTGGCTGGCTTTGTTTACAACATAAGATATATCATATCTAGTAACTGTAAGATATAGAAGTTTGCCAACCAGGCTCCTATATCGTGTAGTGTCTTCAAAGAGAGGATCATTAGATGCAGAATGTTTTCTAGGCTCTGCTGGAATTCCTGAGGGTTTGCACCCAAGTAGTCCTGCCTCATTTAGTATGTCAAGGCAGTATTTCCTCTGTGACATATGTAAGCCTTTCTTAATATGTAGAGCTTCTATGCCTAGAAAATAACGAAGTTGTCCAAGATCCTTGGCGACGAATACTTTTTGCAAGAAAGCCTTGATTTCTAGTATCCCTTGGTCATCATCTCCAGTAATAATCATATCATCTACATATACAACAAGAATTACAACACCAATCTGTCGCCTCCTGACAAAAACCGAATAGTCAGATGTAGTCCTCTAGAAGCCCATGGTGCCAATCTCTGTACTTAGTCTATCAAAACAAGCTCTTGGACTCTGCTTTAGTCCGTAGATAGCTTGGTGAAGTCGGCATACATACTCCCCCTCGACTTCGTAACCTAGGGGATGTATCATGTAGACTTATTTGTAAAGCTCTCCATATAGAAACACATTCTTGACATCTAACTGAAACATAGGCCACCCTTTGTTCACTTCTACAAAGATGATAGTTCGTATGGATCCCATTCTAGCCACAGGGGAGAATGTTTTGAAGTAGTCTACCCGTATGTTTGAGTAAAGCCCTTTGCTACAAGTCTTGCTTTTAAACGATCAATAGAACCGTCAGGGGACTGCTTTGTAGTGAAGATCCCGTGACATGCAACTGGTTTACATCCAGGAGGGCATTTGACATGGTCCCATGTTTTTCGAGATTGTAATACTGATGAATCGCAAAATCGGCCCTTTAATAGTGCGGAATTAGCACTTGGAAATTGTCGTAGCAGTCGGGCCAATTCAGGCTCATCAAAGACCATCTGATTTAAATTTGTCAATCAAAATGAGATGGTCGTATATTTTTTTATTTTACTTGGCAAGAAACCAAGGTCGAACTCAGGGACACGAGCATTTCTCTAATTATCTGGATTTTAACCTATTTAATTAAGTGTTGAAGTTAAAGGACAAATAGGTCAAAGCATGAAAGAAGGACATAACAATGCATTAAGATAAAGTAAACATGTATTTTTTTATAAATTTTTATCATGCAAATAAATGCCATGTAATGCAATGAAAATATGCCCTAGGTTAAAATGATGAGCAAAATTAAACAAGAGTCAATTTCAACTTCCATTAATCGGTCAAGCTTGATTAACAAAATTAGACTAGACACAATTTAAAGCTTTAAGCGACACATGGTGGATAAAATAATACATCAGAATTAATGTGCCCTAAATTGAGAATTAAACATGCCATTAGAAAGTGTGTCAAACAAGCTTCGAAACGGAACTGAAATCAACTTAATTGGACATATGATGCTCAAGATATGCATAAACAAAGACAAGGGCATAAATGAAAGAAAACATGAAAAGATACCTACAAACAGGTCCTTGGGAGGGACTAAAATGTAATAAAACTAAAGAACGAGCCCTTCCCTGTAAATAAACCAAACGCACGGGGATATTTTTTTGCAATTATTAAAACCCGCGAGGGTTGAAATGCAAAATGTCCGAGGCGCGCAGGTGCTTCACGTGCGTCAGGACCGGTTGCAAATTTGAAGAATTCCGTGGGCCTCTACGTAATTTACCCAGAAAACACGTGCCTTGCACGTGCTACTCCAGACTCGGAAGCAGACTGAGGTTCGACAGAGGTTCCGGGGTTGCTTTGGCTTGGCTCGTATGTTGCCTCGGGCTCGCTGCAGGCTCGGATGTGGTTCGGAAACTCCAACCCTCGTGGCTTGGACGCTTAGGCTCGGTTGTGCTCAGGTGACGCCACGTGGCCAGTTGGAGGCCGTTGGATCGAGATGATCCAAGGGCTACTGAAGTCGATGACCTCATCTGGGTCGTCAGATGGTCGCTGGACGAAGGCCATCCGACGGCAACTGCTCTGTCGTCTTCTTCCGCGATTGGCGGCGAGAACAGAGCTCCGGCGAAGGAGCTCCTCCTCCGCCTCTCATTCCTGGACGACATGGACCTCCCACGAGCTCCCTAAGGGTTGGGGGATGTAGCTGGAGGTCTGAGGAAGACGTAGGAGTGTCTGGCTGCAGTCATCGGAGCTCGGATCAATGTAGCGACGCTGACGAAGTGAGCTCCGGTGGTCATCCGGCCATTGAAGGAATTATCGACCTGCAGGGTTAGTGACATAGCCGAAGCAAGCTAATTGTGGTGCGTGCGTAGTGGAGGTGAAGTGGGAGCTCAGAGGGCAGAGAAGGCGGGAGCTCAGAGCTCCTCCGCCGTGAATGGCGGAGGAGATGGGTCGGAAGGTGAAAGAGGTTGTGGAAGATCGGAAGGATGATCGGAGAGTGTCGCGAGGACGGTGAGGTGTTGGCGAAGCTTGAAAGGGGGTTAATGGAGGTCGAAAGTGGATGAAGAGGCCTAAATAATTAAAGGAAATTAAGGAAAAATACAGAGGAAGAAGAAGAAGCTTACCTGGTCAGATATGGCGGACGAGAGCTTGGGCTGAGCATCACGGTGGATGCCCGGGTCTTCGCTGGACATCGGCAGCCGGTCGATGCAGCTCGAGCGGGCCTGGAGGCGCCGCGACTCCGCCGTGTGTGGCGGAGGGTCTCACCGGAGAAATTCATCGTCGTCGCTTGATCCTCTGCCTCCCCCTGTCACAGGGAGACGGAGGAGGGCTGGGCGATCCCTCGCTTAAAGATGGACAGGTGAATATGGAGGGGTTGGCGGAGTATTTGAGGAAGAAGATGGCGGAAATGGTGGTGGAGACGTGGGTTTCGAGGGATGTGTGGGACGAATGGAGAGGAGTTCGTGGATCGTGGAGGTATACGCGGGGAAGAATGATGGGGGTACGTCGTGGGGTAGCTGGCAATGGGATATGTCGACTGGAGTGGCGGAGAAAAAGGGAAGGGGGAGCTAAGTACGCGAGGTGGTGAACGTGGGGAAAGTGGGCGTCGTGAGGTTGACGACGACTGATGGCCGTTGGATCTGGAGATCCAACGACTGTCAATTGAGCGCTGAAGAACGGCCCTGATGAGATTGGGAGCGGAGTGATCGAAGGGGTGTGAAGTCGCCACGTGTTGTCTTGACGTTGAAGCGCGAACGGACGGAGCATATACGAAGGAGCTGCCGATCGAAGGGTTGATAATCAAAGCGGCAGTGGACGGCGGTGATCAAAGAGACATAGGCGAAATCGGACGGCGCGCAACGCGCCACGTTGCAAGATGTGGGCGCGGCGCTAACGGGCGGTGATGATCATCTCTGGAGATTTGATCGAGCGGTTGCTCTCTTCGAGGCCGTTAACGGTGGAGATCATGAAGCTTTGGCGCGATCGAATGGCGTAAAAGGCGACACGTGGCACAAGAAGGTTAAGGCGCTCGTGGACGGTTATGATGGGAAGTTAGAGTTGATCGAGCGGTTGAGGAGAGAGGCGGAAACAACGGCTGTGATGGACAGGCAGGGGCGCGATCGAATGTATATAAACGTGCCATGTGGTAGGCTGAGGACGAGGTGCGAACGTGCGGCGTGGATCAGAGATGGAGGCTGATCGGATGGCCAGGAATAAGAGCGGGTGTGAAGATGACTGGGTCGTTGGATCAGGAGAAGATCCAACAGCTCGGAGCGAGGGCGGATAAAGCAAGGAGGGCGGGGCCACATGGCGTACCCAGAATGGGCCACGTGGCCCAATCACATTATTCAAAGGGTATTTTTGATTTTTGAGGGTAAATTTGGCCGAATTTGAGAAAACTCAAAACATGAAAGTTGTAGATCTTGATGAGATCTACAAGTTTCATGTTGACCAAAACTGGAAACGGGATCAAATAAAGACCCGACATATTTTTAAGGTTATTTTTAAGTCTAAAAATACCTCCAATTTTTGTTTTGCCATTTTTTTGTGGTTTTTAATTTATTCGAGACTTTAATAATTACAAGACATTAGCTGGATTTTATTGACACATTTTTAAGCAAGGGGGTTAATAATGGGAAATTATGATGATGAAATCGAGTTTCATCAAATACTTCCATTTCTTCATTCATTGCCATTCTCCATCCCTCATCTTGTAATGCACTATGATGATCTTTGGGAACAGAAATAGCCATTATGGCATCTGCATATCTTTTGTCAAAGCAAGATAACCCATTAGTAGAGGTGAAATGAGATATTGGGTGAAGTATACATTGCCTCTTTGTTCTTCGCAGTGCGATCGGTAACTCCTGAGGACTATCCGGGGTAGCATTGGTGGGAGCATTCGAGGATGGCGTAGTGTCCTGCAACAGTGGAATAGGTATAGGAACCTGAGTAGTATTAGATACAGTTCTTCTTTTATACAGAATTAGTGGAGGGGGGAATTTTAGGAGAATATCGGACACTGTTTGAGTAAAGAAGCAGTTTTGTTCAAAGAAGGTGACATCAAGAGAAACGTAATAACGATGTCCTGTAGGATCGTAACATATGTATCCTTTTTGAGTTTGAGAATACCCTAGAAAAATACATTTGATAGCACGAGCAGATAATTTGTCCGTGGTATGGAAATTATGGACAAAGGCTGTGCATCCAAAAATTCGTAAGGGCGGAGGGAAAGGTTTCTCCTTGGGATATAGTAAGTTGAAGGGAGTGGAGCCATGTAGAGAAGTAGAGGGGACCTTATTTATAAGATGAACAGCAGAAAGGAAAGCATTGCCCCAATATATCTTGGGAACATTCATATGGGTGAGTAAGGATCGAGCAATATCAAGAAGGTGCCTCAGTTTTCTTTCAGCAACCCCATTTTGTTGGGATGTATATGGGCAAGATGTTTGATATATGGTTCCTTGGGAGGCAAAAAAGCTTATCAATTCATTCTGAGTAAATTCCAGAGCATTATCAGAACGAAAGATTTTAATGGTAGTAGAGAAGAAATTTTTGACATAATGAAAGAAGTTCTTGACAACGATATTAATTTCTGAACGTTCTTTTAACAAGAATACCCAAGATAAGCGACTGTAGTCATCCACAAAAGTAGCAGAGTACCTATGACCACTAATGGTTTTGACCGGACAGGGTCCCCAAATATCACAATGAATTTGGAAGAAAGGAGTAGTGCGACGAGGCTCAATTCTAGCAGGAAAGGAGACTCTATGATGTTTTCCGAACTGACATGCTTCACACTCAAAAGGTTTTAGCGTAGACAGTTCAGGGAACATCATAGAGAGAGCTTTGGCAGAAGATGCCATAGAAGGGGATCTTCATTGATGGAGGTAGCGCCCTCAAAGGTGGAAGGGGTAGGGCTGCTGAGGTAATATAGGCCATTCCTCTCATGTCCCCCACCAAAAATCTGACTCGTCCGGATATCCTGAAAATAGCAGCAGAATTCATCAAAAATAACACGACAATGTAGCTCACGACATAGCTTCTGAATAGATAAAAGACTGAGTGGGAAAGCAGGAGCACAATGCACATCTGTCAGTCGAAGTTTGTTGGAGAATTCAATAGTTCCAACAACAGTAATGGGAGAATGATCCCCATTGGCAACACGAATGCTCTTTATAGAGGTACTGGGTTGAGATGAGGTGAGTAGACTTACATCTCCCGTTAGATGAGTGGAAGCTCTGGAATCAATAATCCATGCATGTTTGATAACAGAAACTGCGTTTGCTACTGTACCTGATGTAGTGGTAAGGCTAGCAGTAGCAGCAGATGCGATCGTATCTTTTGTTGAGGAAGCAGAATCATTTAGAAGTTGTCGCAGACGAGTATATTCAGAAGTAGTGAATGGAGTATGTTGTCCATCTGTACTATGAGTAGTTGTATCATTGTTCGTATCATGTGATTCATCGTCATAAGTGTTATGAGCACTTGGTTGCCTGCCAAATGTTGGCCAGCAACGTTCAGACGGATGATTCATGCGACCACAGTGTATGCATGCAGGATAACGACCAGTAGAGGAATTATGACCACGACCTCGTCCAAGGTCACGTCCGCGGCCACGACCTCGGCCTCTAGGATAGGACTGTCGTCATCTTTGCCCTGATGAATAGTGGGCTATTGTCTCTGTGGAAGAATGAACCAAAGAATTTTGAATCGAATCTTCCAGTTCCTGTAGTCGACCGAATATGGTTTCGATTCTAGGAAATTTATCTGCCATAAGAAATTGATCTTTTGCAATTTTGTACTTCGGGTGAAGTCCTGAGAGAAACCTGTAGACCTGTCACTCAGCACGTTCGTCTATTTGTTTATCACAACATGCAGGTTGAAAGATTAGAAGTTCCTCAAACAATCTTGTAAGTGTCCGGTAGTATTCAGTTAGACTGGTCTCTTCTTGATTAGTAGACCAGATTCTTGTGTATATATCAGAGAGACGAGACTTGGTTGTTTTCTGAGAATATGCGTGCTCCAGATTTTCCCACATGGCTTTTGCAGTATCTTTATATAAGAGATTTGCAGCAATATTTGGATCTACACTATTAGCCATCCAAGTAATTACCTGGCAATTGTCGACAAACCAGGCTTCATATTCTGCATCAGTGATAGATGAAGGAGTCTTCGTGAGGATGGCACCCTTTCTTTAACTACCAATAAATATCTTGAAGGATCGAGACCATAGAACATAGTTTTCCGAGACTTTCAACTTGATAGATGTGCCTTGTATCATTAGAGAAGAAGGTGGATACATAGGCTTGGTCTTGGTGGATGTTATGTTAGCGTCTCTAGGTCAAGAAAAAGTGACCTAGATGAAGTTGTAGTTGATATGTAGAGCCTCCTTAGTTGCACACTAGTAGAGAGTTGTGGAGACTGAACGCTTTGAACCAGAGTCGAACAGGGGCCTAGGGCTGCAGCGGTGAGGTGCGCGTAGAAGCTCGATGTAGGGGCGTGCAGGGGCGCGATCCAGGGGCGCGCATGGACAGGGAGCGCGCGGGGGCGCTATGCACGCAGGTGCGCGAGGTACGTGAGGCGCACATGTGCGCTAGGTGCGCGGGGCACGTGGGGGCGCGGTGTGTGCAGGTGTGCAGGGGCGCAGGGCGCATGTGCGCGAGGGGCACAAGGGGCGCGAGGTGCCTAGGGCTTAGAGCCCAAGGTGCAGGAGCCCGAGGTGTGCACGCCTAATGCATGGCGTCGTGGATGGGAGAGAAGAAGAATGAGCGGGCGATGGTAGGAGGGAAAATTAGGTCAGAACACCGGTCTAGGACCGCTGCTCTGATACCATGTGGAGAAAAGAAGAGAAGAATATTGTGTGTTTATTCTGTGAGGTCTAGGGGTCCTTATATAGGATTAAACCCTAGGGTGCTCAAAGGAGATCTTACACAAATACCCCTGTGGGGTTACATAGGGAAACAACACATAAGGAAACAGTGATACATAGGGAAACAATGCATAAGGAAATAGAGGTAAATAAAGAAACAACAATATACGGTAATCTCTACCAGTTTTTATTAAATCCCAGTGTCTCTTGAAAAAATCGGTGTAACTAAAAAAAACTGTGATTATACATCATCAATTTTTTTATACATCATAAAAAATTTGTGATTAATAATTTTTTTTGCTATGTATTCGTATATTTCTGTCCAAAAAAACCTGTGTTTACAAGTGCTCTTGCGAGAATCACGAGCAAGCAACAATTAGAAAACGGAATGGGGCCTGTAGCGCAGCTTACAGTGCCACATGGATAGAGATACATTATGTCATAGAAATGCAACAAACCGAACCAAAACAAAGCCTGATCAGAGTTAGTTGAGGGTGGTTGCGACTATGCCAGAGACACTTCCAATCGTGACGGCAACAGTGGATGTCTGCCCAGCGATCCAACTTGAGTTACGCTCTTCCCAGATAGCCATGTGGTCGCGACAAGTGCAACCCCGATCTTCATTCTTAGAGCGGTGCAGTTGATCTTTGAGCAACAATCAAGCATGAAGTCTAGGTCCGGAGTCCCAATATTGCGTAGATTCAAAGCCAAAGTTACCCCAACCCAGACCTCAGTAGCATATGGGCAGAGGAAGAAAAGATGATCGCTCGTTGTCTCAAACTAGCTACATAGATAGCAATTCCCAGTAGTAGGAAGCCTGCGTCTAGAGAGTCTTTCTAGCATCAGAAGGTGGTCCAATATATCCCTGTAGAGAACACAGGCGTGCTTCGGGACCACCTTAGAGTTCCACAAGATAGCAACCCAGGGGACTATTGTTGCTCTACTTCTGACCCTTTCAAACACATCTCTGAAGGAGATGAGCCGGATTGTGCCCAAAGGGTGTTGGCCACCTGATTGGATTGACTATCTATGATGAAAGCCCAAGATGTTTCTCCAAACAAGAGAGTCCCCTGAAGCGTTGGAGCAACGCATGAGTTCACCCCCCAGTCCCCCCCTTAGATACCTTTCACACATGAATAAGGCCTAAATGGAGTTGTTATTCGAGAGAATATTCCCACACCAAGTAAAGAGCATGGCCTCGCGAATAGCTAGAAGTGACCACACACCCAAGCCCCCTTCCTTCCTAGGAAGGCAAACCACGCCCCACTTAACATGGTGTGTGCCATAGCTCTAGAGGAAATCCACGCAGATCGAATCCACCTTCTTAGAAGTCCCAATTGGTAGAAGCATTCCCGAGGCCCAGTAGAGGTACACTCCAGAAATTACAGAGTTGATCAGTTGTAAGTGGCCGACAAGGGTTAAGGACCTTTCTCTCCAGCCACAGAGCAAGGTCCTAATCCTATCAGTGAAGAGCTGCACCACCTCTCTCCTACCCTTAGCTGGGGTCAGAGGAATCCCCAAGTATTTTGCTAGAAGTGGCTGTGTAAGTAGGTCTGCTTCCAAGCAAAGCCTGAAATCCGTAGAGCACACATGAAGTATGAGCTTGCTTTTCTTCACATTCATCACTAATCCAGACATATCCTCGAAAGCCGCAAAGTTATGTCTAACCTCTTTCAAGTAGCAACAGTTTTTTTTTTGCAAAAGAATAAAAGGTCGTCAGCATATATGAGATGCAATGGTACCGTAGCATCACCCATGCAAATGGGGTGATAGGTACCCTCCCGCACAACCTTCTCCACCAGCAAGGAGAGCAAATCCATGGCAAAAAAAAAAGAATTGGGCTGAGGGGGTCCCCCTATCGGAGCCCTCTCACCGTAGGAAAATACACATGCAGAGAGCCATCCACGAGGACTGAGAACATAGGTGTGGAAATGCTGCTCTATACCCAATTAATCCATTTCGAGTTGAATCCTCTCAACCTCATACTTTCGATCTCCATCTCGCATCATCAAACCCATCTCACATCATCAAATTTCCATAGTAATTGTCTTTCATTCATCTCGAACATGGAAGCATAACATGTTAACAAGATCTTGAACAATAATTTCTACGAGAGAAATCGACCAATTACTACTATAATAACAATTATTTTATTCGTGCTATCGCTTTTGGTTCTTTGGTTTCGGCTTGTCTGTCGTGAAGGAAATCTAGAATGATTAACAATACATTTAATTAACAGGAATGAAACTATGCTCACACGCAAACTGAAAATCTTCGTTAAACACAGTTAAATGGTGGCACATATTTCTGAAAATAGAGAAATTTAAGAGAGTTTTTGTTAGAATCTCCATGCCTTATCTTTGATCATGAAATATTGAGTACATGACTTTTGACATGTTCCGTAAAGATCATTCTCCATAGATGGAGTTACAAAGACATCTTTTTGCAAGCTCATAAGCATGATTAACCATGTCTCTTTTAACATAGGAGATCTGTGTCAGCGGAGTCAATTGCAGGTCTACTGAGATGCTATGAAAAAGTCTTTTTCATCCAGAGACTGTCCACTGCATTTTTGCTATTTGAGAACATGGTCAGTGGATGTTTTGTGAATAAAACATCAACCTGGATTACCAATTTTAAGGCATGGGCCTCCGCTTCAAGGATTGATGTGGCCTCAGATGCAATGCATTTGACAATGATAGACTCTCCTTTTGATGCGTAACATACTGCAACAATTGATGTTGTCTCATTATTAAAGGCGGTGCCACCACAATTATGAGATTTTTATCCCCTCCATATGTATTTCGTTTGGCATGCATATTTACTATTGGGGTAGAGGAGTCAATATTAGGCTCTTTAGCGCAACACACACTTTTTTTATCGTCAAGATGGGATTTGGCCTCGAATGGGCATGCTTCAGAATGCAACGTTCCGGCCAGATCCGGTGCAAAATGGTGCAAGTCATAACAAAGTTCTCTGATTCTCCGAGGTCTCTTAGGAGGTTCAAGGAAGTGGCCACCATATCTTCCGTGGGTGATATCTTATAGGAAAATGCAAACCATATTGCTCTTACATAAGGACATGTTCCAAATAGATGGGCCTCATCTTCTATCAACGTTGAATATAGTACACAAATACCATCTGTGCCATGTATTCTTTCCTTTAGTCGCCTACTTGTAGTAAGGCACTTTGATATCAACTTCCACATGAAAAGTTTTATCCAAGGAAAAAGTTCCTTGTAATTCCGAAATTTCTTAATATACCATATATTGTACGGTGTTGTAATATCGTTTTACCTTGATTAATTGCTGGTATGTTGAATTTGCAGAAAACTGTCAAGAGGGGTGTGGTTTCCATACCTAGATGTCATCTTCTATCTGGTTGGGGCAGAGACTAATTATGTCAGGAGTGCTGTCACGGGGGAGTATCGAATTAAATCTAAGTTCCAATATCCATTATGACACCACCAAAAATACCAAACTATCCTATCTATCTGCATGCATGTGTCTGCTGCATGTGAGTTCGTACTCATGAGGTACACAGACACTGCCCAAAGTGTCGCTGGTATAAGTACCGTTCTCCTTACCTGTGAGATGGATTTTCTTTTCCAGCCTGTTAGCTTGTTTTTCATTCTTTGAAGAATATGGAAATGCAAAAATCTTAGAGACACGCTTTCCTAGCATCGGGCAACCTAGATATACAAAATTTTGCATAGTTCACTATCTCCGATAAATATGCAAAAGATGAGAGATACTCTTTGCCTCTGGAATGGATGCTTCACCAAAGATGATAGTATCATCCACATACATGAGATGTGTAACAATCGACACTGATCTATGGATTTTTCCTTTGATGTGATTGTATTATGATGTTGAATTAAGCATCCTTGATAAGAATTTTGCATTGAGGACAAATAAGAAGGGTGAGAGAGGGTTGCCTTGTCTAATGCCTCCAAGTGGGGTAATATTCCTCGATGGTATTCCATTATTCAACAGGGAGAATGTGGATGTGGAGATGGAGTGGACAAGATCAACAAATCGGGCTGGGAACTGCAACTGACACAACATATTTATTATATATCTCCATTCCTGGTGATCGAATGCCTTTTCCATGTCCACCTTAATTGGCATATGTTGTGCTTTGTTTTGCTGTGTCTTCATACTGTGAAGAATTTCGAAAGCCACAATAATGCTATCTGAAATTTGTCTTCCTATTAGAAAGCTGTTCTGGTTCGACGATATGAGTCTCAGGAGAACATGATTTAGTCTATTGACAATCAACTTAGCAACCATCTTGTAAATGGTGTTTGTAAGGCTGATCGGATGGTAGTCCTTGACACCTTATGCAAGGTCAATTTTTGGGACCAATAAGATAAAGATTCTATTGATATTTATATCAATGCGCCCTTGCAGAAAGTTATTTCTTATTTGTTTTGTGACTTCATTGCCTATAAGATGCCAAATTTTTAGGTAGAAGGCTATCGGAAAACCATCAAGCCCCATGCTTTTGTTAGAATGTATCATAGAAATGACCTTATAGATCTCCTCTTTATCTAAAACTGAGATGATCCTCTGCTTTTCCTCTTCTAAGAGTTTCTCTTATAGTTTAATATAGTCAACCAATCAACGACGTGATTAAAATTGTAGAACCTATTGAAAAAGTGACGCTCAAAGCATTTTGCAATTAACTTTCTATCACCAATGTAGGCGCCATCTTCCAATTTGATCCACTTGACATCGTTTTTCTTGGCTCGAGCAAGTGCGTAAAGATGATTGAAATGTGTATTACAACCCCCCATTTGTATCCAATGGTATCTTGATCGTTGGTGCCAATATATATCCTCAATTTTGAGCAAATCAACGTGCTCCTATTCTAGCTAGTGTTTTTGTTTGATAGAGGAAGTAGTCAGGGATTGTGATTCCATTATTTATAAGGTGTCCTCAATTTGAGCCTTCCATTTTTTTCAGTTCCTAAGCTTGTTGTGGCCTACTTGCTTAGCCCTTTTGAGACTGCCTGGAGCTTGTGTTGATGCTCTTGCCGCTTCCATAATTCATTAAGCTTTGTTTGAAAATCCTTCTCCTCCATCCACCATAATTCAAATATCCAAGGTCTAGGTATTCTTCTACCTCCTTCTAATTTAAGAAGAATCAAGGAGTAATCAGTGTATATAACAAGGAGGTGAAGGACACCTGTATTTGGAAATGTAGATGTCCAGTCTCTGGTAGCAAAAACATGATCAAGCCTTTCCTTAATATTTCGGTAGTATCCTTGCTAGTTATTCCAAGTAAAAGCTGGTCTTGCAAAGTTTAGATCAATCAACCCAATATTATTACAGAAGTCTTGAGGATACGAGAAGTCCTTTAAGCCGCATGGTCGTCCACCGTGCTTATTATTAGCACTGATTATAGCATTAAAGTCACCCATTATGACGAGGTTATTGTGAAGTTGAGGCACAATGCCCTCCACGTGTTTTCGGAATTCTTCTTTCCTTGTGTTTATATGATCACATAAATACACATTAGATTCTATTGACTGCAATCAAATCTATGAATATCCACTACTATGTAGTTGGTATGTATATATATGGCTTGGAGTGCAATTTGCTTGTTATAAAGTAGAGTGAGGCTGCCTGCACGACCCTGTGAGTCAACATCGATGAATCTGTATCCTTTTATTTTGTCCATATCTTGGCCATCTTAGCATTGTTGCAATGAGTTTCTGAAATAAAATAACATGAATGATTCATAGCAGTGAAAAGATTTCTGAGATGCCAAATTGTAAGGGGGCTTCTCAAGCCCTGCAATTCCATGCTAGGAAACTCATTGGCAATCCTGCAGCTGTTGGGGGTCAACTGCCAGAATCCTATGATCAGGTTCTATGTGACTGTCATTAGTGTCCAATCTTAATCTCTTGCTTGCACTGCTATTATTTCGTTCATTGGGCTCTTTACTGATTAGTCTCTTCATCCAAAGCACACGATTTTCATCGATGCATATCTCATCCCTTGTAATTGCTTTTATTTTCCTCAATCCTTTTATTGGCCAAAGAAAAGTGCTGGAGGAGTAAGATGGCGTGTTGTCCATGGGTATAAACTTAATTGTGATTCACTTGTCAATCGTAGATTCCTTTCTGGTTTCTAATCAGTGACGCTCTTTATGGAGGGAGAGGCAAAATCCGACTTGCCCTTGATCCATATCATTTTGGGGGCCAATGCGCACAGAGATCTCCCAACTCCCTTTTTTCTACTAACTAAGTTGCTTGTGATGATTTTACTCTTTTGTATGTTAGGATTACCGGGCTTCCCCGATGTTTGCTCTTTATTGTCAATGCCTCCTTACTCATTTTCCTTACTATATTAGGAATGGAAATTGTGGAGAAGCTTTTGTTGTTGCTGTTTTTAGGAAAAATATGGGAGGTTTCGAGGTCCAATGAGTATTAGAGCTTTAGAGCATCTTCCGCTCGTGTTTTTTTGTCGAGATCTTGAATTTTTCTGCAAACACTTTGACCTTTAATTACTTTATCACACCAAGAGTAAACATGACCCATTACTCCGCAGAAGGTGCATAATTTGGGCATCCCTTCATACGCTACTGGTAACGAGATGATCTTGCCATTTCGCAGCGAATCTTGATATCCTTTTTGGGGGGGCATGACACATTCATCATAACTTTAATCCTATCATATCCACTAGGGCTTGTTCCCCAACTCCGAAGAAAGTTCCATGATCTTGCCTATGTTACACATTACTTCTTATATAATTCATGATTTTGAAGATTTTGGTGCACATGCATCCAAAAAGGAGTTGTATCAAACTTGTATCCGTCAAGAGGAGTATTAGGGTGCTCCTTCTCTAGTATAATAAGATTGCCTTCAAAATGCCAATGCACCCTATTCCAGATGAACTCCTTATCAGCAAGAGAGCTAAATTTAGCCCTCCAACATAGAGCGACAACCTCTTGAATGAAAGGGGTATCCGAGACATTCCTGGCTTTTTTACCATCTCAATCAAGCCTTTTCTACGGAAAGATCTGCCTGACATAAACTTGAACAGTAAGCAACTTTCCCACGATTTTCCTATCATAGAAACCTCTTGTCCAATATCAATGATTTTGTCCTTTTTTATCATAAGATAAATTCTATAAGAACCTAATAAGCTCTTCCTCATCTTGCTCCATAGTCATAGAAAGCACCACAACAACAAGAGCAATGGCAAACAACCCTCAATAGGCTTATAATATTTATGCTTTGCTTAGATCTAGCAGAGAGTTTGCAATCTTAGGGAAAGGGCAAAAAAGGGGGTTGAAACACAACACCTGTTATTCTGTTAACAACGACGATTGGTGCAGAAGCTTTACAATCACCGCTGGCTGATGGAGCACGCGGATCACCGCCAGAAACTGGGAAGGAGGGGGAGGTCATCGCATGAGTAGCTAGGTCTCAAACTGCCCTAGCAAGGTTGCTCATCCACTGGGGAGTGGGTCTGACGACCAGCATGAAGCGCTGCGTCTTCTCGGGAGCACAACCACCATACTGGGAAGCGAGAAGGTACCGCCTCTCGTAAGAGGGACAGGGGAGTCACCTCTCGTGGGGAGGGAATGGACTACGAAGGGGAACAAATTTAAGAGGGGGGTTGGAAAAGTAATACATCAAGATTTTTTAATGGCTACAAGTAGATGAAAAATATAGGTATATGAAATTTCAATTTAACCTTCATATAACATTAACAAAAATGAACGAATGCCTCGTGCCTCCAACTTAACCATCTATCATATTGTCCTCAACATCTACACACCAAACAAGGAATGCCATACTTAGTAGGAATGTTGCAAGTACAAAACTCACCTACACCTATGGCTAAAATAGCTCTAAGAAAATATAAATAAATGGAAAAATAGAAAGTATGACAACTAATTAAAGCACCATGTCTTAGGATAGTCTATATCAAGTACGGCAATGATAATGCATGAATTATATGAGTTTAATCTAGGAGAGCATCTCCTTTTAAGATACTATCTCTCTTTTCTCAACTGGGTTTTTCCACTAAGGCCCTGTTCGTTTGGGGTATAAGGAGGAATGGAATAAGGGGAATAAGTCCCCAACACGCTTCCCCGTGGTACGGCTATTCCCCATTATTTCATCTTATTTCACTCTTATTCCTATCTTTATCCCACCTTACCTACCTTTATTTCACCTTATTCTCCTTATTCTTATCCTCCAACCGAACGGAGAATAGACCCTTATTCCCCTTATTCCCCATCCTTATTCCTGCTTATTCTCCTACCGAACCGGCCCTAAAGTTGTTGTCTTCTCAGCGTGATTGCTTGTAGATTCCATCGAATTGATGATTATTCATGTATATCATACACGTTTGGGAGATCTATCAAATTGAATATGGTTCGATTAACCAACAATATCTATATAAATAAGAAACCTTTTCCTGTTAACCTTGTGGACTTTTAATGTTGGCAAAAATGTTAATGCCCAAGCTAAAACAACATTCGGAGACTACCACACGATTCACATTAAAGTACTTGCAAAGCACATGCTACATTATCGAGTTCATCCTATGAATTTCTTAACAAGATATGCCTTTCCCTAATGCTCTGGTAACTTTATTTTTCATCTAGTATTTTATCTTGGATATGCATTCGAATTTAGAGAGGAGAATGCTATAGCCGAATCTGTCACATATGGATCCATAGATAGTCAGTGCAAATGTAAAAAAGAATATTTGGTTATGCAACATGATATCATCCAAAACAGTAAACACCTCGAGGGTCATGACTAGTCCCTCCGCTCCCTCTCTCCCAATAGCCGCCCGCTCCCCTCCCTGCCCGTCAACCCACCGACGCTCCATCCCCTCCCTGTTGACATCCATTTGAGAAAGACGACCCTTGCCAGCAAATGCATAATGCACAACAACTTGGGACCTGAACCACACCCAATCTGAACCCAGGATTGAACCCATGGGTTTTGAGTCGGGCCTAGGTCGTTGATTTACCAACAACTTGGGCCTCAATCCATCCCATGGCCCGAAAAAAATTGACAGTCTTGAAGAGGCTTTTTGGTGTTATGTCAGGTTGAGCCCAAGGTTTCTCCATACTCACGAATAGAAAGAAGAAATGAATGTAAAATCCAGGGCAAGCATACAACTTTGCCTATCGAAGAATGTTCTTTACGAAGTCATGAAGGAGACCTTCGTAGTGGCTATGTGGCTAAAGCTTGAGAACCTATACATGATGAAGACCCTCACCAATTACCTACATCTCAAGTAATGACTCTTAATGCTTTGCATGGCTAAAGGTACTTATATTAAATCTCATCTGGATGTCTTCAACATCACACTTTATTGCAATTATCTTCGTTACCTCCCTCAAATAAACACTTTAACGAAAACTTGCTTTACAAAAAAAGCACGAAATCACGTTGGATGATGAAAAATCTCCCCTCTCTCGAAGGACTTGATGCACCGTGAACTAAAGGACCATTAATCAAGAGGACTGATGTGCTTCATGTGAGGGGAAAATACACATTTGAGAAGTCATAAGATAAGAAGGAAAAATGATAGAGCAGGTTTTTGTCGGTAATATAAGAAGAAATGACATACGGAGGACGAGTGCTAAAATCACCAAAACAAGGAGAAAGAGAAGAAGAAATTTAACAAAGAATGTTCTGTAGCAGAAGAAAGTTATCTGGAAGTAGAATATAGAAAATATTGGCCACATGTTTGGATGGCCAATACACCCCACCGATCGGAGGATCGAAGGATTCCTGGATTCTTGATTCTGATTGTTCCTACAACATCACACCTAATCGTCATTGATTCTCTTCATACATATTAGTTGATGGAGTTGTCATTTAAGGTAATGATTCATAGTCTAGGGTTGTAGGGTTGGGCAATATTGAACTGAAGATGCATAATGAGAAAACTATCATCTTAACAGATGTTTGCCATGTTTCCAATATTAAGAACATGATATCCCTTGATACCCTAGAAGAGAAAGGGTGTGAATATGCTTTCAAAAGCAATTTATTGGTTCTTCGGGAAGATTTGATATGTATGCTAAGAGATCAAGAAATTTGTATGCATTGTAGGGAGATACTTGTTACGTGTGCCTCAACCTTTTCCGCTATTTTAGGGACAAATAACACCAAGTTGTGACATCTCAGATTGGAATATCTAAGTGAGACATGCATGAGTACCCTCGTCAGAAGGGCTTGCATGACGGTTAGGGCATGTCCAAGATAATCTTCTGTGAGAATTACATATTTGGCAAATAGCATAAAAGAGTTTTAGTGCCATTGAACATAAAAAAGGCACTCTAAATTATATTAACTCTGATATGAGAGGTTTGTCTCAAGTTCCCTCCAAAGGTGGTGTGTTATACATGCCAACCTTCATTGATTATTATTCCAGAATGTCTGTATGGACCCTTAAATCTGAACATGAAGCATTGACGAATCTCCATTTCATCACCTTTATTATTTCATTTTGACCTTAAATCCCTAGTTAAATGCATGTAAATAACATTAGTTCAAACACAATAGTACTTATTAATTGATGTTTAAATAATGTATAAATATTATATTTAATTCCAAAATAAAAGAATAAAAGAAAGAAAAGAAAAATAAATGAAGTATCAAAAACACTGAATGACCCTAGTGATGAACGTTGGGATTGAGGTGTCTAATGTCCGATCTTGGAGAGCTTGTAGTGTCCAACAAGCCGGATCAGGTAATCACTGTGTCAGCAGCACTCTCGGCTCTCAACACTCAACTCAAGCATGCCAATCAAATATTAACCCACAACAATGATTATACAATAATAAGTGCTATAATTTATTATACCCTACAAATAAGTGTTTATAGTACGCAAGTGTTGGGGGCGAACCACAAAGGAGCAACATGGATAGTCAAAAAATTGACAATCTAAGAGAAAATTGACAAATGTTTATGTGTTTTTATAGGATTTTTCCTATTTTTTGTGGATTTTTAATTATATCTAAATTTTTTTTATAGAATTTTAACGTTTTATATTTTATATTTTATTTTTATTTTTTTTGATTTTTACTTTTATTTTTAATGTATAAAGGTATAATAATCATATGTAAGGGATTTTTATCCGAAAAATCCTATAATCTTTGTCAATTGCCTCTAGGACCTTTGAAACATCCTAATTCCTCTCTAGACCCTGTAAACTTGCTCCGTCTTACCCCATGAACCTTATCGTTAAATTGGCATATCTAGAGTTAACTTCCTTGGGTTAAAAATGAGTTAATCTATCAACGATCAGACAACTAGAATTAATCAAGAGAAGAAAAAAATCCCCCTCCTTTCTCCTCCAACAGCTTCACCCCAACCGCGCCACCTCTTCCATCTCTCCTCCCTCGACGAGGGCATTGACATGGACGGATGAGGTGTGCGCGAGGGGGCATGATGTTGCGGCTTGACATGGGATGGAGGAGGTGGAGGGACGATGCTTGACCTGTAGGAGGTGAGGCTTCCAGGCGGTGAGTAGTGGGGTGGGGGGTTGTGAGGAGGTACGTGGAGGGGAGGAGGTTAGTGGTGGTGGGGGGGGGGGGGGGGGCTTCGAGTAGGGGACGCCCTGTGGGGAGGGGGGGACTCGAGCGACGAGGTTGCGGGGGCACTTCGAGGGTAGGGATTGTGGGTAGGGAGGGGGGGCTCCGAGCAAGGGGTACGGGGGGGTTCCGAGCAGGGGAGGCAGGGGGAGGGCTTCGAGCTGCGGGGTTGCAATCTCGAGCAGGGGGGTGCAGGGGGGAGGCTCCGGGCATGGAGTACCGGGGGGGGGGGGGGGGTCGAGCGATAGTATTGCAGGGGGTACGGGATATCCGAGCAAGGGGTACGGGGGGCTCCGACAAGGGGAGGCGAGGCTTCGAGCGACGGGGTTGTAGGAAGGCTTGGCTCCGAACAGGGGAGGAGGGGGGGGGTTCGAGCATCGGAGGGGGGAGCGCCGAGGACGATGGAGGTGGTGGGTGGTGGGGAAAAGGAGGAGGGTGAGAGGGAGTGGCAACTAATGTAAATTCGATAAATAAAATAGGTATAACATAAAAGAATATAACGGAATCCGGTTAGTTTTAACAGGTAAATGGATGAGGGTTAACCACAGGGTTTATGCGGTAAGGGTTAACAAGTTTATGAAGTTGAGGGAGGAATTAGGATGTTTCAAAGTCTTAGAGGTAATTGACAAAGATTATAGGGCCTGCCGGGTAAAAATACGTATATATAATAAGAGGTATAATATAAGCACTATATAGACTATATAAAAAATAAAAAAATATAAAAAATCAAGAAAATACAGATATAAACAATTCTTTTATTTTTCAAGGGTTTTCAAATATTTATAGGCATTTATAAATATTAATGATAATCATAAGTAATATATAGTAATATATATATAAGATATATGGGTAAAATGGGGTTGCCCCCTAGGGAGAGCTAACTTAGCTCCCCCTACCCCATTTTCTCCATTATTTTTATGTTCTTGAATTTTTTTCCTGTGAATATTCATCACTATATCCCTATATTTATCATAAAAATTTCTTGTGAAACAGAGACTCCTACGACCTTCATCCACACAATCATTTTCTAACGATCTTAGGATTTTTTAAAGCAGCCCTGTCTGGATGGAGGTCGTATGAGTCTTTATTTCTCATGAAATTTGAATGACATAATATAGGGATATAATAATGAATTTACATGATTTTTATTTTTAAAAAAATTATGAAAAATACGACAAGGGAGCTAAGTTAGCTCCCCCTAGGGGGCATATACATTTTACCCAAGATATATATAAGGTTTTATATTTTAGAAATATAACTATATAGTTAAAAATATAAAATAAAATATTTCTATGTTCCTTAATATTTTTATATATTTTTGTGAATTTTCTTATATTTTTTTCTAATTTTCTGATGATAATAGCCTGGATTGTTTTGGAATTTAAAAATAGATAAATATCATAAAAATTCCAAAATTATTTTTACTATATAATATAGACTAAAATCAGAAACATGAATAAATATTTTTATGTTTTTAAATAAATTTTACTAATTTTTAGAAGGTGTTTAGGGTTTTTTTAATTTTTAAGAGTTTGTGTAATATTTAGCAAAAATAACATGTCACAAAATCAAATATGAAGAAACACACATGATTTTTTTTTGATTTTTTTTCAAATTTTTATAATATTTATGTATTTTTAAATGTAAAATAGGAAAATGCATTATTTTTATATTTTTATATATAAGAAAATGATTTTAATTACCTCAAGAAATATATGTGATATATTATGATTCCGAACACTTAAGATAATTTTCTTATAAATTTTAGATGCAAAATGATATTTTTAATAATTAAAATACAAGAGTAAAAATAAATGTGCTAGTAGGTACTTAAATGGAATTTACATAAAGTTTCAATGTAGTCTAGAACACCTTACAAAAGTTTCGGGGCATACATGCAAAAATTCTAAATATTTCAATAGTAAACATACTAACAGATATATAAATGCAAATATCCAGAATAATAGGGACAAATATGCAAATTTACCACAAAATGTTACATTGATATTTAAATTCTTTGGACCAAACAATAACACATACCGAAGGAGTGTCCTCACAAAATACCCAGTCCCCTCACACGCACAGGCACATTAGGTGACGTGAGTTGGACTAAAGTGCAAATATGGGAAACTTAAGTAACTAAGAGTAAATATTACAAAAGTATTTGAACTACACTTGAAAGTTTATGGATTAAAAAGAAAATGCAAAAAACATGGGGAGAATATGCAATATATCCCCTCATGCGGTGATGGACGGCAATGCGTCTTCTACGTGGCTCCACTTATGAGTCAATGGCTGAGATTGGCATGTACCCTTCACGGATGAACGATGGAGTTTAGATCTCAACTAAGATTTGACGGTGATGGCATTGCTCGATCCGACGGTGACGATTAAAACCGGGGTGGCTCCTCTGTTCCAACAGATGCTGCTTCCCATGAAGAGCATGGAAGAACAAATGTTCGAGTTCACTTCGATCCGCACTCCTGCTTGACTTTGGCCGCCTGTTCAGCTTCCAAGTGTCTCAAAATGAAGCTCGAGCCTTTCTACATCTGTTGATGCCTTCAAAATGGTCCGAGACCCATTGATGGGGTCTTGGAAACTCGAGGAAGAACGAGCACCAGCGAATATTTTTCCTGGTCAAAATTCTACCCTCCAGGGTCTATCAAGCTCCAAAACTGCAGAGTTATCTAGCATACACAAAAAGAGAGGTCCAGGCTTGATTTGGGGGAAAATGGAGCAGATATGCATCGGGGAGAAGATCTCTAGTGAGCGACGGAGGAGGAGAGCTGGATCTTCTGATATGTCCAAGATCAGAGGGAACATAGGGGTTCTTGAAATGTAGAAGCGCAAGGCAAAGAAGATGGGGTTGTCAATGAGGTCGAAACAAGGTCAACGGTGAAGGAATAGAGGTCATAGTTAGAAGCTCCAACAAACTACAATTTGCGATTTTACAGAATAAAAGAAGAAATCAATCGAAGAAGATACACTATCCTACTGCTACTTCCAGGAATCGAAAAAGCAAAGAAAAGATCTGCTCAGACGTGGGAACTAGAGAGAAGGAGACATTCACTTGAGCAAGTCCGGTAAGGCTTGGATCGTGTCTCTTCGCCTCCTTCTCTATGCCTAAATCTCAGGAGATGCACCTATTGTCACTAGGGACGGTCCAGATGAAGAGAAAGGGGATGAAGATGGGCCAAAACGGATCAACTTCAAATGGAGGTCGGAGGTGAAACTAAATAGGGAGGTGACTTCGATTAGGGTTTGTGAGTGAATCGTTGCTCCATTGTTCGAGAAATCACTAGGGCATGAAAGACTAGTGAACGAGGAACAGATTCACAAAAGGAATTGAGCCCAAAAAATGCAAGGATCGAGTCGGATAAATTGGAGAAAAGACAAGGCTAGCTCTCTAATACAGTTAGGCATATGTATGGATACAATTGGCCCGCGAGTCAATCAAGACCCGCACCTGATTGGGCTACATCCGACTTTAGAGGATAAACTAGAAATGAAAAAAATTAAATAAAAATAAAAAATAAAATGATTTTATTATTTTTTAAAACATGAAAGTTGTTTTTTTATTTTATGTACTATTTTAGATGATTTTTATTTATTTTATCTATTCGGTGTTAATTTTTACAAGTGTAATTATTGGTGTATAATTACCTATATATAGTGTATTTGATTTTTATTTTTGATTTTTATTTTTTTTTATTTTATTATTTTATTTTTGTAATTTATATATGTATAATATATTTAATTATGTATTTACATATTTTTATTTTATTTTTATGAATTTATTTGTGCACATAAATAGATATGAGTATGTATAATATATGTATGTATTATATTATATTATTTATTTTAATGAAATTTTAATGGTTTCTTTTTATGTTAATATTTTTAATATAATTAAAATAATATTTATAAATATCTAAAAATATGGAAAGAGTAAAATACTAAGAATGAACTAAATGTATAAGAATATAGGTAAAGGACATAATGTGTCCCTAAAAGCCAAGTTTTGTATCTTAACTTCAATTTTGATGAAATCACCTTCATTAGATAGATAATTTTATTTACAGTACAATAAAATAAGTTTGATCCATTTTGAGTTCATATGAAGAAGACATGGATCTATGAAGTTTTGTTTGCGCTTTTTTCATATGTATGTCCCCGTCACCTTGTACCTTTTTTATGTACAATTAATTATGTCGTTATATATATATATAGTTGTACATGTTTAATGTTGAAAATATTTTTATTTGAAGTGTAAAAGAATGTGTGTAAATTAGTGAAAGTTTCAGCTATATACATTGTACTGGCCACTTAGGGTTTCTAGGTGATAGTACCCTTTTATCTGTATTTCTATGCCCTTATCTCCCCCTACTTTATTCCTTGTTGACTAAGCCAATAGTCTTGGGGTTTAGGGTCAGTCAGTTTTTCCAATACTTCCTTTATTTTTATTTTATTTTTTTATTCATTTATTTTATATTTAAATACATGTATTTGAGAACTGTTTACAAATAAAAGTTAGAGTGTTAATTTGTACAAGTTAGTTATATTTGCATGCATTTAACTAAGATTTTAAAGAAAAAATAAAGGAATAAATGTGAATGAATGGGTATTCATCACCCCCTATACTTAGCTTTATTATTCCCTCGCAAACACTTATTGGGAGAATAAGTGATGTAAAATAAAAATAAAGAAAAGAAAAAATGAGGAAAATAGAATGATTCTAATTTTTAAATCTATCCGTATAAAATCAAAGTTTGGAACTTCATTAAAACTTATGGATTAGTGTTGTGTTTGGAACGAAGTTAAGGTTAGATTTGTGACTCAATAACCTCTAGGTTCTATTATCCTTTATCTAGTTCAATTCACAGCCTGGTCAGAACCATCCTTTCATATTATACTCTTGCGACCTTGAAGTGACAGATACTGTGTATGAATTGTGTTAGCTCTTCCCAGTCAAACAACTGAACTATCAAAGCGTCAGTTCCTCTGGTAACTCATCCTCATGGAGATAGATATTTCTTTCTAAGTTCAGGTGCTACTAGTTTCACAATCGAGAAAGGGATAAGCAAGAAGAATGTGAGAAGAAGTGGGAATGGACCAGTGTAGTCTCATTCCTGTGTGAAGCTAGACTAGTGTAATTGAGTCTTCACCAAGAAGCATGCTTTTTTTCTGGAAGCTCAAATATTTGTGGAATTCTTGGTGTAGGATTCTTTTTTTTTTTGTTTGACTTTGCATTGCTCTACATTCTTGTTTATACCCCGATGGATATAGAGTCTTTTGGTCCGCCCATGTTTTGGGGTCTTGGAAAAAGTTATATTAGTAAACCATTCCTCATCTAAAGCATTGTCTCAATCCAATCTCCAATCATTAGGTGTCCTTGCTACCATAAGAAGTGGGTTGAAGTACCGGTTCTAGCAGTCCCCAAGAATCGTTCTTGAGCCACCCTTGACAAAGCGGCCTAGTATCGTCCTGACTTAAAATCCAAGATTTTTTAAACAATCCATCTGGGTTGAGCTAAGTGCTGAGTACAGGGTTTCTAGTCAAGCCACTATCTCAAGAATCGTATGAATGACATGAAGGGTTCTCGTTGGACACATTGAATCGACTCATGAACCCAGTCTCAAAAAACCTAAAGAATTAGGTCATAATGGCATGAAGCATCTCAATTCCAATCCTTAACAAGTTCATATGAAATTAGGTATATTAAGGTCCAGACCAAGATCTAATCTTCCTATTTTATTCAGACTTGTTCAATTGTCAAAATCATTCTGAAAAATGCTCGTCAATGAAGAGAGATATTTTTGTGGGAACATTTACTAGCTTTTGATCTTTTTATGGGATTTTTCAGAAGTTCTGCAAAATTTTGTTGGATTTTGAGAACATTTTTAAAAAATTAGATATTTTGGAATTTTGCAATTTTTTATAGAATTTTTGGGAAAATAAAAATAAAAAGGATTAGTTTTTAGTGCATACTTTATGAGTATGTTCTTTATAGTTAATTTGCTATATATTCGTACCTAATATAATAACCATATTTATTAAAAATACAAAAATACGAGTTATGACTAAAGTAAATACATCGTATACACGACCCTCCTATACTTAGATTGAGATATTTCCTCATAGTAAACAAGGAGAAAAAGGAAGACATAACTCATGCTGAGTTAATGAAAAGTCTAAATTATACTCAATGAAAGAATAGGAAGTCGATCGCCCCCCCTATACTTAGGATCAACTTCTCCTAAGTATAGCAGACTGTACATAAAGTAGGTATGATCGATGATTGAAATGTACGAAATCATCGGTTCGGCCTGTCTCCCCCTGTACTTAGGGTAAAATATCCTTAAGTATAGGCAGAACATCAACAAATTGGAAGATAGGTGAGGGATCAAAGAATTATTGGATATGACCGCATGGGAGACTCGTTGTGGCTGTTCGTAGAATCTGAACAAAGGCATCTCAAATGTGACATCTACGATGCAAAAAGGATTGAAATGATGTGGAATTTGGAGTACGAAATGGAGAAGAGATTAAGCAAGAAATGAAAGAAAGGTTCGAACCAAGCAAAAGAAAGAGAAGTATAAAAGAAGTGTAAATAAAAGGCTCAAGTGCGTGATGCTTTTGATCTTGATCAAAATGTAGTCAACCAATCAAACCTCAATGCAAGGATGGGTTTACCTACTCAACACAATGAGTCGTGAAGGTTTGGCAATTATCTTGTCAATTTTATTGATTTTTAAGCAATCTTCTCAAATTTTGTCCTTGGCGGCTATCCGTAGAAGCGAGTGAGTACTACCAGACAATCATCTTGTACTTCCCACTTCCTTTGTAACCAGTATCCTATACTTTTTTAAGGTCCTTACTCTTGGGTCTAGATCGATGACTCAACCAAAGAGGAAGAACCCAATATGCGCAACCATTAGTTCGGGATGGAGCCTGCAAGCAGACAAGACCCTACTCAAACGCAGAACGACAAGACATACACCCCTATGAGGGGATGGCCTATATTCACTGTCGCAGCGGATTTAAACGTGATCAATGAGATAATTACGGTTTTAATCCGCCTCAAAATGCGTGAATTATCACTTGGGTTCTTTAATAAATCAAATAAGCAAACTTTGAAAACTGAGTTTGCATTTTTTTGGATTTAAATTGATCAAGATAAGTTAATTTTAGTGATTGGGGGTCACTGTTGGAAATTGACATCTTGGATCATGAACCTTATGATAAGTCATTCAAATATGGTGATGAAAATTAATTGTTAATTTTCGGAAATATTTAGTGATGAATATTTGTGAAATATTTAAAGAGATAATTATTTCATTGAATGACATTTGCCTAGACCACAATGATGAGATAATTGATCTTGATCATTGGTTCATCAACAAACATTGATTTCATGAAAAATCATTGTTTATCCTACAATAGTTGTAGGACGACATTTACATGAAAAACCCTCTTGCTTGAATAGGATTGGGGATTTGTTTAGCAAATCTCCTTATAATATAATCAAAATTATTTTGATGTATATTATATGGTATAATTTCGATTGAAAAACCGATGAGCATCTCAAAGTACATGATGATCTATATGATATTATCCTTTCCCGAGGCGGATATGGTGCCTAGTCGGAGAGCATTGGGGTCGCGGGTTGCAACGTATGTGGTCCGTCCCACTCTCGTCGGTACTGGCCATGACAGCGGGTAGGGACTGTATAATGCCGGAGAAAGTCAATGTGTATTTTTCTAATTATTAAAATTCGAATAATACGTACTTTGAGAATATACCTACTATTCAAGTAAAAGACATGTTTGTTGATTGATGATTGGATTAATGATTAATTTAATATGATTAAATTATTTATATCCAATAAACACTCTATTTTGAATAGATGTGTATTTCCCTTGGAAGAATTAATTATGTGAATGTGATTCATGCTAATTACTTATGAAATTTGAATATGAGGTGGAGGATCACATAAGTGACATCCATGGTCTCCCATCAAGACGAAGGGTTTCCGTCGCCAGGGATTGTATGTAGGAGACGTCTGTCCGAAGTGACAGCTCCTGTATGCAAGCGCATCTGGATCGGGCTCTTTGCTTCTCGAAAGAGTAAGGCCGTATGCGTAGTGACCCCAATATCGAGTCCTCATATTATTGGGGCGATATTGGATTGCGCATAGCGAGTTCTAATCCTGTTGACGGTTGGTTCAATTAGCAACGGGTCAACATCATCTTAGGAGTGGTGGGCCCGGGTGTTAAAGACCGAATTGGGAATGCAAGTTGGACTTGCAAGGCGGAATGAGTTCCCGCTTCTTTTTATCAGAGTCGTAAGTTCTCATATTATTGGGATGCGACAAAGATAGGAAAAGAGATCCCAGATCTTGCTATAGATATAGTGGTAAGAATATCTCTTACATTGAAAGTGATTAAGGGAATGAACTTTCAGTGTTGACAAGGCAAAACAACTTTGATATAAAAATTCCTAAATCAAAGTAAAATATGTATATATAATATATATACCCTCATGCAAATTTCTTATTTCTGATAATCCTTCCTTAAACCCACTCAATGTTATACTCAATAATAACCAGTAAAATATCATGGATTGGACTCATGGTCCAGATATTGTTCTTGTAATTGAACACATAATATATGTGGTTGCATTGTGCAAGATTCCTCAACATAATGAGGAATGACAATTAAATAAGACAATAAGACATCACCTTAGGGTTTGTGTGTCTCTATAGTCTTGATCTTTCATCGGGTGTACTTTGGAAGTGACATGTCGATGATGATCGCAATTGTCAAATAATCCTTATAAAATCAAAAAAGCTATTTTGGCATACATATGTGCTCTAGACATTTAATCATGAATGACATGGTTCTCTACATTACGCAGAATGGTAGCTCGAAAGAGATGATGTATTTGAAATGTTTGAATACTTACCTGAACCTAAGTCTCTAAGAGTTGAGATGAATGTAGATATGATGAGTGTCATCATTCTACTATATATACTCAAGTCATTCATGAAGCTTCATAATATTCATATTGTATGAATTTACTGAAGCATGTATAAATGTTGAAATGCTCTTACATTGAATTCTTTTGAATTCAACATAAGAGATTCTTTGTCTTGAACAATGGTTGTTTATAGATGAAAGAGCACATTGGAAGCATGGGTCGGACCCGAGTAAGAAGGAAAGTCAAAGAGTTGACCTACTTCTGTGACTTCCATATGACATCCAAAGAGTTGGATGAATGCCAATACTGCAATAAGTTGATGTATTGATAGTATGACTATCAAATCTGTCTAAAATCCTTAGTGAAGGACTCAGATAGAGCATCGGAATAATCCTTATATAATTATTGACTTTGACTTTCTTATTTCATAAGATAAAGTTTGACAATTGTATCCCAATCTTCTAGTGATATTTGCAATTGGTTGCATATATATATATATATATTAGAAGATTAGAAATTTGATCTTAAGGTTTAATAGTCATCGACATGGATATTGATGTAATTGTTGCATCAATCTCTGTTGGATAGATAGACTTCATATTCTCGGTGCGAGAGCCCTTTGTCTTGGAGAATGTCTCTATGACCTAGATAGTAGAGTACACTAATTGTTTGTTTCTAAATGTTGGAAATAAACATGAATTCTGAGATAGAACTATCATAAAGAGTTATGATGGAAATATTTCAGATAGTAATCTAACATCTAGTGGATTCCACAAAATTAGAAAATTAATGAATGGTTCATTGAGATTTCTAATATTGAAAAATCAAACCTTATAAGATCAATAGGAGAATGAAGATCATTTGACAATGATATGGCATCAAGCCTTGGACATTTCTCTGTTGATTTGATCAATAGACTAGTAAGTTATGAAACTTTAGAATGTCTAAAATTTCAAATCTTACATACTTGTGAATATTGTATTCAAAGTAAAATGTCCAATACACCCTTCTCTGAGAATGGTGTTAGATGTCGAGGTATTCAAAATCTCATACATATTGATGTATGTAGATCATCTATATCATAGTAAACATTATGGATATGTGATATCTATTGATGATTATGTATGATATGAGATTTCTTCTCTTCACCTGAGAAACCTTTTAAATGTTCAAAGATTTCACAATTTTGGTTTAGAACCAGAGTTTGAAGAAAGATGAAATGAATTTGATCTAACCTAGGTAGCTTGTACCTGTTAGATAAAACTCAAAGAATACCATATGGAGATATGAATATCATTTCTATCTCACTCCTCCTAATAAACCTGAACTCAATAGAGTTGTAGGGAGATAAAATTGGATCATGTGTGAAATGATTTGATCAATGATGAATTTTAGCATAATTACCTCTTAGTTTCCAGGCATATATGTAGTAGAGACTACACTATATATCCTTAATAAGATTCCATACAAGCAAGCTGGAATTAAGCACTAGAGAGTGCTACTTCATTAGGAAAATAAAGGATGGTACTAGATACCTACTCTATGACCTTGAGATTCTTAAAAGATCTCATCTCTGAGAATGTGATTCTTGGAGGATTGAGACTCTTAAGAATCAAGATGAAAATGAAGTGAAGGAACTCATTTAATCTTGAGAAGATAATGAGGCTCCTGAAATCGGGAACTAAAAGGACAATTAAAGATGAAACATTAATACCTCTTCAAGTGAGTTTGAGGATGTATTCCATGTGTCAGTCAAGTCTGAGAGTGATCGGACTTCATGTGATGAAGCTCCTAAGGATCATGACATGGAAAGATGGATATTAGCAATAAAGTCTAAAGTAGACTTCATATACAAGTGTTGTATATGGACCCTCGAGGATCCACCTATATGGGTAAGACCCATAAAGGTGTAAATGGATCTTCAAGAGAAGAGGGAATCTGATGAGAAGGTAGAGACCTTCAAAGCTCAGTTCGTAGCCATAAGCTACACACCGAAAGAGAAGACATTGCTTGCAATGAGACTTCCTCTTCGGTAACCATGCTTAAAATCATCAGAATATTGCTAACCTTAGCTACACTATTGCATCTTCAAGATGTAAGTCAAGATTGCATTCCTCTAAGAATACCTCTCTGAGGATATTTACATGAAGTAGCCCCAGGGCTTCGTGGTTGAGGAAAGGAAGGTGGGCAAGCTAAAGAAACTCCATCTGTGGACTCAAATTAGCTTCTTGAAGATGGAACATAAGATTTGATGAAATTATAAATGTTATGATTTCAGATAGAGTCTTGATAAACCATGTGAAGCTTAGTGGGGATGCCATTGTGTTCATTATGCTAAATGTAGATAATATCCTAATCATTTGGAATGATATAAGGATGATAATAAGTGTTTTATGATCTGGCTATTCCATACCTTGAGATATGATCTCAAGAATACCTCTTAGATCTTAGTTCTGAAGTTGTTCAGAAGCAAAGAAAAGAGGGCATTGGGACTATCACATTTGTAGTACACCTTGGATATATTCCATTCTTGGAAATTCCAAGAAAGGCTTCCTTCCCTTAAGATTTGGTACTGACCTATCTAAAGGAATAACACCTCAAAGAGTTGAGGAAGTGAATGCTAGAACTACTTGCACTTGTGCATCAGTTACGAGAAGCTTAGTGTATGCTAGATGTGTACAAAACCCAGATATCTGCCATGCAGTGGGAGTAGTAAAGTGTTGCTAATCCTACTATGGAGAGAGAAAACACTTGATTGCAGTAATAAAAAAATCTTCATAGATGACAAGATTTTTTGAGATAGTGATCTCAAAGTCATATCTTCAAAAGCTTAAGACTTTATAGATAAAGATCAAAAAGGTCTTAATTGTGAATACCTTTGGAGATGGTGATCTCCAGAAATAAGCGTATTCTGATAAGGATTATGGAAATACTGGTTATAATAGTTATTGAGCAATAGTGTTAAGGGCACTATAATTGCTTTGTCAAGATTGAGTATTGATTGCATAAGATGCAATATTCGTATTGGATGCGAGCACTGTTACCTAGAGATATGCAAGTGCCGTAAAAGGACTTGGCGTAGTCTCGCGGGAACAGAGTGACTTATCAGCTTACCTGGCTATTTTCTAAATAGCCTATGATTGTCACATGAGTGTGGGTTTAAATAATTAGCCCATTAATGGCTCTTTGGGCTATGGGAGATTGTTGGACATGCGAGCCCACGACGAGCCATTATGTAATAAATGTTATTGCAAATATCATTCCTTGATCTGAAATGAAGAATAAATAATTTGCATAATAGGTCCCTCTGTACAATTAGGGTTATGTACCATGGCCATCTTGATGATCATACAGCTGTTGATTCAATTATTGAATCATAGAGGCTGGTGCTTGGATGAATATCTAAAGAGTTAGATTGAGGACTCATCAAGCACCGTCAAATGATTATTAAGAGATGATCTCCAGCCTGAGTAGGAGATGGCAATCCTTTCTCACATAGGCTGATATCTGACCGACCTCTTGATGCAGGTCCTCTGCATAGGAATAGAGATTCGGAGGTGTCGGATTAGTTAGGTCAATGAGTTCACTTAATGAGATCGAGATAACCCAAGTCCTATGTTGAATGCTGTCATAGCATAGGCACACATCCTCTGACCGATGACAGATGTGTTACTATGTGTCTGAGTGTGTACATTTGGCTGACCAATAGGTTGATGACCTAACCAAGGTCTATACACCGGCGCGCTGGTGTGCATGTAAGGGCATATGAGTAATACGATCTCTCAAAGGGATCATATGAGTTCACTACTGAACTGGAAGACATGAGCTCGCTCATGAGATATTGCGAAATTTTTACCGCATTTCAATTTTCGCACCTCTATCTAATTGAATTTTTCAGGTTGTTTAAAATGTTTAAACATGAAATTTTCAATTGGTTTTTGTTCCCCATTAATTAAGGAAACCATAGGATTTGAGTTTTTGAAATTTGGACTTCATTTGCTCAAGATATGGCTTTTTGAATATGACTATATTCACTCTTGCGGGAACTGCGGATTTAAACGTGATTAATGAGATAATTATGGTTTTAATCTGTCTCGAAATGCGTGAATTATCACTTTAGTTCTTTAATAAATCAAATAGGCAATCTTTGGAAACTGAGTTTGCATTTTTTGGATTTAAATTGATCAAGATAAGTTAATTTTAGTGATTGGGGGTCACTGTCGGAAATTAACATTTTTAATCATGAACCTTGTGATAAGTCATTCAATTATCATGATGAAAATTAATTGTTAATTTTATGAAATAATTAGTGGTAAATATTTGTAAAATATTTAAAGAGATAATTATTTCATTGAATGACATTTGCCTAAACCACAATGATGAGATATTAGATCTTGATCATTGGTTCATCAACAAACATTGATTTAATGAAAAATCATAGCTTATCCTACAATAGTTGTAGGACAATTTTACATGAAAAACCCTCTTGCTTGAATAGGATTGGGGATTTTTTTAGCAAATCTCCTTATAATATAATCAAAATTGTTTTGATGTATATTATATGGTATAATTTCGGTTGAAAAACCGATGAGCATCTCAATGTACATGATAATCTATCTGGTATTATCCTTTCCCGAGGCGGATGTGGTGCCTAGTCGGAGAGCATTGGGATCGCGGGTTGCAACGTATGTGGTCCGTCCCATTCTGGTCGGTACTGGCCATGACCGCGGGTAGGGACTGTATAATGCCGGAGAAAGTCAACGTGTATTTTTCTAATTATTAAAATTCGAATAATACGTACTTTGAGATTATACCTACTATTCAAGTAATAATCAAGTTTGTTGATTGATGATTGGATTAATGATTAATGTAATGTGATTAAATTAATTATATTCAATAAACACTCTATTATGAATAGATGTGTAATTCCCTTGGAAGAATTAATTATGTGAATATGATTGATGATAATTAATTATACAATTTGAATATGAGGTGGAGGATCACATAAGTGACATCCATGGTCTCCCGTCAAGGAAAAGGATTCCGTCGCCAGTTGTTGTATATAGGAGACGCCTGTCCGAAGTGACAGATCCTATATATGATTTAATTGGATCAGATTCTTTGCTTCTCGAAAGAGTAAGGCCGTATACGTAGTGACCCCAATATCGGGTCCTCATATTATTGGGGTGATATTGGATTGCGTATAGCGAGTATTAAGCCTGTTGACGGTTGGTTCAATTAACAACGGGTCAACATCATCTTAGGGGTGGTGGGCTTGGGTGTTAAAGACCGAATTGGAAAATGTTGTTGGACTTGCAAGGAGGAATGTGTTCCCGCTTCTTTTTATCCGAGTTGTAGGTTCTCATATTATTGGGATGCAACAAAGATAAGAAAGGAGATCCCAGATCTTGCTTGATATATAATGGTAAGTATATCTCTTACATTGAAAGTGATTAAGGGAATGAACTTTCAGTGTTGACAGGGCAAGACAACTTTGATATAAATATTCCTAAATCAAAGTAAAACATGTATATATATAATATATATACACTTATGCAAATTTCTTATTTCAGATAATCCTTCATTAAACCCACTCAATGTTATACTCAATAATAACCAGTAAAATATCTTGGATTGGACTCATGATCCAGATATTGTACTTGCAATTGAACAAATAATATATGTGGTTGCAATGTGCAAGTTTCCTCAACATAATGAGGAATGACAATTAAATAAGATAATAAGACATCACCTTAGGGTTTGTATGTCTCTATAGTCTTGATCTTTCATCGAGTGTACTTTGGAAGTGACATGTCGATGGTGATCGTAATTGTCGAATAATCCTTTAAAATAAAAGAAGATATTTTGGCATACATATGTGCTCTAGACATTTAATCATGAATGACATGGTTCTCTGCATTATGAAGAATGGTGGCTCGAAAGAGAGGATGTATTCAAAATGTTTGAATACCTACCTGAACCTAAGTCTCCAAGAGTTAAGATGAATGTAGATATGATGAGTGTCATCATTCTACTATCTATACTCAAGTCATTCATTAAGATTCATGATATTCATATTGTATGAATTTAATGAAGCATGTATAAATGTTGAAATGCTCTTACATTGAATTCTACATAAGAGATTCTTTGTCTTGAACAATGGTTGTTTATAGATAAAGAGAGCGCAGTGGAAGCATGGGTCGGACCCGAATAAGAAGGAAAGTCAAAGAGTTGACCTACTTATATGACTTCCATATGACATCCAAAGAGTTAGATGAATGCCAATACTGCAATAAGTTGATGTGTTGATAGTATGACTATCAAATCAGTCTAAAATCCTTAGTGAAGGACTCAGATAGAGCACCAGAATAATCTGCATGTAATCATTGACTCTGACTTTCTTATTTCATAAGATAAAGTCTGATAATTGTATCCCAATCTTCTAATGACATTTGCAATTGGTTGCATATATATATTAGAAGATTAGAAATTTGATCTTAAGTTTTAGTAATCAAATACATGGATATTGCTGTAATTGTTGCAACAATCTCTGTTGGATAGATAGACTTCATATTCTCAGTGGGAGAGTCCTTAGTCTTGGAGAATGTCTCTATGACCTAGATAGTAGAATACACTCATTGTTTGTTTCTAAATGTTGGAAATAAACATGAATTCTGAGATAGAACTATCATAAAGAGTTATGATGGATATATTTCAAATAGTAGTCTGACATCTAGTGGATTCCACAAAATTAGAAAATTAATGAATGGTTCATTAAGATTCCTAATACTTAAAATCAAACCTTATAAGTTCAATAGGAGGATGAAAATCATTTGACAATGATCTGGCATCAAGCCTTGGACATTTGTCTATTGATATGATCAATAGACTAGTGAGATATGAAACTTTAGAATGTCTAAAAATTTCAAATCTTACATACTTGTGAATATTGTATTCAAAGTAAAAATGTCCAATACACCCTTCTCTTAGGAAAGGTGCAAGATGTCAAGGTATTCGGGATCTCATATATATTGATGTATGTGGATCATCTATATCATAGTGAACATTATGGATATGTGATATCTATTGATGATCATGTATGATATGAGATTTCTTCTCTTCACCTTAGAAACCTTTGAAATGTTCAGAGATTTCACAATTTTGGTTTAGAACCAAAGTTTGAAGGAAGATTAAATGAATTTGATCTAACCAAAGTAGCAATACCTATACGATGAATTCAAAGAATACCTTATGAAGATATGAATATAATTTCTATGTCAATCCTCTTAACACACCTAAACTCAATGGAGTTGTAGGGACATACAATTGGATCATGTGTGACATGATTTGATCAATGATGAATTTTAGCATAATTATCCTCTTAGTTTCCCGATATATATGTGTAGTAGAGACTACAATATATATCCTTAATAAGGTTCCATGCATGTAAGCTGGAATCTAGCACTTGAGAGTGCTACTTCATTAGGAAAATAAAAGATGGTATTGGATACCTGATGAATACCCATTCATCACTCTTTATTCTTATATTTTAGCTACAAAAACCTTTGCAAATACATGTATATTCTTGTAAATACAAATAATTACCAAATTGCATGCATTGTATAAAAGTTAATAATTGGCATGTTTTTGTGCATAAATAAAAGAATAAAGAGACAAAAGAAAAAGAGGGAGATATTTAGAATAAATATTGAGGGACCTAATCCCAAGGGAGGGCTTAGCATGGGCCTGACCGCATAAAAGCCCAAGTAGAGAGAGACAGGGAAGCTCATGTGTGTAAATATACCTGTAAATAGAATAAAAATATTTTTCCTCTAAAAATAAAATAAAATAGGCTTGTATATATTTGTAAATATTTGTAAATACAAAATCAAAATAAAAATAAGAAAATTAAAAAGAAAATAAAAACACCCTTCCTTGTGTATATCCACCATGTACATAAACCCACTTTTATATTTATGTTACCTTGTAAATAAATAAATCAAAATCCCATAAAATTTGTATATATTCTATAATTCATGTTGTAAATAAATAGAATAAAACCATAAAAACAAAAATTAAAATAAAAAGAACAAAAATAAAAACCAAAAGAAACATTGTATATATACCATCTACATAAATATATATAGCTATTTATTTTACCCTTGTAAATAAATAATAAAAATAAAATAAAAAATACCTTTTTATTCCTAAATAAATAAACTATAAAATGGGAATAAAAAAGTACAAAAATAATTAATTAAAAATCAAAAAAATTAAAAATCATTACTGTATATACCTATGTATATAGTGCTATATTGTAAATACCTAATTTATATTTCAAAAAAAATTAAAAATCACAAAAAATAGCTTAAAATAAAAGGAACATTTTTCATGTTTTAAGTTTTCCTTAAATCGGCCATTTCCTATTTTAAATTGAATTTGCAATTAATTTCCACGTGGCCGCTTCTGACTGGTCCACAGGGGATGTTGACCCCTGGTCAACTCCTCCCTGGACCACAGGCCAGCGGATCCTGTGCCCGAACCCGTTTTCTCCCATTTATCCGCGCTTGATCCGCCTGCCATTTACGCAAACCCCAGGTCCTAATCACTCTCCAGACATCCGGGAACCTCGCCCGACACATTGCCTAGGGGTCCGTGATTCACCAAGCCGGACCCGACCCTTTCTTCCCGGACTTTCACTCATATATAGTCTGAGCTCCGCCGCTCCTTCACTCATCTTTGGCTCATGCATTCTCCACCCCAGGACCTCCATTGCTCTCGCCTGAGTGACAGCGAGCTGAGGGCAATGTTGCAGCGAGGAAGGAGCGTGTAGACCATCGATCCAGCGACGTAGCGCCGCCGTGCGCCGCCCAGACGTGGTGCTCGAGCCTCGGGCATCGACGACCCTCGAGGCTAGGACCTAGAGCTTCATCGGCTCATTCCCAGTCGAACTCGTCCATCATGTACCCCTAGTTCTTTCTCTCCTTAGCTAGTTTTGATTCATGCCCAAATCGACCCATCACCGACGACCTTTGATTCCGACTACCCTCGTCCACATTTCGATCATCGGAGTCGACCACCACCTTCGCACTCCTCCCACGCACGTTCTTCACCCCCTCATTCAACCCAGTTCGCACAGGAAATGGGATTGGAGCTCCACCGCCGTCGCTTCGCTGTAGCTCCCCCATATCGACGCACCGATCATCCCCATCACTGTTAACTGGGTCGAGGCACTTTGCCCTCGACCCAGGAGTCTGTTGCGCCCCTTTGAAGATCAAGACAAACCTATCTGAGGGCTTGAACGTCGAGGACAGCAGCTCTAGCTCCGCCGGTGTCGCTTGGGTTCTCCGGAACCCCATTGCATAATCGGAAGGGCTCGTTAGACACGGGAGGCTCCGACGATCGTGTTCCACCTATCAGCGTCCCGCGAGGAGGTCCACCGCACGCTCACCGGGCCGGCGAACTCCGCCGGTCATCTGTTCTTCCAGGACCCTCCACGACCGTCCGTTGACCCCCGTAGTTCCAGATCATGTGCGGACCGTCCGATTAGGGTTAAGAGGAGGCCCGTCAGCCATCGTCCGATCAGACACGTGGCCTCCTCTTAGCCCTCCATCCAGTGAAGGAGATCCAACGCCTCTCGATCATTGATCAGATACGTGGCGTGTCCCTAGTCGTTGGATTAGCGCTGAGGATTCCTTTGCTGAGGTGCCCCCGCTCCTGACCGTTGGATATCACACGTGGCATCCATCCAACCCTCCGCTTAATAAAGGGTAAATATCACTTAGGCCCTTAGCTTTTTAGTTGTTAATAATTAGTCCTGTAAATATTGAGTTCCGTTGTTTTTATTTTGGACTTTTTGTATAGTGGACCTTGTCATTTATTTTATTTGCACTTATACCCCTGTACGTTGTGGGACACGTGCTTCGACACGTGATTTCTTGGGATAATTGCATGTATGGGCCGGATGTTTTAAGGTGTTCATGAATGAAAATATATTTTTAATATTTGCAGATATGCCCCTGTGAGTGTTTTAATTGTGCATGTGCCAAATATCGTGGGTATTTTATGCTTTCGCCCCTGGACTTTTAGTACGTGTTACTAATTAGTCCAGGGACTTAAGTTTTATTACAAAAGGGCTTTGAGTGCCCAGGTCACGCGCTTGGCACGTGAGATCTTGGAAATTTTGCACCGGACCCCCTGGGTTTCTTGGATTGTTACTTTTAGGCCCCCAAAGTATATTTTTATGACAAATAGGTCCCTGTGACTGTGGGCTTGTATTTGTTGTAAATAAAATATCAAATATCATCCAAATTACGTGAAAATTTGACACGTGGCTCCTGCCACAGTGTAGAATTTTCACTGAATTTTGAAAATTTTTTGAGCCCATTTATTATTTTTAAAAATTCAAAAACCTTCATTTTTCTTACTGTTCTGATATAAAATTCACAAAAAAAATTAAAACATCTTTAAAAATTACAAAAAATTAGATTTTGTTTGTTTTGTTGTGTTTGATTTTCTGACCAAGTTTGGTCATTTTTGGACTTATAAAAATTATAAAAATTGAAAACATTGAAAATCTTATAAAAATTCTAATAAATAATTGAAAAATCCAAAAATAATAAATCCAGTACCTAATTTTTCCTTGTATTTCATACTTTACAGGATATTACCTCTAGGACTTGAAACAACCATTTAGCATTTTTAAATGGTTGTAGAAGCCTGACTGGACAGAGTCTTGCATTTTCTGTCTTGTTTCATTTTTATAAAATTCTCTAAAAATCAAAAAATACCAAAAATTCATTAGAAAAAGTAAAAAATACAAAAATTCTAAAATATTTTTGTTTGAATTTTTGGATTAAGTTTGAGTGATCAAATAATCGTGTGAAATTGCTTGTTCTCTTGATTTTCTTATTTTCTTTATAATTAAAAATGCCAAAAAAAATTTAAAAATATTAAAACCCACCAAAAATAACTTTCACTTGTTTGTTTTCATTTTAGACTACTTTGTAGGCCGCAAGGCCATCACGTGCTCCATGAGTCCGACTCTGGTCGCTATACCAGGCTAATCTAATAGCCAGGGCCACTATTGAGTTTCTTTGACTTTCATCTTGTTTTGGTGGTATGTTCCTTTATTTTTCTTGCTGAGTTGATTGATCTATCGATCCGGGTCGCAACGACCCGAGAGTAATTATTTTTATCTGATCCGGATTGATCGATTTTTTCGGTTCATCAAAATTGCATTCTGATGAACCGAAAAAATCGATCAATCCGGATCAGATAAAAATAATTACTCTCGGGATCGATAGATCAATCAACTCAGCAAGAAAAATAAAGGAACAGACCACCAAAACAAGATGAAAGTCAAAGAAATTCAATAGTGGCCCTGGCTATTAGATTAGCCTGGTATAGCGAGCAGAGTCGGACTCATGGAGCACGTGATGGCCTTGCGGCCTACGAAGTAGTCTAAAATGAAAACAAACAAGTGAAAATTATTTTTTGTGGGTTTTAATATTTTTAAATTTTTTTTGGAATTTTTAATTATAAAGAAAGTAAGAAAATCAAGACAACAAGCAATTTCACACGATTATTTAATCACTCAAATCCAAAAATTCAAACAAAAAATATTTTTAGAATTTTGTATTTTTCACTGTTTTAGTGAATTTTTGGCATTTTTCTGATTTTTAGGGAATTTTATAAAAATGAAACAAGACAGAAAATGCAAGACTCTGTCCAGTCAGGCTTCTACAACCATTTAAAAATGCTAAATGGTTGTAGAAGCCTGACTGGACAGAGTCGTGCATTTTTTGTCTTGTTTCATTTTTATAAAATTCCCTAAAAATCAGAAAAATACTAAAAATTCACTAAAAACAATAAAAATTATAAAAATTCTAAAAATATTTTTGTTTGAATTTTTGGATTAAGTTTGAGTGATTAAATAATCATGTGAAATTGCTTGTTGTCTTGATTTCCTTATTTTCTTTATAATTAAAAATTCCAAAAAAAATTTAAAAATATTAAAACCCACCAAAAATAATTTTCACTTATTTGTTTTTATTTTAGACTACTTCGTAGGCTGCAAGGCCATCACGTGCTCCCTGAGTACGACCCTGGTCGCTATACCAGGCTAATCTAATAGCGAGGACCACTATTGAGTTTCTTTAACTTTCATCTTGTTTTGGTGGTCTGTTCCTTCATTTTTCTTGCTGAGCTGATTGATCTATCGATCCGGGTCGCAACGACCCAAGAGTAATTATTTTTATCTGATCTGGATTGATCGATTTTTTCGGTTCATCAGTATGGCGCCGTTGCCGGGGAGCACGACTTAGTAGTCAAAGTTGATTTTTCCGCGGCTTTCTTTTCGCAGCTTTTTATATAGATTTTTGTATATATATCTGACTTGTTCATATATAAATCTGGTCTGATCACTTTTGTTTGTGTTCTTGCGAGGGTCCGAGGATCGAGGCGGCTTCTTCGGAAGCCGACGCAACTGCGAGAGTCGGAGGAAGCTCTCTTATCTACAGAGCCGCAGGAGAGCGCGAGGAGCAAGCAGGAGTGCGGGAGTCGCGGAATAGCCACGAAGTAGCATAGATAAACTTAGATTTTATTTCCAGTACTATTTGAACTATTATTGTAATAATATAGGGACATGACACTTTCTTGGACTTTGACACTCTCGGGGTCTGTTTCGCCGAGCGTCGGTGTGCTCGGGGGACCCCTTAGCTGGTTCGGTTTTCTACGCGGCTTTTTCGTGGTTTTTTTCTTTACTGCCTTATTCAGTTTCTCGCGGTTTTTCGAGCCCCTAGCTTTAGGATTTTCTGCTTGATTGTGATGTAATTCATAGGATCCAAACACCGTAATACATCTGCTTGTTCCTATAGTTTGGTAATTGAACCTATAATAAAATATTAATAAAATAGTTGATTCACTACCTTCGAGCCTACGCGCCGCGAGCCCACCCCATCAAGCGCTACTCCTGAACTCGACCTGTCGAGAAGAGGAGGGGTGGGTCTAGACCGGACTCTCTGGATTGGAGGCTGGTGGTCAGCTAGTTGTTCTTTCAAGTAGCACTTTTGTTTAGGAACTCGGTTTTCCGCTTGCACCATTTAGGTAGTTTACTTTCTGTCTTTCAATTCTGCACGGATCATTTTGCATGTAGACTGCTGGAGTCAGGTACACATTTCTTACTCTGCATGCATCATTGATTTCATCGCGTATCGGCTTTTTCGTCTTCTCCCCCTGTTTTGGACTTAATAACCATGAGAACCGAAAAATTTGTTAGGTGATTTGTTTGATTATTGAAAAGACCTAAAAAAACAATAAAATTTGGGACTGCTAACTTTATCGACCCTAAAAGACGATCACCGAAAAATTTATCTTGGGGAGAGCAACCCCCTCATTGTCTGGTTTGTTTGTACGAGAGAGTGACCTCGAACACTAGGTAGAGCCCTCCGATATTCTTCTCGATTGATTACCAGCTCTTTCTGTACGGGACAATCGGTTGAGAAAATATTGGGTAACCCAACAGGTCACGTAATCGCTCCGCTATCCTGACTGATCACCAAAAATAAAATTGACAAGATAATTGACCGAGCCTTTACGGTCTTCAGCTCGTGTTGCGTTGGTGAATCAGGGGTTTGCTTGTGATCATAGTTGTCGCCAGATCCCATCCGCACTACTCGCCAGATCACGATGATGGGCAGGAGGTCTCTTTGGCAACCTCTGGCTGCACCGCTTTTTAGCACTCCAGCCCATTCATCTAGGTCGGTTCGTGGGAGCTCAGACTCGCTCTCCGAACCCGAGTACGACTTCACCCTGTTCCCCCTCGATCCCCCTTCTTCTGAGACCGAGATACCAGGGTAAGAGGAGAGACAAACAGATTATTTAAAGGCACCTGAATTTGGATGTTTTGATTTTGCAGAGACTATGGCCAGCAGTAGTGACGACCGCACCACAGGTCTCCGAGGAAAGCAGACTTATGTCCTGGACCAGGGTGCGATCAACTCCACCCTGATCGCCTCCCTAGACTTAGTGCAGCAACAGTTGAGGGATCAGGGAGCTTTTACGATAGAGATGAGGCGCGAGTTGGAGCAGATGAGAGCCGACCGCGAGCAGCGTGGCCCAAGGGAAGGACCCGACGATGCGGCAGTAGCCGCAGCATCCGCCGCCGCAACAGGAGCAGCAGGACCTCCGAGACCGATGCAGGAGTTACACAACCCTGGATCGACTTTGACGCACCGTTGGGTGGTACTTCTAGCGATCGTGGGGGACTTCAAGTTCCCCCCGAACACCTTGCAGCTTCTACCCCGATTCCATGAGCTGGCTACTGAGGAGCCCCATCTCCACCTTCAGGAGTTTGAGATGATATGCAGCACTGTCCACGATCGTTAGGTGGACCAGGATACCATACGGATGATTGCCTTCCCCTTTTCCTTAGCAGACAGAGCAGCCACCTGGCTGAAGCACTTGGGGAAGTTCGTCTACACCTGGGAACAGCTCCGTGCCGAGTACTTGCATAAGTATTATCCACTCGGGCGGACGAACGCCGCTAGAGTCCTGATCAGCAACTTCTCCATGCTCCCCAACGAGCAGTTCCACGAGGCATGGGAGATGTTCAGAGAGCTGACCGACAGATGCCCGCACCATGATATTTCCAAGTCGAACCTTGTTCAGATCTTTTTCAGCGGGCTGACACCAGAGCTTCGGGGCTTGGTGAACGCTTCTTGTGGTGGGTCTTACTTCGCCAAGGATCACGATCCGGTCTGGACCATCTATGAAGAGATGGCCGAGAACTATATGGTGATGTCCCAGACCCGATTGTACACACAGGGCAGACCCCAGCAGCCACAGACCGTGTAGTACCAGAGGATAGCACGGGTCGACGTCGGTCCATCCAGTTTGTCAGCGGTAGCAGCAGCACAGGTCGAGTCCACAGCGCAGACATGGGGATCATCAACGAGAAGCTGGACCGGATGGAGATCATAGAGAAGAAGCAGTGCCAGGGCATCACGCAGATGGAGCAGATGGCACAGACTCTGAGTGACCTGAAGACACAGCTCATGTGTCTCCAGGAGGCACAGACGGCTTCACGACCTCGTCTTCAGGCACGAGGCGATCCGAGTAGCAGCAGCTGCTCGTCCCAGCGCTCCAGCTCCCACCAGCAGCCTAGACAGGTCCATCTTGTACAGGCGGAGCCGTACTAGCAGCCGCAGCTCACCTACCAGGCACCACCATCCGTTGACACTCAAATGGTGGTATACCAGCCGGATCAGCCTCTGGCAGTACTCCCGCTAGACCCTTACAATTCAGAGCTGTTGATGGATGCCAACGGGATTTGGTACGACCGCCCCCAGCCTAGTATTCGACGAGACCATCCCGGATTCCGTTGGGCGGTCGGAGGTGCCCAGCCCCAGTAGCAGCCGTTAGGACAGGGTGGCCAGTACAGCCATCAGAGGGATCACCAGTAGCAGCAGCCCCCAGCATACACTCAGCAGCAGCCACAGCAGTCACCGTCATATGGTCCTCGTCCCCATCAGCAGGGACAGTCTTGGAGGCGAGAGCAACCTCAGCAGCAGTATCATTTTCAAGCATACCCCTCTCACCCACATCAACACCAGCAGCAGCAGCCTCACTACCAGAGAGGCTACCCGTTGGTTCTCATGGGCCATCCTATGAGAACCCAGCCTTCGATGACATAGCCCGCCTTCTCAAAGATAGGCAGGCTACCTTTCGACGGGAGATGGATGAGTTCCGCCAGGAGGTGTGGGACATCGTGAGAGGGAAGGCCGCCATCCCTGCCCAGATAGAGTCCAATCCGAACAACCTCAAGAGGAAATCTGAGCAGGTAGTTTGTACTGAGTATGCCACTCCGAGTTATACTTTTGGTGATATGTTTGCATATCTTTTTGATACTGATTTTGTCACACTTAGGAGCAGTAGGATGCCAGTAGGCGGCGTCTCGTCTGAGCTACACTACGAGGATACTTCCAGAGCACCAGACGAGGAGGAGAGTGGTACTAAGGCCGCTAGAGATGATGACGGTGGTACTGACGCCACCACGGATGCTGATCCCACCAGCGGTACTGAGGCCGCCATTACACCAGTTGGAGGAGGTGGTACTGAGGCCACCCATGTTGCCGAGCCAGAGCGCGGTACTAAGGCCGCGAGTCTTCCAGCCGAGGGTGGTGCTGATGACACCAGTTCTTCTGAGATTCCTGTTGTTTTTCCTGTTACTGATGTATCTCGGAACACTTCTGTGAATAAAGGAAAGGGTTTATTTTCTTCTGGTCCCACTGTGGTGCATGATGTATGTGTGGATTCGGCCGTCAAGCTGTCCAGACCCTTTCCTAGTCCTTCATCTGAGAAGGACCCTATGATCCCCTTCCCTCGAGCCCTTCAGATGGGGAAGGGGAAGAAAAATGAAAATACGAAAAAGAGGCAGCAGGAAGAGTTCAGCTAGCAGATGATAGACCATTTTCACATTCAGCTGACTCTTCAGGAGGTTTTGCAGCACATCCCTCTACTCCAGCGTTCACTTAGAGACAGGACCACAGTTAGGAGGAAGAGGAGGAACCACCACTCAGAGATCCATGTGCTGACTAGAGCTACTTGTTTCACGATCCAGAACCGTCTGTCGGCCAAGAGGCCAGATTCAGGAGCCCCATATGTCAGATGCCATATCAGAGAGCAGAGGTTCAGCCGTACTCTATTAGACAGCGGATCGTCGATCAACCTACTTTCGGCAGCCCTTCTCGATCGTTTCGAGTTGGCACTCTTCGACAGAGCAGGACAGTCTTTCAGTTTGCTGATCGATCTGTCAAGAGGCCGAAGGGGTTGCTGAGGGACGTTGTCGTCACAATTCAGGGCCTGCAATTCTCCGTGGACTTCGTAGTGTTGGACATGGAGATCCCCGAGTCAGTGACCGATACCCCCATCATTCTAGGTCGCCCGTTCTTGGACACAACCAAGGCAGTGACCGACCATGATAGTGGGAAGGTATACTTTCACATCGAGGATGAAAGTGTACAAATAGAGACGATCGAGGACAGCAGAACCAGAGACAGATCATGCTCAGAGACTACTTCAGACACATAGCAGATGACAGATGCCGGTCCAGACATCCACCAGGACTGCGACTTTGTGATTACAGATGATGAGGTAGTTTGGGCAGATCCTGACGCACAGGCCATCCTCTCACTTTCAGATTCCGCTGATGCAGAGACGACAACAGAGGAGAGCTTGGAGAGCGCATTCCTGGTCCAGGATACTTTTGAGGCAGCAGAGCCGGTTCTCGATTGTGATACTGATTTGTTTTGTGAGGATGGTGGTACTGAGGCCACTTAGATGATGCAGATTCCTCGGAGTCAGATTTTGACTGGGCAGATTTTGATGAGTATATACCAGATCTGACTTCTTTTGAGCCCACAGTCAGGGAGGAGGTAGATGCCGAGCAGAGTAAAGACAGTCTAGCAGGGTAACCTTCTCTAGATCCAGTTTGTGAGAGAGAGTTCTCATTCTCCCGGACAGATTTGGCAGCATACACGTGGATTCTTCAAAAGCCAGATTTTCCAGCACCCAGTTTTCCAGAGCTGAAGCCACTTCCTGCGTCGCTGAAGTATAGGTTCCTTGCGGCTGAGCATGAGATGTACCCAGACATTATCTCCGCCGATTTGACTGGAGAGCAGGAATCCCGTTTGATGGGGGTTCTTGAAAAGAAATGCAAGGCGATAGGATGGAGCGTAGCAGATCTCCAGGGGATAAGTCCGGTCCTGTGCTCCCACCATATCTATCTTGAGGATGAGGCGAAGCCGTCGCGTGAGTTCCAGCGGTGGCTGAACCTGAATCTGAGAGAGGTTGTCATGAAGGAGATATTGAAATGGTGGAGCACCGATTTTATCTACCCCATCTCCGACTCCAAGTGGGTCAGCCCTTTGCATGCAGTGCCCAAGAAGACGGGCATCACTACAGTAGTCAGCGAGTCTGGAGAGGAGATTGCTACACGAGTACCCACTTCTTGGCGAGTCTGCGTGGATTACAAACGACTCAACCAGGCCACCAAGAAGGATCATTTCCCCCTGCCCTTTATAGATCAGATCATTGAGAGACTGGCAGGGAAGAGCCACTATTGTTTTCTGGATGGGTACTCGGGCTACAACCAGGTGGCCATCGCTCCAGAGGACCAGGACGAGACTACCTTTACCTGTCCCTTCGGTACATACGCCTTCCGACGCATGCCATTTGGGCTATGCAACGCCCCTGAGACTTTTCAGAGATGCATGCTGTCGATATTTTCGGACATGGTAGGGGAGTGCTTGGAGGTCTTCATGGATGATTTCTCGATCTACGATGACGGATTCGATTCCTGTCTTGACTACCTAGACCGAGTCCTTCAGCGATGTATAGAGGTTCACCTTGTGCTATCTTGGGAGAAGAGTCACTTTATGGTGACTCAAGGGATGGTGCTTGGCCATATCATCTCCAACAGGGGCACGGAGGTCGATCCGTCCAAGGTAGATGTCATTAGAAAACTCGCACCACCGTCCAATTTGCGGCAGTTACGATCTTTCCTTGGGCACGTCGGTTTCTACCGACGATTCATTCATGATTTCAGTAGGATTGCCCGGCCGTTGACTGACATGCTGATGAAAGACACCGAGTTCCTTGTCGACGACAAGTGTCTTTCGTCCTTCGAGACTCTCAAGAGATGTGTTGTTGAGGCTCCTGTTCTCCAGCCGCCTGATTGGTCTCTCCCATTCGAGATCATGACGGATGCCTCCGATTTTGCCGTGGGGGCTGTTCTGGGACAGAGGAGGGACGGAGTTCCATTTATCATCCACTATGCTAGCCGCACATTGGATTCCGTGCAGCGGAACTATACAGTCACAGAGAAGGAGATGCTAGCCGTAGTCTTCGCCCTAGATAAGTTCAGATCATACATTATTGGATCTAGAGTGACCTTGTATACTGATCATACCACCATCAGGTACCTCATAGCAAAGAAGGATGCCAAGGCCAGACTGACTAGATGGATCCTTCTACTCCAGGAGTTTGACATAGAGATTAAGGATAAGCCTGGAGTAAAAAATGTGGTTGCGGATCATCTCTCCCGATTGGAGTATCTTGAGGATTATGAGCAGATTGACCCTATTTGTGAGACCTTTCCAGATGAGGCGATCCTTGCTATCGCCTCGCTCCCATGGTACGCCGATATTGTGAACTATCTTGTCGCCAAGAAAGTTCCACAAGATTGGCCTAGGCAGAAACTTGAGACCTTCCTCGCGAAGGCCTAGTTTTACCATTGGGAGGATCCCATCCTTTACCATGAGGGAGGGGATAGTATCTGGCGTAGGTGCATTCCTCAGGAGGAGCATCACAACTTCCTTACTTACTGCCACAAGCTGGAGGCAGGAGGACATCACTCAGGGAGGAGAACGGCACAGAAAGTGCTCCAATCCGGCCTATGGTGGCCTACTCTCTTCAAGGACTCTGATGAGTTCGTAAAGAGATGTACTGACTGTCAGAGGATGGGCACTTGTGGACAACATGATATGATGTCGATGCAGCCCATACACTTCTGTGAGGTTTTTGATGCATGGGGCATCGATTTCATGGGCCCATTCCCTAAGAGTCAGGGATTGGAGTACATTCTGTTGGCCGTTGATTCTGTGAGTCGTTGGGTTGAGGCCATCCCCTCCCGAACCGCAGATGCCAGGACAGTTTGCATATTTTTGAGGAAGCACATCATTACACGGTTCGGGGTACCTCGAGTATTGATATCTGATGGGAGGTCTCATTTCGTCAACGACCAGGTGAAGGCCCTTGCTAGTGAGTTCGGCATAGACCATCGAGTTGCCACTCCATACCATCCACAGACGAATGGTCTAGCCGAGGTGTCGAACAGGGAGATCAAGACTATTTTGCAGAAAGTCGTCCACCCTGACCGAAAGGATTGGTCACAACTTTTGGACTAGATCTTGTGGGCATATAGGACGTTTTTCAAGACACCTTTGGGTACATCTCCCTTTCGCCTCGTTTATGGCAAGCCGTGCCATTTACCTGTTGAGCTGAGACACAGGTCACTTTGGGCAGTTACAGATATTCTTTTGGATCCATATAGTGTAGGAGACCAGAGGAGGGCAGAGTTAGCAGCCCTGGAGGAGCTTCGTGATACCGCCTTCTCAAACAGCCTACAGTATAAGGAGAGGGTGAAGGAGTGGCATGATTCTCATATCAGCCACAAGCATTTTGAGTCTGGACAGAGAGTATGGCTGTTTGATGCTAGGCTTCGTCTATTTCCAGGGAAGCTACAGAGCAAATGGAAGGGACCTTATTTAGTGAGAAAGGTATACGACAATGGGAGTATTGACATATCTGAGTTGTCTTCTGAGAGTACCTTTCGAGTGAACGGCCAGTGGCTCAAGCCATATCTAGATCATGAGCCGCGGGTCGTTGATGTTGCCCCTATTCACTTTGCGTGAGATGTGGTCCCTTGACTCACATCTATTGCATCTCACGCCTGATTATCACTGTTCTTCCGACCTGAATAGATCCAATTGTCCATATCACTCTATTCTTTAGTCCCACATCCCTTTTCTCATCTTATGATTATGCTATACTTAGGGTGTACTTTACCCTAAGTATAGGGGGATGTAGAACTCTCGGGTATTCTTTTGATTCTTTCTACCCCTGTTTTGATGCCTATACTTAGGGATATTTCACCCTAAGTATAGGGAGGGTAGGACCCGTACATCCTTCACTCGGATTTCCCTTCATGTACAACTTCTTATACTTAGGATTACTTGATCCTAAGTATAGGGGGAAAACACCGAGTTCTCCTCATTCTATTCTTTCATTCATCTCTGTATCTAGCCATTCCTTTTCACTTCCTTATACTAAGCATGAGTTATGTCTTCTTCATCGCTCTTGATCACTCTGAGGACATCGTTCGAGCTAAGTATAGGGGGGTGTGTATATATTTCATATATACTTTAGCCATAACTCGTACTTTGTGTGAGTGTGTGAATGAATAAAAATGGCTAAAAACCCATAAAATTTAAAAAATTTTCTCCCTTGTATATAAAATTCATTTTGCACATACCTATTTATTTATGAAATTATTTTTGTAAAAAATAATTTCAAAAACTTTTTGTGTAAAGATTGTGTAAATATGTGTATATCAAAATTATGTATATAGTACAAAATTTTTCCAAAATGTTTTGAAAATCAAAAAGTTTGCAAAAACCTTGTGTAAATGTTTGTAAATATTTTGCAAAACTTGCATTCATGCATACATCCATAGTTTCAAAACATTTTTCAAAAATTTTGCATATGTGTAAATACTTGTAAATAGCATCTTTGTAAATATTTGTATAGTTTTTCCTGGATTATAGTTGACATTTAAACTAGCCTGGAAGTAAATTGGGAAATGGAGCTTGATTAAGATCTTAATCCACCTAATTCTAAGAGGAACCTTATAGGGCTTAGGGTTAAGGTTTTTCAGGTCCATTGGGACTTAATTCTTTGAGTCCACTAGGCTATGAGCATATGTCATCTTGATGAGCCTAAGTAGAGCACTTAACAACACACGCATGACTCTCAGAGACAATGGCTTGACTTGCACCAGCACTTTACACATAGCTCTCCACGGATGAGGTGGTGAGGAGGCAGTTTCCTTTGGCTTGGGGTAGCATATGAGGGTAGTACTTCTAGGCGGAACCTCTCTTCTTCTTTTAGTGAAGGAAGTGCACCTCAACCTGGTCTAGTGGTGATGAAGGCTAAAGACATAAGTCGTGGGTTGCAATAAAGCTTCAAAAGAGGGATAGTCTACTGGCTCAAGAGGAAAAACTCCTTGTATATATGCTGCACCATGTAGATATGTTGTACAGTTGCACCCAAAAAAAGTTTGCAAAAAGAAAAGAACTCCAAAAAAGTGGTGGGTCGGATTGAAAATTTAATAATCCCACCGGAGTGTATATAGTCAAATAAAGCAAAGCTTATGGTATACATGTTCCATCTCATGAAGCTTGCAGCAGGAGACTCAGCTACACTGGTTAGAGCTTCCAAGGATACATGGCTACACTGGTCATGGTCCATTCTCTTCTTTCACCTCTTCTTGAGCCGGTAGCACTTGAACTTAGAAGGGAATACCCCGCTTCTCGAGGAAAGAGTTGCTAGACCGAGGCATTAGAGTTACCAGGTTGGGGGAGGTTGTTTCTTTGTTACTTCTGAGGTGGGGAGCTACATATCACTTACACCGCAAGGAAAGATTCATGGTCATTAGAGTTTGTGTATGTAGACTTGTTCTGATCTGGTTTATTGTGGAGTCTTGTCCATAGATTGGTGGAACTTGGAGGCTGTTAGGTTTTAAGCTTAAGTCCAAATAAGGTTCCGACACATTAACTGATCGAGCTCCATATTTCTTAATCCATGTATATTCCCTCTTTTTCTTTTTCTTTCTCTTTTTGACTTCTTTTTCAAATAAGTATTTGCTAAGGGAATAGCAAAGTTAAGTATAGGGGGGTGATGAATACCCATTCATCACTCTTTATTCTTATATTTTAGCTACAAAAACCTTTGCAAATACATGTATATTCTTGTAAATACAAATAATTACCAAATTGCATGCATTGTATAAAAGTTAATAATTGGCATGTTTTTGTGCATAAATAAAAGAATAAAGAGACAAAATAAAAAGAGGGAGATATTTAGAATAAATATTGAGCGACCTAATCCCAAGGGAAGGCTCAGCATGGGCCTGACCGCATAAAAGCCCAAGTAGAGAGAGATAGGGAAGCTCATGTGTGTAAATATACCTGTAAATAGAATAAAAATATTTTCCTCTAAAAATAAAATAAAATAGGCCTGTATATATTTGTAAATATTTGTAAATACAAAATCAAAATAAAAATAAGAAAATTAGAAAGAAAATAAAAACACCCTTCCTTGTGTATATCCACCATGTACATAAACCCACTTTTATATTTATTTTCCTTGTAAATAAATAAATCAAAATCCCATAAAATTTGTATATATTCTATAATTCATGTTGTAAATAAATAGAATAAAAACCATAAAAACAAAAATTAAAAAAAAAGAACAAAAATAAAAACCAAAAGGAACATTGTATATATACCATGTACATAAATATATATAGCTATTTATTTTACGCTTGTAAATAAATAATAAAAATAAAATAAAAATACCTTTTTATTCCTAAATAAATAAACTATAAAATGGGAATAAAAATGTACAAAAATAATTAATTAAAAATCAAGAAAATTAAAAATCATTATTATATATACCTATGTATATGGTGCTATATTGTAAATACCTAATTTATAATTCAAAAAAATAATTTAAAAATCACAAAAAATAGCTTAAAATAAAAGGAACATTTTTCATGTTTAAGTTTTCCTTAAATCGACCATTTCCTATTTCAAATCGAATTTGCAATTAATTTCCACGTGGCCGCTTCTGACTGGTCCACGGGGATGTTGACCCCGGTCAACTCCCCCTGGACCACAGACCAGCGGATCCTGTGCCCGAACCCGTTTTCTCCCATTTATCCGCGCTTGATCCACCTGCCATTTGCACAAACCCCGGGTCCTAATCACTCTCCAGACATCCGGGAACCTCGCCCGACACATTGCCTAGGGGTGGTTGCTTCACCAAGCCGGACCCGACCCTTTCTTCCCGGACTTTCACTCATATATAGTCTGAGCTCCGCCGCTCCTTCACTCATCTTTGGCTCGTGCATTCTCCTCCCCAGGACCTCCATTGCTCTCTCCTGAGTGATAGCGAGCTGAGGGCATTGTTGCAGCGAGGAAGGAGCGTGTAGACCATCGATCCGGTGACGTAGCGCCGCCGTGCACCGCCCAGACATGGTGCTCGAGGCTCGGGCATCGACGACCCTCGAGGCTAGGACCTAGAGCTTCATCGGCTCATTCCCAGTCGAACTCGTCCATCAGGTACCCCTAGTTCTTTCTCTCCTTAGCTAATTTTGATTCACGCCCAAATCGACCCATCGCCGATGACCTTTGATTCCAACTACCCTCATCCACATTTCGATCATCGGAGTCGACCACCACCTTCGCACTCCTCCCACGCACGTTCTTCACCCCCTCGTTCAACCTAGTTCGCACAGGAACTGGGATTGGAGCTCCACTGCCGTCGCTTCGCCGGAGCTCCCCCATATCGACGCACCGATCATCCCCATCACCGCTAACCGGGTCGAGGCACTTTGCCCTCGACCGAAGAGTCTGTTGCGCCCCTTTGCAGGTCAAGACAAGCCTATCTGAGGGCTTGAACGTTGATGACAACAGCTCTAGCTCCGCCGGTGTCGCTTGGGTTCTCCGGAGCCCCATTGCATCATCGAAAGGGCTCGTCATACGTGGGAGGCTCCGACGATCGTGTTCCACCTATCAGCATCCCGCGAGGAGGTCCACCGCACGCTCACCGGGCCGGCGAACTCCGCCGGTCGTCTGTTCTTCCAGGACCCTCTACGACCGTCCGTTGACCACCGTAGTTCCAGATCATGTGCGGACCGTCCGATTAGGGTTAAGAGGAGGCCCAACAGCCACCGTCCGATCACACACGTGGCCTTCTCTTAGCCCTCCATCCAGTGAAGGAGATCCAACACCTCTCGACCGTTGATCAGATACGTGGCGTGTCCCTAGTCATTGGATTAGCGCCGAGGATTCCTTTGCTGAGGCGCCACCGCTCCTGACCGTTGGATATCACACGTGGCGTCCATCCAGCCCTCCGCTTAATAAAGGGTAAATATCACTTAGGCCCTTAGCTTTTTAGTTGTTAATAATTAGTCCTGTAAATATTGAGTTCCGTTGTTTTTATTTTGGACCTTTTGCATAGTGGACCTTGTCATTTATTTTATTTGCACTTATACCCTTGTACGTTGTGGGACACGTGCTTCGACACGTGATTTCTTGGGATAATTGCATGTATGGGCCGGATGTTTTTTAAGGTGTTCATGAATGAAAATATATTTTTAGTATTTGTAGATATGCCCTTGTGAGTGTTTTAATTGTGCATGTGCCAAATACCGTGGGTATTTTATACTTTCGCCCCTGGACTTTTAGTACGTGTTACTAATTAGTCCAGGGACTTAAGTTTTATTACAAAAAGGTCCCTGAGTGCCCAGGTCACGCGCTTGGCGCACGAGATCTTGGAAATTTTGCACCGAACCCCCGTGGGTTTCTTGGATTGTTACTTTTAGGCCCCCAAAGTATATTTTTATGACAAATAGGTCCCTGTGACTGTGGGCTTGTATTTTTTGAAAATAAAATATCAAATATCATCCAAATTACGTGAAAATTTGACACGTGGCTCCTGCCACATTGTAGAATTTTCACTGAATTTTGAGAAATTTTTGGAGCCCATTTATTATTTTTAAAATTCAAAAACCTTCATTTTTCTTACTGTTCAGATATAAAATTCACAAAAAATATTAAAACATCTTTAAAAATTATAAAAAATAGATTTTGTTTGTTTTGCTGTGTTTGATTTTCTGACCAAGTTTGGTCATTTTTGGACTTAATAAAAATTGAAAAACATTGAAAATCTTATAAAAATTCTAATAAATAATTGAAAAATCGAAAAATAATAAATCCAGTACCTAATTTTTACTTGTATTTCATACTTTACAGGAAAATTACCTCCAGGCCTTGAAACAACCATTTAACATTTTTAAATGGTTGTAGAATCCTGACTGGACAGAGTCTTGCATTTTCTGTCTTGTTTCATTTTTATAAAATTCCCTAAAAATCAGAAAAATACCAAAAATTCACTAAGAACAGTAAAAAATACAAAAATTCTAAAAATATTTTTGTTTGAATTTTTGGATTAAGTTTGAGTGATTAAATAATCGTGTGATATTGCTTGTTGTCTTGATTTTCTTATTTTCTTTATAATTAAAAATTCCAAAAAAAATTTAAAAATATTAAAACCCATCAAAAATAACTTTCACTTGTTTGTTTTCATTTTAGACTACTTCGTAGGCCGCAAGGCCATCACGTGCTCCCTGAGTCCGACCCTGGTCGTTGTACCAGGCTAATCTAATAGCCAGAGCCACTATTGAGTTTCTTTGACTTTCATCTTGTTTTGGTGGTCTGTTCCTTCATTTTTCTTGCTGAGCTGATTGATCTATCGATCCGGGTCGCAACGACCCGAGAGTAATTATTTTTATCTGATCCGGATTGATCGATTTTTTTGGTTCATCAATTCCTACTCTATAACCCTGAGATTCTTAAAAGATCTCACCTCTGAGAATGTGATTCTTAGAGGATGACTCTCTATGTAAAACCGTGCGGGCCTTCAAGTGAACAAACACTTGGTAAAATAGGCCTAAAGAGACTGAATGTCCTTGTCATGTATTATTACAAATTAATCAATAAATCAATCTCCCACAAAATTTAAAATAATTCTATGCTAATCCACTCCACAAAATTCCTTGCCTTCTTCTGCTACTCTCTCATTTTAGTGGGTGGAAAACCATCAACCTCCACATCTCTTGGGTGCCTTGAGTCTTGTAGGGAACTTTCCCTTGATAAGCATGCCCTCACAACAAATTCAAATAAGAAATACGATCAAAACAAATTATATAGAAGATAGAATAAAATAGAGGAAAACATACTATATAAAACAAATAATGAAACAAACACTAAGTAGACTATTCTACTTTACTAAGCCATTGCTCCCCAGCAATGATGCCATTTGGTGAATGGGCTCGGAATAGGGCACCTAACATCGGTCTTGGAGGGCTTATTGTGTCTGATAAATCATATCTGGCTCATTATATCGGCACCTCTCTCAACACTCGGTAGTTGAACCAAGCTAATCAACTAAAAATCAACCCACAAATAGATAAGCAATGAGAATGCGAGCTAAAATTTATTGTAACTCTGCCAAGATGTGTGTATAGTGACAAGTGAGTAGAGTGTCTGATCACTAAGAGTAGAGGAGAGTAGAGACAAAAATGAACAATCCACATAGGCAACTCTTTTTTTTTATTTTTCAAATGTTTTCATGGGTTTTTAATTATAATATTTTTATAGTTTTAATTTTGTAAGGTTGTTGACTGATTTTTAATTTTAATAATATAATATAATAGGGATATATATATATATATGTATAATAAAAGAAAACTTGACTTTTGAAAGTTTCAAAAATCAAATAAAATCAAAATTTTCCAAATAAATTGTTTTTGTGAATTTTAGTTGTTTCTTTGTTTTTGTTGATTTTAGAGGAGTTCTGAGAATTTTTATGGATTTTTAATAGTGCCAAAAACACAAAATAGTGTAAATCAAAAAATCGGGTAATTCAAACGGGCCTAATAAATATCTAATAAATTAGATAGTGCCATGGTCAATTTTCTTATAAACTAGATGACATAATGAAAATTCAAAAATTTAAGACACTAGTTTTTGGTTTTTTAGAGAATTTTTATGATTTTTATAAGTTTTTTAGTGTTATGCAATTTTTAGACATTTTTTTTATATTTTTTTTGAATTTTAGATATGTATCAAGATATTGTAAAATATAACTAATATACTATTTTGGGAATTTTTGGAGAGGGTTTGAAATTTTTATGATCGAATGACAAACTTAATGATAAAACCCTGAAGGAGATAATCCAAAAGAGATCTAAAACTTCAGGTTTGTTCTTGGTTTTCCAATATGCAGGATGTACAAGTATTAGAAATACCTGAGGGTGATGTTATCTTAAATGATTGTATAACCATGACGATTCCAATTCGAGGGGGTGATGAAATAGGTCTGGATTTTAGTGACTCCTCTCATAGAGAAGTGATCTAATCTTAGTCCAAAAGTTGGACATTGATCTGAATGTGATTCAGATACAATGAGAAGATTAGATCTACAACTTTGATTTAATCAAAGATCTATGGGAGGTCCGCAAGATCTGGATTAGAGATGCGATCGCAATATCCAAGTGACTATACGTGGAACAATACAATCGCCATGTCCTTATCTCCACTTATCTACGGAGAAAGCATACTATTCTTGAAAGAGTTCAAGAATAATTCCAAAATTGAATTATGTTTAAGTATTGAGAAATGGATAATTAAATTTAACTTAATTATCATGAACACATTAGCTGAATAAGGTATTTTTCCTACAATTTTTAGACACAAAATACTATTTAAAATAGTTCAAAAACACAAGATAATTTAGTTCAGAGATTAAAGGGCCAAAATGCAATTTCCAAGAAGTTTCAATTCATTTCATAACAATTTAGCAAAGTTCAGGATCGATATTATAAATAACCTTAATAGATGACATTAAATAAACACTAGCAGAGGCATTTTTGCAACTAAAGTAACTTCCACAGATAAATATTGAAGTTTCGGAAAAGTATTACACGCGATCTACATTTTTGGTACCGAAACAAAATCAGGAAACCTAGGAGGGTCTCCACGTAAAATACCTAGGAATCTCACGTGAAGAGCCACGTGAAGTGATGTGGCAAGGGACCAAACTGCAATTCCATCAAGTCTAGGGGTCTTGACTGAAATAGTACAAAATAAAATTACACTACAGATGAAAGTTTGAGGACTAAATAAAAAATAAAACTACGAAAGGGCGAAGATGAAAAATACCTAAGAACCGCCCGTTGATCAACTGCTCAGATTGAATTTTAAAATTTGGACGACCAATATGTGCTGATGATGCTTCGCCGCTGAACGGGTAAGATCAGATCCTCAAATGGGTCCTATGGCTCTGAGGCCGCTTCATCCAACAACTGGCTTCTAATCTAGAGCACAACATTTCATCCGACGGTTGTTGTACCTTACGAAGAACATGAAAGAACAAGGTGTCTTCCCTACTTAAATTCATTAAATCTCCCGACTCAACCCTCCTTCCTTGAGATTAAAGGTTTCTATTCTCTCCTGGAGGTCTCGCTGAGTTGTTTTAACCTTCAAACAAGTTTGGGTCTCACTAAGAGAGGTCTGGAGCTTCAAGCTTTAGGCGTCTCCTAAAAACTGCAGGTCTGAGTCCGATCAACCCACAAATGGGTCCTTCAACGCCTGTGGCCTACATGATCAGATGCATGGCTAGATGGAAATGGCTCTCAACTGTAGAAGGAGTAAAATGGATGCAAAATGAAATAATGGATTGATCTCAAGTGAAGATGGTGGAGGAGTTCAGATACCCTCGGTTCATGCAAAATCAAAAAGGGAAATAATGGGGGTTAGGTGAAGAAACAATGAGATAAGGGAATGTGAGTGAAATGAGAGGCATAACATAGGGTTTAGACAGTGAACAGGAGGTTGGAGCTCAAGAGCACCAGCAATGAATTTTTAGGATTTTCTAAGTTTTTATATGAAATCAAACTGAACTAACTACATGCCTACCCTATCACTGGAAAAGTGGATAAAAATGACTAAGAAAGGGGCCTCACTTTGTAGAGAATTGATGAGGAAGAACCATGTAGCGGAGCTCACCAACGTTGGGTTGAATCACCTCAAATAGACCTTCTCCTCTCCTGGAAATTGATGGATTCCTATCATGAAGAGCCCGCACTTGAGAATGTTATCAAGGTGTTACAATGTATAATGAGGGATTAAACTTGAAATGGAGGTTGGGGGAGAAGTTAAATAGATAGAGTGAGGCCATTTTGTAGAGAGGATCTTGCCTAAATCGATGAAGATCGACTGAATTTGAATTTAGGGCGTGAAACATGGAGATCCAATCGATAACTTTCTTTCAAAGCTCAAGGCATTTTTGATCATTGGATTGTGCGGAAAAAAAAGGGAGGAAGAGAGGGCGACAACAGGTCTGACAGGCTCAAGGCTCCATCAGGGGCAGTTGGCTAGAGGTCAACGAAAGACCCCTCCTGTTTTGTCCATGTTAGCCCATAAGAGGGACAAAACAAGGAGAAAATTTCTTAATAAATAAATAGTAAATATTAAATTATTTTATTAAGTAACACTCAAACAATAAGAATGCTTCTTATTTTATATAGTATTTTTTTGATGTGTTCTTTTTTTATAACCTTATTAACTTGGTGTTAATTTTTATAAGTGTACTTATAGATATATTTACCTATGTTTGTAGGTATTTTAATTTTGTATTTTTTATTTTATTACTATTTGTACATACATATTTTATGCATTTATGATTTAATTAAATACATATTCACATTTACATATTTTTACTTTATTTTTCTGACTTTATTTACATCCTTAGTGAAATAAGGGTATTTACACTATAGGTCTAAAAAACCTATGTATTTAAATACCTTATTTATTTTAATGTATTTTAAATGCTTTATTTTATGTTTATACATTTAGTATATTTAAAATAATATCTACAAGTTATTGGAAATGCGAGAAGGATAAAAATGTAAAGAATGAATATAATGAATAAAATATACATGTATATTTGACAATGGGACCACAGAAAGCAGACTTTCACATCTTAGCTCCATTTTAAATGAAACTACAATCTTTAGAGAGATAATTTAATTTTATGAATAATAAATATGAGTTTGGTGAATTCTGAGCTTGTATGGAGGAGTTATTGATCTGTGAAGTTTTGTTTGTGGCTTTTTCCTCTGTTTATCTGATTACTCACTAAAAACATATGTTAGTTTGTACATGTTGTAACACAACACTGAGCGGATCATACATAACCGATAAGGATCTCTGCAAGGTGTGTTTTGGCTTGAATTTATATCCCGGGCAAGTCCAGAGTTGCACACAGGGACACACTGGATTAAGTAATTTTAATTATGGTTCAATAAATATGATCGAGCTACTAAGAGAGGTTATCTAAATTGGGTTAGGTAACAATGCACTAAAAAAAGATGAGATTTTTGTTGATTTTTTATGCAATTTGAACAGATGTTATGAAATGCGTATGCAAGCAAGCACACCAAATGAGCCTAAATGACAAAATGTTTAGATTATATTTAGCCCTTAAAAAATTCTCAATCCAAGATCTAATCAGTCCCCTTGATCCAAAATTTTACCATGAATTAAACTCAAAAAATGGCCTATGTATAACATGCATCACATTTAAAGGGCTACTTCAAGGAGTGATTAGTCAAGCTCCAAAAGACACATTAATTTCAAGAACTAAAAGTTAAATCAATTTTGAATTCAGTTCTTGAATTAAATTAAAGGTCAATCAAATCAGGGAGCAAAGTGGTGCACTGAATCAAATTATCAAGTCAATTAAAGTGCAATTAAGCTCAATTAATAACATATGTTTGCTGAATTTTCATTCACGTATAATAGGTTACAGATAAAATCCCATTAGTCCACATTAAAGAGCATCAAATTTTCTTTAAAACAATATCAACTTCATGCAATTTGAATAAAAGGTGCTCAAGTTATTCATAATTCAATCCAGGTACCTAAATGAAAGAAAACATGAATTTTTTACTTCAAAAAGATCCAAATAGGAGCTTAAACGTAATTACCAAAAGATCCAACGGTTTAAATGCAATAGTCACAATATACGGAAGGACTGAAATACGATAAAAGAGAATAAAGGGCTTATCATGAAATTTTCACACTGCACGCGCCTGGCACGCTCGCAGTAAAGGATATAATAATAATATCAGATAAGTGCAGGGGCTCATGCAAATTTTCCCAAGTCACGTGCAAGCAACACATGAGGGGAAAGAGGTACGGTGCTTGGTTCGGTGTGCACGTGGCGGCTCCGTGTTGGCTCGGAACCTAGTTCGATGTCTGAGGCTAAAGCTTGAGACATCGCCTTGGTGAAAGACTCGGGGGCGAGCCTGGTCGTTAGATCTGATCGGGGAGATCAGATCTAACAGTGCATGTAGCCCGCGTTCTTCCCTTCCGTCGCAGGTGGTTGTGTTTGGGCGGAGCTCCGGCTAGAGCTCTGTGGTTCCTCCTCGTGCTGCTAAAGGCGGTGAAGGTCAGAGAAGAAAGCTGACACCTCCGTGAAGATGTTGCGACGGCGTGGAAGTTCGGAGGCTGTCCAGAGCGACGTGGCGATGAAGCTCACGTCGCCACGAAGCTCGAGTTCGGAGATGGGGTGCGTTTTCCGGCCATTCAAGATGATTTTGGGTCCTACGTGTGTTAGTGCATAGCCGAAGCCAAGGGGGATCGATTGGGAAAGTTATGAGGTGTAATGGAGAGCTTGTCGGTGGTGGAAGAGCTGAGCTCAGAGTGGCTCCAGCCTTTGCGAGGCTGGAGGTGGATTGAAGTGCCTGACATCTTGGAGAAGCGAAGAGGACAGATGAAGGCGTCACGACGATGTCGGAGATGCGGCGAAGGTATTGGAGTGGTCGGACAGAGTGAATGTGTGTGTGTGAAATGAAGCAATGAAGGAATGAACAGAGGATTACCTGAAGAAGAAGAAGAATGGGGCGAACCGGAGGAGTTGAGGACTGACCTGAGGTTGGATTTTGAGTCTCCAGTCTTCGCTTATCACGCTCGAGGTCAAAAGCGTGAAGCTCAAGCAGCTGTGAAGCTGTAGCTCACCGGAGAGTGTGAGGATCTCGCTGGCGTAAATGGCTCGATCTTCGTGCTCTATCTCTCACTCTCCCTGTCACGTAGGTGGAAGAGGTGCTCGGAGCTCACGCACGTGAGGCGAATGCGCGCGAAGTGAGGCGGCCGCGGATTATTTGAAGAAGAGGAGATGGGGGCGAAGGTGGTGGATGACATGGGTTCATGGGCGCACGGTGGACCGAGGAGAAGGAGAGAGCGAGAAGGGTACGTGCCGTGCGAGGGAGAGGAAAGTTAGGGCTTTGACCTGGCGAGCTATGAGATGAAGGTCATCTATTCAACAATCTGTTCATTTAGATATTCAATTTCTTAGATTTAATTTTTAAATTGTAACAAGGAGCAGAAGTATATTGGTGTCCAACTAAAGAAATTGGCAACTACTATAAATCCTCGCAGGACTGTAATAATATATTGTATTTTTATACAAAAGTTTACTACTTAATTGGAGGATGTAAAATAGAACTAAATTTTGGTATCATCTCCTATACTACATTAAAACTTCTTCCCTGGAAAGTTAAAGCCAGTGTCCCATATTGATTGTAGATGGACATGGCATCGATTCTTGGACATGCCATTGAATTTGTGAAGAAGGTGCGAAATCAAGTGAAGGATCTTCAAGACGAGCTCAAGGAGGTGGTGCCTGAGGATGAGGAGGAGAAGCAACCTTGAGGTAGCGGTGACGACGGCGGCAACAACAGCAATGATCAGTACCAAGCAAGCTTGATAGCCAATCAAAAAGGGCAGGAGTTGATGCTCGAGCCTTCGACGCAAAATCAGATGTGTGACCGTGACAACATGCAGAACCAGATGGAGGTATGTTTTTATTATGCTGCTTATGAGCCTTACACGTAAATACTCTTTCTTCTCCACGTATATGCTGAATTGATTTATTTTTAAGGATTTACTCTCTCTTCGGGAGAAAACAGAAAAAAATCGATGATTTTTGCATGATATTATGGAGGTCAATCATTGTTTACCCTTAGAAATCCCAACTAGCTAGATAAAACTTTCTCAGACAGCTTTTGTTTTGAACATTTGACCGGAATAAAACCCCCAAAAATTTTAATGAATGTATTCTAGAGTTGTTATCACTTGTGACCCTTCGAGATATCGCAATTTCAGTTATGCCCTTATCTTTTTGGTAATATCAGTTGTGTCCCTCATTTCTTACTAATCTATCACTTGTGTCCCTTGGGTTAGTGACCATCCATCCACAGTGCAAATGGGCGTTAACTTTGAGGGCTTAAGCAGAATTAATTTTTAAAAAAAGGTTAAATGGTCATTTGACACCCTCTTCCTCATCTTCTTCTTCCTCCTCCTCTTCCTCCATCCTCTTCCTCCTCCTCAAACCTCCTCCTCCTCCCTCTCCGTCCGGAACTCCTCCCCCACACCGACCTGCCCTCTTTCTCCGCCCCAACCTGCCCCCTCCTCCGCCCTCGCCTTCCTCTCCCATGTGAAGGCCCGCGACGACAAAAATTTACACACACACATTGCTATTCCAATTCCCCGTCAAAATTTCCACGAAAAGGACAAGAAAGGAGCTTCTCCAATGGCGTATGGATCTCAGTTGTTATTACCACCTCTGTTCTTTTATACACAAAAGAAGAAGAACCCATAAAAAAGAGAGTACAAGATTATATCCAAACACCTATCGAACACCAAGAATCTAAGAAAAAGACCAACAGGTGGGTTCTCCGTCAGAAGAGCAGGAGGCAGAGGAGGACCCGCAGAGAGGAACCCGGAGATCCTCTGGAGCGACCTCACCTCCGCCACCGCCCCGCTCCCCCCGCCCCGAGCTTCCGCACCCCACTCCCCCAGCCCCTGTTCCGCACCCCCTCCTCGGCCCCTGTTCCTCACCCCTGTAAAACCCCCAAAAAAGGTCCCACACCGTGGAAACATGAAATTTCCGAGTGGGATAAAAAGTGAGGAGGTTACTACTGGACAATCCGGCTTGAGCGTTTTGCGGGTGATTAATCGGGTCCGTATGGGCCCGATCCCAAGAGGTTGTCTGGGTCAGTAATGTTTCGCTAACGGACCGGGGATCTAGTGGAAAGGCTTACCCAAGAGGTGGAGCCACCCCTACAAAGAGGTTGGAGGAAATGACTACCTAGAGCGTGCAGCCGTTACTATCACTGAGAATTAGTGATAGGCCATGTCGCAACGAGGACGTTGCGAATATAAGTGGGTGAGGTTGTAAAATCCCAAAAAAAGATCCCACACTGTGGAAACATGAAATTTCCGGGTAGGATAAAAAGTGAGGAGGTTACTACCGAACAACCCGGCTTGAGCATTTTGAGAGCGGTTAATCAGGTCCGTATGGGTCCGATCCCAAGAGGTTGTCAGGGTCAGTAATGTTCCGCTAACGGACCGGGGATCTAAGCTCGGGACGTTACACCCCCTCCCCGGCCCCTGTCCCGTACGCCCCGCCCTGAGCTTCCGTACCCCCTCTCCCGACCCTTATCCCGCACGCCCCGCCTTGAGCTTCTGCACCCCCTCCCCCGACCCCTGTCCTGCACCCCCCGCCGCTTGCACGCCACGCCGTAGCCGTGCACCTCCGCCGGCCCCCGCCACCCTCGCCCCCGCCTCAGCCCGCTCCTCCTCCGACAACACTTCCCCCGGCCCAACCTCTCCAGCCCCATGCTCTGCTCCTCCTCCTCAGATCCTTTGATTTTATTCTGACCAAAATACCCTTCTTAACCATACCATGGTTTGAATAAACTGTGGTTGTTTTAATTTTTTGACGGTCAATCTGACGGAAGGGCACAAGTGATAACGGAGAAAGAAGTGAGGGGCACAACTGATATTACCAAAAAGATAGGGACATAACTGAAATTACGATATCTCAGAAGGTAACAAATGATAAAAACCCTATATTTTATAGGATATGTCTAACATACACAAATAGAACCATGAAATAGTATCCACCAACCAAAAATAAAAAAAAGACAATTTTTAAATATGAGTAATCTTTGATGTGAAAGCCAAAAAAGTTATAGGATTGATCAACTACAACATAATCGACCTAAGTCAAGGAATAATTTAGCATTTATTGCCATATCTTCTGTAGTTAAATATATACCAACGAATATTATTCTTTATGTGGTTCTTTAAACTAAAAATGATTATTGTATTCATTGCTATATTTCTAGCTAGCAACAAATAATATATCAACGATTATCTGTTAATATTTTCTTCTAATCAATGTTAAATTTAACATTATTAATAAAAAGTTGACCAATCAGTTGCCGCCTTTGCACGAGAGGAGTAGTAGCGAAGCCTTGTGAGAAGAGAGAGGTAATTCGACACTCTTTTACTGGGGGGAGCCAGGGAGGTGCGTAGCTAGTTCAGGTAAGGATCGATATAGGGAGTAGAGTTGGAGCAGCTGATGCATATGCTTATAACTAGTTGTTCAAAGTGCATGAGGGATTTGACTCTCCAACATATCAGCTTAGTGGTATTCATCAAGCCATAACCTTGTCTAGCTTCCCAACAGGGGTTCCTTTTCCCTCAGAAGAATTTTAACGAACAACCCGATGGATAAAACGTTGTTATATAAACCTCTAACAACGAATACGGCATTTGTTGCTCATTACAAGATTAAATATAATTTGACAACGAATAATATTCATCGTTATATTTTTAACGATGAATATTCCAAATCCAAATAGTTTACTCTTCGCCAAAAAAAAACCAAAAGAATGCCCCACAGTCTGGGGTAGTTAAAGGATAATTCGAAGTGTAAGATAGAGCAAACTGGGTCAAAGACCAGTGTGATTTAAAGGTCAAAGGATACAAAAAACCACAAAAGAATCCAACAGGAAGACACATTTGAGCCAACATCAGCCCTCGGACCAGTGATTTTAGTGACGTTTAGGGCATGTTTGGTTACTGGGTTGGGATATCCTCCTGTGAATAGATCTGTTTGGAGGGTTGGAATGATAAATGTGATGTGATGTGACATCGATTATGTGTTATATTAACTTTTTTATTGATTATAATACGTTTTTATATTAATAAGTGTATTTGAACATGGTTAAAAATCATTATTCAAATGAAATGGTAAGGTCAATACAAGTAATCTTAACCTAGAAATACAAGGTTGGAGCTATGGGTACGCCAAGGTACTTTGATGTACCCTGCTAACCAAACAGGCCCCTAAGAGGGAGAGATTGCATCAATTTCTTGGAAGAGACGCACGAATCCTTGCCGCTTGGGGAGATCTCCTTTGTACGTGGATCCAAAATTATAATATCTGCGTGAAACATTAAAAGACCAGGAAATAACAGCCTACGGAAAAGATTGAATAATAGAAAGCTCCTTTAAAAAAGAAAAATTAGTCAGGTTGAATTGAACTTAATTTGCGAATCAGTGAAACCGAAATGATGGGAAGATCTTTTGCGTAACCAAGCAAGTTTCAAACAAATATTAATAGGGATTTTTATCTGACAAACCTTATAATTTTTGTCAATTACCTCCACGATCTTTGAAACAACCTAATTCTTCCCTCGATCCCGTAAACTGGCTAACCCTTACCCCACAAAATCTAGTATTAACTCACATCCATTGTGCTGTTAAAAGTAACCTGATTCTGTTAAAATTAGATACATAACACCCATTTTGTTTATTAAAATTACAATGAATGCCCTTCTCCTTCTCCCCTCATCATCCTCTTCACCTCCATTTCCCCATCCACAATTGATACCACGCCTCCTTTTTAGGAGGAAGGGGTAGAGGTTGCGGGCAGAGGGGCTGGAGGGGTAGGCATGGAGGCCGGAAGAAGGAGCGTGGTCGAAGGATGGAGGGGGATGAAGGGGAAGGTATCAGGCTCCGATCGACGTGAGCTGCTAGAAATGATATTGCTTCGTCTCTGCAAATCCTTATTGACCCTGGAGTGGTCGATCTCCTTGGGTTCGTCTTCTTCTTACTACAATTTGTGTTTGCGTAAGCTCTGATGAGGTGTTGAGGCCATCGACGGAAGGGAGGGGGATGCCTGCGGAAAGGGTGATGAGGGAGAAAAATGGGGAGGGAGGGGGTAAGCCCACGGAAAGGGTGATGAGGGCGTTGATGGGGAGGGAATGGGGACGCCCGCGGTGGCACTTGAGGGGAGGGAGATTGTAGAGCCTTGAACTTGGCATATCTCAGATCCTCTATAATAAGATCCTGCTCGTCAAGAAAAAATCAACGAAATTTATTTCGTGTGAATCGGACTTTGTTTCGAATTGTTATGATTTTCGGAAGAAAGAGAAGTAAGGAAGGCTAAGATGTCATTAACCCATAATGTCTGTCATTAAGAGTAATTAAACATAATTAAAGAAAATAATGACGGATTGAAAACCGTTAATGATCATTAGTAAACACTAATCAATAGTTAACAAAAGATAAGAGTAAGCCGCGAAAGTTAAATCGCGATTAGTGAAAGTTAATCACGATTAGTGTTAATTAAGCATCATTAGCGAATCTAGAATCCTCTAGAATGTTCTAACTTAAGCCCCAAGTTTGGGATAAGTTTTGGCTAAAACCATGTGCCGCTAAACCATGGTTAAGGTCTAAACCATGGTTTTCTAACCATGGTTAGTTGTTTTCCGAGGCCTATAAATAGACCCCCTACCCATTCATTCTCTACGACTTCCACTACCACCACCACCCCCAGGGATAGGGTCGAGAGGTCGGGAGGAGGAGTGGGAGGCGAGGGAGGAGCGCTAGCGAAGCGTTGCCGGGAGAACGAGGAAGAGAAAGGTACGATCCTCTCTTAGTTTACTTCATAAGCTACGCTTTCAATTCATCCTCTTGTTCTTCCAAGTTTTGTTCTTGATTCATCTTTCTTTCCGATTCGTTTTCCTGTTGTGGTTCGAGGAGAAATCTGTGTAACACCCTACTTAGGTGCGGGCGGCTATGCACGTCAGTGACCCTGTGATTCGTCACACGTTCACTCATCTAAGACGCGTGGTGTCTACCGATTCTCCATCGTTTATGTTTCTATTCTTTCTGTTATGCTTTTATAGTTTTTTTGATGGAGAAATCTGTGTAATACCCTACTTAGGTGCGAGCTGCTATGCACGTCAGCGACCCTGTGATTCGTCACACGTTCACTCATCTAACACGCGTGGTGTCTACCGATTATCCATCATTTATGTTTCCATTCTTTCTGTTATGCTTTTATAGTTATTTTGATGGAGAAATCTGTGTAATACCTTACTTAGGTGCGGGTGGCTATGCACGTCAGTGACCCTGTGATTCGTCACACGTTCACTCACCTAAGATGCGTGGTGTCTACCGATTCTTCATCTCTTGTTGTTTGAGTATATTCGTTCAGTTTCGTTGTTATTTTCCTCTCGATTGATTTTATAGAGAAAACTCTTTTCATTTTTATTTTGAAATATGTCCAGATATAAGGGGAAACTCTGCCGAAATTTTCTGAGAAATATGTCCCGATATAAGGGGAAACTCTGCCAAAATTTTCCGAGAAATATGTCCAGATATAAGGAGAAACTCTGCTAAAATTTTAAGAGAAAATATATTCTTGACGTTCTTCGTGTTCTCCGCATTCTTCGCGTTCTTCGTTCGTTCTTCGCGTTCTTGACATGTTCTTAGCGTTTTGATACGAAAATGAAATTCGATCTTTTTAGGAGCCTTAAAATAGCCTTTCTAAAAATAAAACACGATAAAACCTTGTAGGTTTGTCGGAAGGAATCCGTATTGATGTTTCCCTACCTAGGTGGTATACGGTTGTTCTGTTATGTTAAGTTCGCACGAAATAAATGTTTTGCAATGCGTGGTACCGGGAGCCAATATCGTCGGGTTGAACGACGGAAGATGTGGTCGTGCCATGTGGAGGCACGGGTGGTTAAATAGCGGCTGGATCACGATAACATGTATTTAAAGCCGCTAGGTTATATGATTAAATGTTAGCCTGAGGTTTTAAGCAACGGAGTCCTCGAGGACGGTGTACTCATTTGTTTTTTCAGGCTGAGGGTTGAGACCCTGTTTAATAAAAGAAAAAAATTGTCAGGGTAGTATTGGAGGATTGGTTGAGGTAACGTGCGGCGGCATAAGCTTACCAAGATCAATACAATCTCCAATCCCGAGGTGTCCACAGCTTCGGAGTCCAAGAATGGTGGGGTTCCCCTGGACTAATCCCTGATGTGGAATAGAAAGGAATAGGACTTAAATTAATGAAAAGTAATGAAATTTTTGTGATAACAAGTTTTGAAAAATTACCCAATTTGTTTGCTTTTCTCTTCTTCGTTACTTAGCATTCGCTAATTTTTTTCTTATGATTTATGGAAAACCCAACAGGTCGATGAGCCATCGTAAGGACTTTAAAAATTCATCCAGCTTACATACTAG